>JAFBMS010000685.1:22500-55000 GCA_019788955.1 Albula glossodonta
GCAGAGACAGAGCATGGCTCTCCAGCACGCGCATTCTCCGCTTACAGGTCAGGGTGAACTGTAAAAAACATTATTTTTCATGGTCATTTACTGGGCACATGCCCCACCAAATAGGGTATAGAAATGCCCCTGGTCTTTAGGGTTGTAAAAATGTGCTCACTATACTTCAGTTCACTTTATTTAATAATTTATTTCAAAATAACTGTTTTACACTTCTATAGCTTATGCAGTTTCAGTTTACAAATCAATGTCTTTTTCTGTCAACACTTTTAAGTCTTTCGTTTCCAATTCTATCTTTTTTGGTTGCAAATTTTTGCTTGAAATTCATATAAACTGCATGCCACAAAAGTATTTCCATGGGAATCTCATTGGAAACGTATGTGTTGCCAGAGCAACTTAAGTCAATGAAAAACAGAAAGTGAAGGTGAGAGTCGTAACTAAATGAGAATGTTGAGTCAGAAAGCTGTGAGATTGCATTAAAATGCCAATTAATGAAATGTAAAAATGCTGCATGAATTAAATCTCTCTGAAATGCATGATCATTTTTCAAAAACAACAACAAAATAAGACCATGATTGCTGCAGCTTAAATAATGCCGCCTTTGCCCCACTGAAGCCTGCGTCTGTGTGTGATCACACTCAGTATGTACAGCATGCTGCCTGTATGTCATTTTTGTACTGTTTATAAAAATTTGGGCATAAATAAAGAATTCAAATGTGTGTGTGTCTGTGCATGCTTGTATTTGACTGTACGTTTAAGTGTGTGTGTGTGTGTGTGTGTGTTTGTGCCCTTGCTCTTCTGCCCATCTGTCCCATGCAGTGTATGACAGTGTACTTTCTGTGTGTGTGGGCTGGCCTATGACAGTGTACTTTCTCTGTGTGTGGGCTGGCCTATGACAGTGTACTTTCTGTGTGTGTGGGCTGGCCTATGACAGTGTACTTTCTGTGTGTGTGGGCTGGCCTATGACAGTGTACTTTCTGTGTGTGTGGGCTGGCCTATGACAGTGTACTTTCTGTGTGTGTGGGCTGGCCTATGACAGTGTACTTTCTGTGTGTGTGGGCTGGCCTATGACAGTGTACTTTCTCTGTGTGTGGGCTGGCCTATGACAGTGTACTTTCTGTGTGTGTGGGCTGGCCTATGACAGTGTACTTTCTGTGTGTGTGGGCTGGCCTATGACAGTGTACTTTCTCTGTGTGTGGGCTGGCCTATGACAGTGTACTTTCTGTGTGTGTGGGCTGGCCTATGACAGTGTACTTTCTCTGTTTGTGGGCTGGCCTATGACAGTGTACTTTCTGTGTGTGTGGGCTGGCCTATGACAGTGTACTTTCTCTGTTTGTGGGCTGGCCTATGACAGTGTACTTTCTCTGTGTGTGGGCTGGCCTATGACAGTGTACTTTCTGTGTGTGTGGGCTGGCCTATGACAGTGTACTTTCTGTGTGTGTGGGCTGGCCTATGACAGTGTACTTTCTCTGTGTGTGGGCTGGCCTATGACAGTGTACTTTCTCTGTGTGTGGGCTGGCCTATGACAGTGTACTTTCTCTGTGTGTGGGCTGGCCTATGACAGTGTACTTTCTCTGTGTGTGGGCTGGCCTATGCTTCATCCCTCCATTGTAAAATGAAAGAATAAAAGTACAAAACCAACTGCAAATTCAGTACAACACAACAGCCAGAAACAACAACCAAAAATGTGTTTTTATGGGGTCCAAGCACTCATAGATACTGCGTAGCCTTTTAAGTATTTCAAATCAAAAATGGCGGAAAATGCAAAAAAGTGGGCTGTATGGGTTCTTTGGTGAAGTGTGTTGTTCAGATTTCATTTTTAAAGTCTCTAGGTCAAACAGGACAGGTGTTAGGTTTAAATCCTGCCTTATTTAACTGACTGGTATACTGTCAAGATGCAGCCAATCAGCATCGGCACAGTCATGATGTGACCAATCAGCATCGGCACAGTCATGATGTGACCAATCAGCATGGGATGTGGTGGGGTCAATTGGGAGTTATTCTCTATTGAGCTGCGTGATATTCAGATGGTTTGGCCAGAACTGAGATAAACACTCATGAGATGAACTGTGGTATTTCAAAATGGTGGCCAATTCAAAATGGCAGAGACCCAAGGGAGACATATATCCCATTATATATATCCCAATGAGGGACCAGATTATTACAGAAAGATTGCCAAAGGGATTGTTTGTAAGTGTTTAGTATGCTTCCATGTTTGGACCATCATGTGTTTTTTGGCTACTACACGAGGACCAGATGTTGAAGTTGTCAAGTAAATAAATTTCACATTATGTAAAACTGTTAAATTATCACTTTGATAGAAACACACCCTCACGATAAGTCCATTGAGTCATTATTCAGTCATGTTTCCACATGGATTAGGTCCATGCCTAATTTCGTGTGAATCACAGCATTTTTAGCAGGAGGGGTAGCATCTTGCAGTCTGCAGTATGGTCCTTCAGTCAAATTAGTTGCTCATAGGGGCAGGAACCTCTGTGTCACTTAAGTACATGGGACACAGGCTCTGCGCTCCTGAATGTCCAAATTTTGCCTGGTGGTGGTCAATCTGCAGCACAATTCACCCAAAGCAAGAGTTTGCCCACCTCCACAAGTCCACCGTGTGGTTGTTTGGGCATGCCAGCTGTGTGGCTGCCGGCCCCTGTGGTGCTTGGACCCATAAAACAGGGAGGATGCTGTCAGGACCCTCTACAGCAGCCGCCCCAGGACCAGGTCCTCTCGAACCCGTGCCTCCCCTCCCAGGATCTCCAGGAAGCCCAGCTTGGTGAGCAGCTCCTGTCGGGGCCGGTCGGTAGGCAGAACTTCACAGAACACGCCCTGGGACCCTGCGACGGGAAAGACAAGCACGAGGGCGCCAACACATTAATCATGTGTTGAGATTATAACACAACACTCATAAAAACAGTCAATTTAGAGGAGACACACACAAGGCCATTCCACAGTCAGTACAGGCGGAGTGACAAGGAAAACCTGGCAGCTCTGTCAGGCCAGGGTGTGGACCTGTGTGACACATTTCCGTTTCATTATGTTTTTTTAACTGGCTAAATGTTTACCTTATAAATTGAAATGACATAAAACAGACAGACAGACATACCGTTGGCCTTGAGCGCGCTCAGTAGGGAGGTCAGCAGGCTGCGGGTGACGCTGCAATCTACCAGTTCAGGAAGGGCATCCAGACGCAGCTGGGAGGGGAAGTGATACAGCAGGGAGTCTGGGTAGTCTGCCTGGTCCTCCTGGAACAGCTGCAGCGTCTCCTACAGGTGAGGAGGACAAACTGCAGTTAGAATGGTGTGATTGTGTATGTGACTGGTGGTGTATGTGTGTGTGTGTGTGAGTGTGTGCATCATTGTTTGTAAGTTCATCCACTCCTTCTTCCAGCCAGCTGTGACAGACAGCCAGTTGCCTGGGAGAGTAAACCCTGTGGCACAGTGTCTCGCCTGGGCAGCCCTGTGCTGTACCTGGGTCTGCTCTGGGCCTGTAACTGTGCTGTGTTGTAACTGTAAGTGCAGCTGTGTTGTAGCTGTGCTCTCTGTATGTATGTATCTGTATCTGTGTTTTGTTGTATTCATTATATGTGCCTGGGCCTGTATTGGGCCAGTACCTGTATGAGTGTGTGCTGTATGAGTGTTGTATCTTATCTTGTTGTAGGTGCAGCTGTGTTATGTTGTGTGTATGCTGTATCTATAGCAGTATCTGTAGCTGTGCTGTGTGTGTCCCCGTTGCTCTGTATCTGTAGCTGTGCTGTGTGTGTCCGTTGCTCTGTATCTGTAGCTGTGCTGTGTGTGTGTCTGTTGCTCTGTATCTGTAGCTGTGCTGTGTGTGTCCGTTGCTCTGTATCTGTAGCTGTGCTGTGTGTGTGTCCGTTGCTCTGTATCTGTAGCTGTGCTGTGTGTGTGTCCGTTGCTCTGTATCTGTAGCTGTGCTGTGTGTGTGTCTGTTGCTCTGTATCTGTAGCTGTGCTGTGTGTGTGTCCGTTGCTCTGTACCCGTAGCTGTGCTGTGTGTGTGTCTGTTGCTCTGTATCTGTAGCTGTGCTGTGTGTGTGTCCGTTGCTCTGTATCTGTATCTGTAGCTGTGCTGTGTGTGTGTCCGTTGCTCTGTATCTGTATCCGTAGCTGTGCTGTGTGTGTGTCCGTTGCTCTGTATCTGTGGCTGTGCTGTGTGTGTGTCCGTTGCTCTGTATCTGTATCTGTGCTGTGTGTATGTCCGTTGCTCTGTATCTGTAGCTGTGCTGTGTGTGTGTCCGTTGCTCTGTATCTGTATCCGTAGCTGTGCTGGGTGTGTCCGTTGCTCTGTATCTGTATCCGTAGCTGTGCTGTGTGTGTGTCCGTTCCTCTGTATCTGTATCCGTAGCTGTGCTGTGTGTGTGTCTGTTGCTCTGTATCTGTATCTGTGCTGTGTGTGTGTCTGTTGCTCTGTATCTGTAGCTGTGCTGTGTGTGTGTCCGTTGCTCTGTACCCGTAGCTGTGCTGTGTGTGTGTACGTTGCTCTGTATCTGTAGCTGTGCTGTGTGTGTCCCCGTTGCTTGTATCTGTAGCTGTGCTGTGTGTGTGTCCGTTGCTCTGTATCTGTATCTGTGCTGTGTGTGTGTCTGTTGCTCTGTATCTGTAGCTGTGCTGTGTGTGTGTCCGTTGCTCTGTATCTGTAGCTGTGCTGTGTGTGTGTCCGTTGCTCTGTATCTGTAGCTGTGCTGTGTGTGTGTCCGTTGCTCTGTATCCGTAGCTGTGCTGTGTGTGTGTCCGTTGCTCTGTACCCGTAGCTGTGCTGTGTGTGTGTCCGTTGCTCTGTATCTGTAGCTGTGCTGTGTGTGTCCCCGTTGCTCTGTATCTGTAGCTGTGCTGTGTGTGTGTCCGTTGCTCTGTATCTGTATCTGTGCTGTGTGTGTGTCTGTTGCTCTGTATCTGTAGCTGTGCTGTGTGTGTGTCCGTTGCTCTGTATCTGTAGCTGTGCTGTGTGTGTGTCCGTTGCTCTGTATCTGTAGCTGTGCTGTGTGTGTGTCCGTTGCTCTGTATCCGTAGCTGTGCTGTGTGTGTGTCCGTTGCTCTGTATCTGTATCCGTAGCTGTGCTGTGTGTGTGTCTGTTGCTCTGTATCTGTAGCTGTGCTGTGTGTGTGTCCGTTGCTCTGTATCTGTATCTGTGCTGTGTGTGTGTCTGTTGCTCTGTATCTGTATCTGTAGCTGTGCTGTGTGTGTGTCTGTTGCTCTGTATCTGTATCTGTTGCTGTGCTGTGTGTGTGTCCGTTGCTCTGTATCTGTACCTGTGCTGTGTGTGTGTCCGTTGCTCTGGATCTGTATCCGTAGCTGTGCTGTGTGTCCGTTGCTCTGTATCTGTAGCTGTGCTGTGTGTGTGTCTGTTGCTCTGTATCTGTATCTGTAGCTGTGCTGTGTGTGTGTCTGTTGCTCTGTATCTGTATCTGTAGCTGTGCTGTGTGTGTGTCTGTTGCTCTGTATCTGTAGCTGTGCTGTGTGTGTGTCTGTTGCTCTGTATCTGTATCCGTAGCTGTGCTGTGTGTGTGTCCGTTGCTCTGTATCTGTATCTGTGCTGTGTGTGTGTCTGTTGCTCTGTATCTGTAGCTGTGCTGTGTGTGTGTCTGTTGCTCTGTATCTGTATCCGTAGCTGTGCTGTGTGTTTCCGTTGCTCTGTATCTGTATCTGTAGCTGTGCTGTGTGTGTGTCTGTTGCTCTGTATCTGTATCTGTAGCTGTGCTGTGTGTGTGTCCGTTGCTCTGTATCTGTATCTGTGCTGTGTGTGTGTCTGTTGCTCTGTATCTGTAGCTGTGCTGTGTGTGTGTCTGTTGCTCTGTATCTGTATCCGTAGCTGTGCTGTGTGTTTCCGTTGCTCTGTATCTGTATCTGTAGCTGTGCTGTGTGTGTGTCTGTTGCTCTGTATCTGTATCTGTAGCTGTGCTGTGTGTGTGTCTGTTGCTCTGTATCTGTAGCTGTGCTGTGTGTGTGTCTGTTGCTCTGTATCTGTAGCTGTGCTGTGTGTGTGTCTGTTGCTCTGTATCTGTGCTGTGTGTGTCCGTTGCTCTGTATCTGTAGCTGTGCTGTGTGTGTGTCTGTTGCTCTGTATCTGTATCTGTAGCTGTGCTGTGTGTGTGTCCGTTGCTCTGTATCTGTAGCTGTGCTGTGTGTGTCCGTTGCTCTGTATCTGTATCCGTAGCTGTGCTGTGTGTGTGTCTGTTGCTCTGTATCTGTATCCGTAGCTGTGCTGTGCGTCCGTTGCTCTGTATCTGTATCCGTAGCTGTGCTGTGTGTGTGTCCGTTGCTCTGTATCTGTGCTGTGTGTGTGTCTGTTGCTCTGTATCTGTAGCTGTGCTGTGTGTGTGTCTGTTGCTCTGTATCTGTATCCGTAGCTGTGCTGTGTGTGTGTCCGTAGCTCTGTATCTGTAGCTGTGCTGTATGTGTGTCCGTTGCTCTGTATCTGTATCTGTGCTGTGTGTGTGTCTGTTGCTCTGTATCTGTATCCGTAGCTGTGCTGTGTGTGTCCGTTGCTCTGTATCTGTAGCTGTGCTGTGTGTGTGTCTGTTGCTCTGTATCTGTATCTGTAGCTGTGCTGTGTGTGTGTCCGTTGCTCTGTATCTGTATCTGTAGCTGTGCTGTGTGTGTCTGTTGCTCTGTATCTGTAGCTGTGCTGTGTGTGTGTCCGTTCCTCTGTATCTGTAGCTGTGCTGTGTGTGTCCCCGTTGCTCTGTATCTGTAGCTGTGCTGTGTGTGTGTCTGTTGCTCTGTATCTGTAGCTGTGCTGTGTGTGTCCGTTGCTCTGTATCTGTAGCTGTGCTGTGTGTGTCCATTGCTCTGTATCTGTAGCTGTGCTGTGTGTGTGTCCGTTGCTCTGTATCTGTAGCTGTGCTGTGTGTGTGTCCATTGCTCTGTATCCGTAGCTGTGCTGTGTGTGTGTCTGTTGCTCTGTATCTGTAGCTGTGCTGTGTGTGTGTCCATTGCTCTGTATCTGTAGCTGTGCTGTGTGTGTCCGTTGCTCTGTATCTGTATCCGTAGCTGTGCTGTGTGTGTATCTGTTGCTCTGTATCTGTAGCTGTGCTGTGTGTGTGTCTGTTGCTCTGTATCTGTATCCGTAGCTGTGCCGGCTGTGTGTCCGTTGCTCTGTATCTGTAGCTGTGCTGTGTGTGTGTCCGTTGCTCTGTATCTGTAGCTGTGCTGTGTGTGTGTCCGTTGCTCTGTATCTGTAGCTGTGCTGTGTGTGTGTCTGTTGCTCTGTATCTGTATCCGTAGCTGTGCCGGCTGTGTGTCCGTTGCTCTGTATCTGTATCCGTAGCTGTGCTGTGTGTGTGTCTGTTGCTCTGTATCTGTAGCTGTGCTGTGTGTGTGTCCGTTGCTCTGTATCTGTAGCTGTGCTGTGTGTGTGTCCGTTGCTCTGTCTTTGCCCTGCATACCTGGTTGCTGTGGCTGTGGGAGGGGTATTTGTCCCTCATAGCGGGGAGCCAGCTGGCCTGATAGCGCTTCCTGAAGGAGCGGACATCCAGCACCCCCAGGGCCCCCCCGCACACGCCCAGCTCATCCTCCAGGACCAGGCTGTACTCCGGACACAGAGCCAACAGCGCCCCCAGAAACCTACACACACACACACACAAGCAAACAGAAACGCACGAACACACACACACACACAAGCAAACAGACACAAACACATGCAAGCACAAACACATACAGTGTAAGAGGTGCTGAAGAGGTACAGTTGAAACAGGTTGTGTAGAGTTACAGGTGTAACAGGTGTGAGGGAGGAGCCTACCTGTCGCCGATGAGGTCTGGATGGGGCGGGATGGAGTCCTGCTTTCCCTGGCTCTTCAGGTGAAGTTGCCGAACCATTCTGTACAGCTCTACCTGCAGAGACAGAGGGGAGGGACAAAGAGAGAGATCATTACCACGCTTTCTGTATTTGCAGTGAGTGTGTATTAGCATGTGTGTATATATATGTGTATTAGTGTATTAGCATGTGTGTATGTGTGATTGTATGTGTGTATGAGTGAGTGTGTATGTGTGTGTATATATATATATGTGTTAGTGTATTCGTGTGTGTATGTGTGAGCGTGTGTGTATGTGTCTACTTGTGTGTATGTGTGATTGTATATGTGTATATGTATTAGTGTATGTGTGAGTGTGTGTGTATATGTGTATTAGTGTGTATGTGTGAGCGTGTGTGTATGTGTGTACTTGTGTGTATGTGTCATTGTATGTGTGTATATGTATTAGTGTATGTGTGAGTGTGTGTATGTGTTTATGAGTGTATATGTGAGTGTGGGTGTGTATATGTGTATTAGTGTGTATGTGTAAGTGTGTATGTATGTGTGTATTAGTGTGTGTGTGTATATGTGTATTCATGTGTATGTGTGAGTGCGTATGTATGTGTGTATTAGTGTGTGTGTACAGGTGGGGCTCTGACCTTGTCTTTCAGCTGGAAGGGGCGGATGTTGTAGAGTCTGCAGGTAGGGAAGAGGGGGGGCGGGTGGGTGAAGAGCTCACTGCTGGTGCCGATGGGAAGCAGCATCTGCAGACAGACAAATCACACGGTCAGAGAAACACGCCCACTCTCCACATGGTCAGAGAGACACGCCCACTCTCCACATGGTCAGAGAGACACGCCCACTCTCCACATTGTCAGAGAGACACGCCCACTCTCCACATGGTCAGAGAGACACGCCCACTCTCCACATGGTCAGAGAGACACGCCCACTCTCCACATGGTCAGAGAGACACGCCCACTCTCCACATGGTCAGAGAGACACACCCACTGAGTGCTTTTTCTATCCCTGATCAATCAACACTAAAGCGAGGGTCCTGACTCCCCCAGGGCCACAGGTGGGCTGGGTTTGTTGTTGCTTAGTACTTAATTGGCCAATTAAAACAGACGGATAACAGGAAACACATAACAGTCCTTACCTGCACCTCCCCTGATAGGCCGCCCTTAAACACCCACGGCTCTGACTCCACCCCCAGCAGCTCCGCACCAGATGTCACTCCGCACCCTGAGAACGCAGCAACAGAACCCACAAAATGAAACTAATCAATCAATCATTCAATCAAAAACTAATTAATCATCAACTTATACAATCACTTGATCTATAATTAATCCATCAACCAATCATCCATACCTAATCAATTAATCAGCACTCAAACAAACCAATAAAATAATTCATCAACCACAAATCAAATCTCCAACTAACCTATTAGTTAATCCCCCAATCAAAAACTTAGTAATGAATAGTCAACAACCAGCCAACCAATCAAACAAAGAGTGAATCAAAGAGTGAATAATGCAGCTGCAATTAATCAGTCAATAAAAACAATTAAAATCAATTGACCATCCAACCAATACATCAATCAGTTAATCAGCTAGCCAAATAATCAGCCAATTAACCCACTATATGAGCACATGTACTCACAATGAAAGCAGTTCCTCCAGGAACCCAGGGAATGGCCGTCATTCAGGACACGCCCATCTGAAGAAAGGAGAACATCTGCAGGTCACAAAGAGTCAGCCAATCCCCAGCTGTTATAATATAAAGGGAGGCATGGCTTGTTGGGCTCACCCAGCCAGCTGACGAAGGCCTTGGCCACCAGCGTGGTGTTGCGCAGGTCCCAGACATAGGGGTACAGGTCATACAGCACTGCCCTGTTCACACTGCTCACCACGCTGCCATGCAACCGAGCGATGTCATCACAGGCCGCCAGGAACCTGCCCGCAGCCATGCGCCACTCCTCCACCTGAGAGAGGGATGAGGAGAGGGAGCCTGAACACAGCACAACACACACAGCACAGCTATACCTGACTACACACAACACACACAACACAGCTATACCTGACTACACACAACACAGCACAGCACAGCTATACCTGACTACACACAACACACACAACACAGCTATACCTGACTACACACAACACAGCACAGCACAGCTATACCTGACTACACACAACACAGCACAGCTATACCTGACTACACACAACACAGCTATACCTGACTACACACAACACAGCACAGCACAGCTATACCTAACTACACACAACACAGCTATACCTGACTACACACAACACAGCACAGCTATACCTGACTACACACAACACAGCACAACACAGCTATACCTGACTACGCACAACACAGCACAACACAGCTATACCTGACAACACACAACACAGCACAACACAGTTATACCTGAGTACACACAACACAGCACAGCACAGCACAGCTACACCTGAGTACACACATCACTCTCTCTCAGTAATAAATACCTACATGCTCTCTCTTGGTCTCACACACACACACAAACACACACACTCTCTCTCTCAGTAATAAATACCTACATGCTCTCTCTTGGTCTCTCACACGCACACAAACACACACACTCTCTCTGAGTAATAAATACCTACATGCTCTCTCTTGGTCTCACACACACACACAAACACACACACTCTCTCTCTCAGTAATAAATACCTACATGCTCTCTCTTGGTCTCACACACGCACACAAACACACACACTCTCTCTCTCAGTAATAAATACCTACATGCTCTCTCTTGGTCTCACACACGCACACAAACACACACACTCTCTCTCTCAGTCATAAAAACCCACACGCTCTCTCGGGCTTATACACACACACGCGCGTGCACACAAACACACAGATGGACTGTCTGATTGGTCGGTGGTGACCCCTGACCTTGTGTGGCTGGGTCTTCTTGCTGTTGGCGCTGATGTAGTGGCTGTTGGTCTTCAGCCAGGTCAGATCCTGCAGGAGGCGCTGTGCAGGGGGCCCGTGCTCGTGCGGCAGGAAGTACAGGCCCACCAGTAGCCTCACTTCCTGCTCACTGAGTGGAGCCTTGCCCCCAGCTCCACCCCCAGCCCCGCCCCCACCCGACCCCCTACCCCGCCCCTTCTCCCGCCCACTCCAATCTGAGCTCTCCCGTCTCCCCTCCCCCTCCCCCCCTCCCCCTCCCCCTGGATCTTGCCCCTCGTCTGTGTCCCTGGGAGTGTCTTCGGCCCCGCCCTCCTTTTTGACAGAGGATGTGGTGCTGGGAGGTGGTTTGAGCTTACTCCCCCTGCTGGCTGGGTGACTGTCAGAGCTCTTTGTGACAGAACCTGATGAACTCAGCTCTACTTGCCTGACCTGCCGTCCTGTGGAGAGGAACACAGCTTCAGCCTCACGCACACAGATACACACAGCTTCAGCCTCACACACACAGAAACACACAGCTTCAGCCTCACGCACACAGATACACACAGCTTCAGCCTCACACACACAGAAACACACAGCTTCAGCCTCACACACACAGAAACACACAGCTTCAGCCTCACACACACAGATACACACAGCTTCAGCCTCACACACACAGATACACACAGCTTCAGCCTCACGCACACAGAAACACACATCTTCAGCCTCACACACATAGAAACACACAGCTTCAGCCTCACACACACAGAAACACACAGCTTCAGCCTCACACTCACAGATACACACAGCTTCAGCCTCACACACACAGATACACACAGCTTCAGCCTCACGCACACAGAAACACACAGCTTCAGCCTCACACACATAGAAACACACAGCTTCAGCCTCACACACACAGAAACACACAGCTTCAGCCTCACACACACAGAAACACACAGCTTCAGCCTCACACACACAGAAACACACAGCTTCAGCCTCACACACACAGAAACACACAGCTTCAGCCTCACACACACAGATACACACAGCTTCAGCCTCACACTCACAGATACACACAGCTTCAGCCTCACGCACACAGAAACACACATCTTCAGCCTCACACACATAGAAACACACAGCTTCAGCCTCACACACACAGAAACACACAGCTTCAGCCTCACACACACACAGATACACACAGCTTCAGCCTCACACACACAGATACACACAGCTTCAGCCTCACACACACAGAAACACACAGCTTCAGCCTCACACACACAGATACACACAGCTTCAGCCTCACACACACACAGATACACACAGCTTCAGCCTCACACACACAGAAACACACAGCTTCAGCCTCACACACACAGATACACACAGCTTCAGCCTCACACACACAGATACACACAGCTTCAGCCTCACGCACACAGAAACACACAGCTTCAGCCTCACACACACAGATACACACAGCTTCAGCCTCACACACACAGATACACACAGCTTCAGCCTCACACACACAGATACACACAGCTTCAGCCTCACACACACAGAAACACACAGCTTCAGCCTCACACACACAGAAACACACAGCTTCAGCCTCACACACACAGAAACACACAGCTTCAGCCTCACACACACACAGATACACACAGCTGCAGCCTCACACACACAGATACACACAGCTTCAGGGTCACCCAGACACACACACACACACACACACCCGGTTGTAAGGGAAGGCTCAGCTCCTCCATCCAGTCCTTCAGGGCAGCGGTCAGCGCCTGCTGTGGACAGTATAGCACATCACCACCTGCAGGACCAAGAAATCCCCAAAAAAACAGTAGATGAGAAATATCAAACAGTACACAGGCACACAATATCACACTATACGCTAATACAACACCTGAGTGTACCCAAATACATCGCACTATACGCTAATACAACATTATGGATTTTCATCTCTCTCCCTGATGTCATCCTTCCTGTTTCTCTCCCTCCTTTGCTCCCCCTCTCTTACCCTTGCGGGAGGCGGCTGCCTCTCGGTGCCAGGTGCCCAGGGTGTGAAGGGGGACGTAGTTGGCCTCAAACTCGCAGTTAGGGTTGAGGAGCAGGCCCTGGATGTGGGCGCGCAGTCTGGGGGGACGGCCCTTAAATGGGCCCAGGAACACGCGCCGTGAGTCGTAGTCGTTGGCATGGAGGTTATCCCACACCAGCGGGGGGCGCTGCAGCACACTCTGAACCTCAGCCAAGGAGTCCACACTGAGCTCCCGAGAGATTACCTTACTGCCTGCAAAATACACACACACACCTTACTGCCTGCAAAACACACACACACCTTACTGCCTGCAAAACACACACACACACCTTACTGCCTGCAAAACACACACACACACACACACACCTTACTGCCTGCAAAACACACACACACACACCTTACTTCCTGCAAAACACACACACACACACACACACACACAGGATGGCTGACTCACCTGTCCAGATAACAGAGATTCCAGGCAGTAGGTCCTCTCCCACAGTCAGCAGGTAGGGAGACTTAGCCACACTGGGGGAGCACAGAGAGCCACAGTACTCTACAAGACAGATAAACACCTGTTACTACACACACATACACAGTACCCTACAGGATAGAAAAACACCTGTTACTACACACACACACACATACACAGTACTATACAGGAGAGATAAACACCTGTTACTACACACAAACATTACTCTACAGAATAGATAAACACCTGCTACTACACTAGGACTGCACGATATCATGAGTATGACAATATTATTTTCATTTCCATTTTCACGATAGTTAATAATTTGACCATGATAAATATGCACTTAGTTTGATGTAGCCTACTTCCCAAGATCTAGACTATTGCCACAAGAGAATTGCAGAGGCAGAGTCTGCGGCCGGCACGGAGGTTAACCTGCTGGTGAAAATGGAGAGCGGGACAAGCGAAGCTGCAGATGGCAACGTTAATGATTTAATCCCAAAAAGAAATTTGCATCAGTCAGTTTACTGACTGATGTGTTTGACTTTATTTCTATTTGTATTTGTTGAAAGTCAACCACATGTTATTCAGACTTGAGACCACAAATTTTATCAGGATATGTTATCAGTTCCGCCAAAATTTCTAAATTTATCGTGATAACATTTAAAAGGCTTATCATGCAGCCGTATAACACACACACACAGACACACACACACACACACACTGACACACAGGGTACCTGTGGGACAGAAC
This sequence comes from Albula glossodonta, assembly GCA_019788955.1. Lineage (NCBI taxonomy): Eukaryota > Metazoa > Chordata > Actinopteri > Albuliformes > Albulidae > Albula > Albula glossodonta. The sequence goes on from JAFBMS010000685.1 coordinate 36,442, forward strand.
AGGAAGACGGATGGTTCCCCCAGAAATCGGAAGATCTCATTGGCAACAGAGACCTGTGCGTGGGCGAATGAGGAGAAAGCTTCGCTGTCGGCCTGGCTCAGGGAGTGGTCGATGTCGTCAAACAGCAGAGCGAAGGCCTGGCAGCCCAGCTCTGCCACCTACAGGCCAGAAAGAGCACTGCAGTATGGGAGCTAAACTTACAGGGTCCATTTTAATACAGAGAGACAGGTGGAGCCCATTTTAATACAGAGAAACAGGTGCAGGTGACAGGTGGAAGGAAGCAGAAGGTTCCGGCAGGCAGGGCCCCCATATTTACACTACCTGCCTGAGTTTGCGTTTTAGCAGAGTGAGGTCACAGGAGCTGGAGAAGACAATGTCCTGGCCAGGAGACAGTGCATACACAAAGCGCTGGCCTCGAGACTCCGCCTCCTGCACCAGAGTCCTCAGCTGAGCTGCAGGGGACGGGGCCAGAGGAGGGCCAGGGACGGGGCAGGAAGGGGGTGGGGGGGGTGAGAGTGAAGAGAGAATGACGGAAATTTGGGAGGGTAAAGCAGGACACACATGGGAAGGGGGCAGAGAGAGGTGTAGATTCAGCTAGGTTGAGCTGGGGGAAAATAAGCTTAGCTTACTCTTAGCATAGTCTAACTGCCCGGTGTAGTATAATGGTTAGGAAGCTGCTAAACATCTTTAATGTAATGTAATTCCCATCAAGAATAAAATGTCCCCCTGCCCCGCACATTTAATCCTGCCCTCCCTAGTCCACCATAACCCCCCTCCCCTCAAACCAAAAACTGCTCCTCCCACATTACCCAGATGCCCCGACCCCTTACCCTCTTCCTCGGCAGAGTACACCTCCCTCCACAGAAGTCGGTGCTTCAGGTCATCTTTGGGGCCATACAGGTAAGTGTTTAACCCCCATCTCTGCATCCTGCAGAAACAGAGAGGGGCATCAGACACGGAGCGTGTGTGTAACACTGAGCTCCACTACAGCGGGTTACAGTACCGTGTGTGTGTAACACTGAGCTCCGCTACAGCGGGTTACAGTACCATGTGTGTGTAACACTGAGCTCCGCTACAGCGGGTTACAGTACCATGTGTGTGTAACACTGAGCTCCGCTACAGCGGGTTACAGTACCGTGTGTGTGTAACACTGAGCTCCGCTACAGCGGGTTACAGTACCGTGTGTGTGTAACACTGAGCTCCGCTACAGCGGGTTACAGTACCATGTGTCTAACACTGAATTCCGCTACAGCGGGTTACAGTACCGTGTGTGTGTAACACTGAGCTCCGCTACAGCGGGTTACAGTACCGTGTGTGTGTAACACTGAGCTCCGCTACAGCGGGTTACAGTACCGTGTGTGTGTAACACTGAGCTCCGCTACAGCGAGTTACAGTTCCGTGTGTGTAACACTGAGCTCCGCTACAGCGGGTTACAGTACCGTGTGTGTGTAACACTGAGCTCCGCTACAGCGGGTTACAGTACCGTGTGTGTGTAACACTGAGCTCCGCTACAGCGGGTTACAGTACCGTGTGTGTGTAACACTGAGCTCCGCTACAGTGGGTTACTGCAGGTCCCTCTGTCCATCCTTCTCTTTCTTCCTCCCTCCCTCCCTCCCTCTCTGGAGGGTGGGCTAATCTCTCCCTAACAGTTTCATTTCCTGAACAGATGGTTATATACACACCCAGTGAGTGTGCCTCCACATCCTCTCTCCCTCTCCCTCTCTCTACCTCACTCTCACTGAATTCATTCTCCCACTCCTACATCCATCTGCGTATCTCTCTTTTTGCCAATATGAACCTATTTAAAGGCTGAATATGAATCCAATGAATGAATGGACTGTGAATCAGTGACATTTAAATTTGGAACCAAATCATCCATCAAATTCATTTAGAATCAACACAAAGGGCATATATCAAACCAAAAACTGCTGTTTAACGGCATTCTTTTAACTGTGAACACAAAAGTAGCACTCCTGTGAACTACAAGAAGTGCAGTCATACTTCAATGGCTTCGCAAAATGACTTTGTTACCTTTGATATCAGACTCCTTTTTAAATTGAACTTTCCACCAAGATGATTCACTGTATTGTAAGTTGCATAATTTCCGCTCTCCTCGTGTTACCCATTCTCAAGGGACGTTAGAATGCAAAGCATTACGCAAGGGCTGTCACCCTGATCTCTTTCTGTCCCCAAATGCTGGCAACCCATAGCTCGCTGCCCCTGCCACTAATCTTGCAAACAACAGCCAGTCATACACCAGTGCATTGGTTTAAATCTGTTTATTAGCTAATTTTCTGTTTTTTTTTTTTTTATTGTCTGTTTTTGTTGCTTTCAGACTGAGTCAGTTTTAATGAGTGTAAATATGAGTGATTGGCAAGAGGGCCTTGTCCCTCTTACAAAAACCAGCCTTGCACTGACACCATGTGGTCACTAAAGGTACTGCATACAGCAAACCTTTGGTAGTGGAAACTTGCCTAAGTTTCAGCCCTATTTTTCACACACAAAAACAGAACAACATTTATGCACATGCATATAGGAAGGGAATGACATACATCTTATTCTACTCAATTTAGAAGAGAGTGCGGCACACTGCAAGTCCACTGGGGCCGCTGTTACTGTTCATCCAAGAGCCTGGCTAAATGAGTTCCCATAGCAACAGTTTGTTACTGGCCCACACAGCATTGAGCAGAAGAGGAGGACTGAGAGTTTTATTGAGACACTCAGTAACTGGGAAAGAAGCCAGGCTTGAAACACATTAAGTAACTGAGATTTACACTGGGCTTACACACTCAGTAACTGGGCCTAACACTGGATTTAAGCATCTGTGACTGGCCATAACACTGGATTTATACAATCAGTAACTGGGCCTAACACTGGGTTAACACACTCATTAACTGGGCCTAACACTGGATTTACACAATCAGTAACTGGGCCTAACACTGGTTTATGCACTTAGTAACTGCACCTAACACTGGTTTACACACTCAGTAACTGGGCCTAACACTGGGTTAACACACTCATTAACTGCACCTAACACTGGTTTACACACTCAGTAACTGGGTCTAACACTGGGTTTATGCACTTAGTAACTGCACCTAACACTGGTTTACACACTCAGTAACTGGGCCTAACACTGGGTTAACACACTCATTAACTGCACCTAACACTGGTTTACACACTCAGTAACTGGGCCTAACACTGGGTTTACACACTCAGTAACTGGGCCTAACACTGGGTTTACACACTCAGTAACTGGGCCTAACACTGGGTTTACACACTCAGTAACTGGGCCTAACACTGGGTTTACACACTCAGTAACTGTTCCTAATGTTGCATACCTCCCAAACTGAGCCCCCTGTCCCCCATACCTTTTCTCCCGAGGAAACTTACCAGTGGAAGAGGACCTTCCTCTGCTCCATGGACCAGGGACGGCCATAGAAACCTGTGAGCGAGAGCAGCAGAGAACCACTGGGTTAGGATTGTGCTCAAACTTGTCCCCTGTAGGAAGAGATGAGAACACTGCGGGCTACAATATTACAACACCGCTCAACCTGCATGTATGTGTGTGTGACTGTGTGTGTGTGCATGCACATGTGTGTGACAGTATTTGTACATGCGTATGTGTGTGTGACTGTGTGTGTGCATGCATGTGTGTGTGACTGTGTGTGTACGTGTGTGTATGCGTCTATGTGTGTGTACGTGTAAGTGGGTAAGTGGCTGTCTGGAGTTCCCAGGATCCTTTGTGCCCAACTAGCCTTTTCAGAGTACAGGCTCCCTCTTCAGAACCTACACCTGTTCCCCCTGCTCCCCATCACAGTGTGAGCTCACAGGGTCCCTGTTCCCCCTGCTCCCCAGCACAATGTGAGCTCCCAGGGCTCCTGTTCCCCCTGCTCCCCATCACAGTGTGAGCTCACAGGGTCCCTGTTCCCCCTGCTCCCCAGCACAGTGTGAGCTCACAGGGCTCCTGTTCCCCCTGCTCCCCATCACAGTGTGAGCTCACAGGGTCCCTTTTCCTGCTCCCCATCACAGTGTGAGCTCACAGGGTCCCTGTTCCCCCTGCTCCCCATCACAGTGTGAGCTCACAGGGTCCCTGTTCCCCCTGCTCCCCAGCACAGTGTGAGCTCACAGGGACCCTGTTCCCCCTGCTCCCCAGCACAGTGTGAGCTCACAGGGTCCCTGTTCCCCCTGCTCCCCAGCACAGTGGGTTCTCCATCAGATCCTGGGCCAGAAAGAATCTTTCACACCTCTCAGTGTCTGCTATGCCCTGATTTGGCCACTGATTATTATAAAGAATGAAAGTAGGGAGGGAAGGAAGAAAGAGAGGGATGGGTGCTCATTTGAAGCTATGAGAGGTAGAGAAACAGCGATGAAGAGAGGAATTAAAGGAAAATAGGAATACAATCGTAATACGAGCTTTGCAGGCTAAGTGAGGTGTAGTTACGCGGAAAGCGCGCAGATCTGTCCCGGTACCCAGAACGCACCGGGGTGGCTTGAAAAGACGCACAGCCGCAAGGCCAACGAGCATGTGTCTATTTTTAAGAATTTCTCAGCTCCTCCTCTGCCTGCCTGTCCGCTGTATGCGGTATTGATCCTTCTTTGATGGTTATTTTTGTATCGTATAACTGCCGTAATGTTACATCACACGTCCACACCCCAATGCTTCAACGCAAACAGGGTCTCTAATTACCTCCTAGTCTATTATGATTACATTTGTTTAAATTATAACACAACGGAAGCATAAATGATGACACATTAATTTCAGTAATAACTTACACAAAATAACGGATGCGAGGCGTATCTTACCTTCAACAACACCACAAAGGAATTCGTCCTTATCCTCCATCGTTCGCTACTGTTGCTTTCCCCCCAGTATCGCGCAAACTGCTTGAGAGACACACACGGTTCGCCTCTCTTTTTCTTCGTGTTAAACACTAGAGACGGATTCCATCTCCTTCCTGGGCTAGCGATCGGGTCTCTTCACTCACCGCCTCTTAGGCGCTGACATGCTCTGGAAAATGGAAAATTTCCTTCCACCAACAAGGTACGGTCGGAGGGATGAGCTACCCCGTCCGCCGACGATAACTCCCTCTTCTCCGCCTCTCTGTACCAGTGTTGACTTACTGAGTGGGTATTTTCAAAGCATCACAGTAGCGGCACACACTGATTAATTTACGTTCCATTATGAGTTATGTATGTTAAAATATCAAACGAATTTCAAGTACTGTCTGTTTCTTGCACTTGAGCTCTCGGCGAGCCCACCTATCTGAGCCGCTGGGGACTTGTGTGTAGCCGCCTCAGCGCCATACACACCACACAGCGGTCAGTGTTGGTATTGCAGCCTCCCTGGCAGGCCGCCGTGAGTTTGACTTGATTCCACCCTTGTGTTTGACAGTCCAAACTCTTGGTTCAATGACAAACAAGACCGCGCTATATTTAATAACCAACCCAAATGTATGTCATATCTGTATTATAGTAAAGTTTGTTTCATGGCAGTTAAGCAAACAGTAGCAGCTAAAGGTAGCCTAAGTGTCGCTACTTGTGTTTAGCCTAATTAATGGGTCATATAAGCCATTATGCCAATATGACAGCTGCATGAGACGTCCTGCAGGTTAAGTGATAGACTACAGTTCATATCAGATACAGTCTTACTCATCTGGAGAAGGCTCCGCTGGCAGAAACGTTAATTGAGCGTCGTGCCAGTGATTTAATGATGTTGTCATGTACTTAAGTTCTCTGTGATGTTTTTTCCTCTGTTTTCCCACATTGAAAGGCACCCGTTAGCACCCGTTTCCATCAGCGCTCCAGAGCTCAGGGCTGGCGGGCATGCGCAGTGACTAATGACGGCAGAGTGTTGTTTCCGTTGCCCTGACGACATGAAGGCATCCTCAGACGCCGTGGGAGAAAGCAGCATGAAGGCGAGGAGTCCGTGTGATATGAACACAAATCATCTCGAGTAGAATAACTTACGCTTCCCACACGTTTCCCCCACACGTAAAGGTAAGGGCGCAGACAAGTAAACCATTTTAGCAAGCTTAAAATATATTTATATATTAGTTTTCTGCCTGAACCTGTCCTCTTGCTTAAACTAAAACGTTTTTAAACTGTCCTACACCTAGCGATAGCTACATAAATAAGTTCGTTAGCTAGTGATAGGATGTGTCACTGTATAAACTTCATATTGATGTATAATGGAAGCTACCCATGAATATGAATCTAACGGCACTGATGGTGGGCTGTTAGACTACATCCAGCCAATAACTTTTTATAAACAATGAATGTAACAAGCTACTGTTATCAGTTCAGTGATGGACTGAACGGAGAAAGTGCTTTGGATTTGACAGTTACCCACGACCTTAGCTAACGCTAGCCGATTAGTTTGCGACTGTGTCTTTGAGAAATGTACGGTTAGTCATTACTAGCCAGTACCTTAATACTTTGTGAAATGATGCTAATTGTCTGTTCTGGAGTAAACCCGTGTACAGGGATCGTGTGATGTCGAGCACTGTAATGACTGAAAACAGAAACGACACACCAGGATAACGAAACCTACATATAAATAGTATCCTATATTAGTATCCTATATTATCCTATATTAAACGTGCATGTCAGAAGAAAGTCGTTTGCAGTATCATATGCCTTTATAAAAGGTGTTTAGAAAGACTATCACTGATAAAAATGACACTTTCCCACACCCATGAATTTTCAGAAACCATTTTTGTCGGTAAGGTTGTCTATATTTAATTCATGTCGTTTTATATGCTGACACGCATAGCACTCGTTAACGGAGGACATGAAGAGATTTTACACCATGCAGGGTGTGTATCATTACTCCAGCCATTAAAATTTAAAAGTATCTAAAAGCAAGTTTGAGTTGTCATTACTAACCTGGACCACAAAAAAAAAAAAAAAAAAAAATCCACAGAATCCCAGCATGCACAAAACTCCTTCCAGGCCTGCAGGTGGAACTTGTCTTTTGTCCAGCGATTATCTGGCTAATATTCAGAAATGGGCGTTATAATGCAGAGCTAACCTGAAACATAGTGGTGAAAATTAGCTCATCTATAAAGCCCTGTTACACCCAGAGCAGAATCCAGGAAGCAGTGCACCCAGTCAGAACAGAACCACGCCAGGTAAGTCTCTCAGGTAAGGGAAGTGTTCTGTAAAATATAACCACTTCCCAAATGTGACACGGTAGAGAAGAAACTAGCAGTGATGTCAGAAGAGTAACCTCGGAAACAGGCAGACATGCGGCCACATACCACAACATGAAGGGCACAGAGACTACACCCTGTGCATAGAGACCACACCCTGTGCACAGAAAACACACCCTGTGCACAGAGACCACACCCTGTGCATAGAGACCACACCCTGTGCACAGAGATCACACCCTGTGCACAGAGACTACACCCTGTGCACAGAGACCACACCCTGTGCATAGAGACCACACCCTGTGCACAGAGACTACACCCTGTGCATAGAGACCACACCCTGTGCACAGAGACTACACCCTGTGCACAGAGACCACACCCTGTGCATAGAGACTACACCCTGTGCACAGAGACTATACCCTGTGCATAGAGACCACACCCTGTGCACAGAGACCACACCCTGTGTATAGAGACCACACCCTGTGCACAGAGACCACACCCTGTGCATAGAGACCACACCCTGTGCACAGAGACTACACCCTGTTGAGGAGTAATGTATGCCAAAGATTTCATTACATTATATTTTTTTTATTTTATTGATTTTCTTGTATTTTTTTTTTTTGCCTTTTTTGTGTCTGGAATTACAATATTGCACATTTGTGCGTATACATATGTGTGTGTGCGTTTGTGTGTGTGTGTGTGTCTGTGTGTGTGAGTGTGTGCCAGCATGCCTAAGAAGAAGAAAGAGAAGTCAGAGAAGAAGCCGGAGCCGGAGGTTCCGGTGGTGGAGCAGGAGGAGGAGGAGCCGCCACCTCCAACAGAGACAGAGCGAGAGGCCCAGCTGCGGAGAGAGTAAGAGTAGCTACACCCACCACACCGCACCCACTACCCTGTGACACAAAGCTACATCCTTCCCCACACCAACTCCGTCTGCTGTGCCAAACTACACCCTCTTACCACACTAAGCTTCATCTCTTCACACCTGGTTCTGTAACTGGGTGCTCCAAACCAGGGGGAAGGTGAGGCTGCCTACAGCTGCAGCCCGGCAGCTGCTCAGTGAGCTCACTGTGTTTGGTTCACAGGTACGATGAGCTGACGCACACCCTCAATGACCTGAAGAAGAAAGCGGAGCAGCTGTATCCTTTGTTAAACACACACACTCACACACTCCTCCACTTCTCTGTAGAAACTCTCCTTGATGCCGAACTAACACAGACGCTGTGAGAACGATGTGCTCCAGACCGAGGCTGAGAAGATGCGAGTGGACAGTGTGAGTTACTGAAAGTGTGACTTAATAACATTGTGAGTAACTGACAGTGTCAGTTATGGAGAGTGAGGTACTGACAGTGTCAGTTACTCAGAATGTGAGTTACTGACAGTGTGAGTTACTGAGTTACAGCCTGAGGTACTGAGAGTGTGAGTTACTGAGTTACAGCCTGAGGTACTGAGAGTTTGAGGTACTGAGTTACAGCCTGAGGTACTGAGAGTGTGAGTTACTGAGTTACAGCCTGAGGTACTGAGAGTGTGAGTTACTGAGTTACAGCCTGAGGTACTGAGAGTGTGAGGTACTGAGTTACAGCCTGAGGTACTGAGAGTGTGAGTTACTGAGTTACAGCCTGAGGTACTGAGAGTGTGAGTTACTGACAGTGTGAAGTACTGACAGTGTGAGTTACTGACAGTGTGAGGCACTGACAGTGTGAGTTGCTCAAGCAAAACCATAAGAGAGGGAGTGCTGTTACACTGAATATCAGCACAGCTGTGATTGGGTCGTAGGTATGAGGCCTCAGGCCGAGCGTGATAATGCTTTTATACAACAGTTCAACAAGCAAGGCTGTTTATCTAGTAACGATAATAGGAGACAACAAATTATGTTGCCCTGTCGTTTATTCGACAAAAATAGTTCCTTCTGGATAACATTTACACGTGTTGTCAAGGAACACAAAAACAGTTTCTTGACTGCAAGTTAGTTAGCCAGCTAGCTACTTTCTTTCATACCTGAGAGCAGGCTCGCCAGCTACTTTTTATCATACACGTAAAGGCTACCTATACGGTAGGCAAGCAAGCCACTTTCAATCATAGCCCACTACTGGCTAGTGAGCTACTTTTTAGCATACATACTGACAGTGTGTTTTACTGAGTGTTTGAGTTACTGATAGTGTGAGTTTGTGAGTCACTGTCGGTCTGAGTTACTGAGAGTGTGCGTTTGTGAGTTTGAGTCCGTGCGTATGAACTTGATATGGACATACTAATTCACAGAGCTGTCCTTCCACAGCGAGAATACACAGCTTATGTGACCAAGAGGACACAGAAGCGGCAGAGCGCCATCGTCACGCTGAGCGAGCAGAACCAACAGGAGCTGGAAGAGCTACGTCACCAAAGAGAGCAGGAGCAGGAGGAGCACTCCAGACAGGCTAACGGTGCGTGTGCTGCTCACTAACTAAGGAGGAGCACTTCAAACAGGCTAATGTTGAATGTGCTGCTCGCTAACTAAGGGGAGCACTCCAAACAGGCTAACGTTGCATGTGCTGCTCGCTAACTAAGGGGGAGCACTCCAAACAGGCTAATGTTGAATGTGCTGCTCGCTAACTAAGGGGGAGCACTCCAAACAGGCTAACGTTGCATGTGCTGCTCGCTAACTAAGGGGGAGCACTCCAAACAGGCTCACAGAGCATGTGCTGCCCGCTAACTAAGGGGGAGCACTCCAAACAGGCTAACGTTGCATGTGCTGCTCGCTAACTAAGGAGGAGCACTCCAAACAGGCTAATGTTGAATGTGCTGCTCGCTAACTAAGGAGGAGCACTGCAAACAGGCTAACGTTGCATGTGCTGCTCGCTAACTAAGGAGGAGCACTCCAAACAGGCTAATGTTGAATGTGCTGCTCGCTAACTAAGGAGGAGCACTGCAAACAGGCTGACGTTGCATGTGCTGCTCGCTAACTAAGGAGGAGCACTCCAAACAGGCTAACGTTGCATGTGCTGCTTGCTAACTAAGGAGGAGCACTCCAAACAGGCTAATGTTGAATGTGCTGCTCGCTAACTAAGGAGGAGCACTGCAAACAGGCTAATGTTGAATGTGCTGCTCGCTAACTAAGGAGGAGCACTCCAAACAGGCTAACGTTGCATGTGCTGCTCGCTAACTAAGGAGGAGCACTCCAAACAGGCTAACGTTGCATGTGCTGCTCGCTAACTAAGGAGGAGCACTCCAAACAGGCTAACGTTGCATGTGCTGCTCGCTGACTAAGGAGGAGCACTCCAAACAGGCTAACGTTGCATGTGCTGCTCGCTGACTAAGGAGGAGCACTCCAAACAGGCTAATGTTGCATGTGCTGCTCGCTAACTAAGGAGGAGCACTCCAAACAGGCTCACGGTGCATGTGCTGCTCGCTAACTAAAGGGGAGCACTCCAAACAGGCTAATGTTGAATGTGCTGCCCGCTAACTAAGGGGGAGCACTCCAAACAGGCTAATAGTGTTAGCATTAACTTTGCCACACTACAAGAGTACAACCCTGAATCAATACCGACTGTAACCCTGCACTGTGTGTGTGTGTGTGTGTGTTAGAGTTGAAGAAACAGATTCTGGAGAGGGAGAATGATCTGGTTCTGTTGAAGACGGAAATTGAGGAGCTGGGTGAGATCAAGGTGCAAACCCATTCCCCCCCTCCCACACACACACACACACACACACACACACACTCAGACACACACACACACACACACACACACACACACACACACACACACTCACACACACACACACACACATACACACTCAGACACACACACACACACACACACATACACACACACACACACACACACACACACACACACACACACACACACACACACACACACACACACACACACACACACACACACACACACACACACACACACACACACACACACACACACACACACACACACACACACACACACACACACACACACACACACACACACACACACACACACACTCACACACACACACACACACACACACACACACACACACACACACACACACACACACACATACACACTCAGACACACACACACTCACACACACACATACACACGCACACACACACATACACACACACTCACACACACACTCACACACACACATACACATGTGCATGTGTGTCAGTTTGCATGCGTTTGAGTATTGGGGCCTTTATGTGTTCATGTGACAGAGGCTGCAGAAGCAGCAGCTTGTCCGTATAGCGGAGCTGCAGAGAGAGATGGAGGACACAAACTGCAGGCACACAGACGCCATCCAGGCCCTGAGGGCCCAGTTCTTCGCTGAGAAGCAGAAGTATGAGGCTCGGGCCCGACAGAAGGTCCATGCCTTGGCACTTGCAGCCAATAAGGTAAGATGAGCTGTTCAGAAAGCCACACCCTCCCTCCCACAGCCTGTAAGGTTAGATCTGATGTGTAGGGGGCACGGCCAGTGGTTCACTGCTTTTAACCAATCATAGTGTTTTTTTGTGTGGACTGGTCTACATTGATTGGTTCATGGGAAGAGGAAACTGACTCAGTGTTGTAGCCCAGTGCTCCTGAGATTGGCCAGCCAGCACAGACCCATATGGCTGTAAGCAGGGATGGGTCTGAGTGTGTCAGAAACAGGACCCCAGCTGGTCTCTGCTGGCCAGGTGCTTCACACTCATACACTGTGCTGCTAAATTCATTAGCACTGCCCAGTGCTGGCCACAAGTAGACAGGGAGGTGTGGGGAGCAAGAATGTGTACAAGTTTTTGAAAACAAAAACCAGCAAACTCTGCAGACCTCCAGGACCTGATAGAATGATCGCTTCAGTACAACAAGAGCAGAGTAAGGCTCTGAGTGTCTGGTGAATGGTGCACTCCCCCACTACCGTGCGAGAGGAGAGAAAGAGAGGTGCTTTAAGCCGCTTTGCTTTTCTCCTCCAATATTATGGCATCGGAGCATTTCCACATATTGCAGTGAAAGATCCGTTTCTGGGGCATGGAAGAGACAGGGCGGTAGAAGAGGAAAGTATTGAGACGCAGCCAATGTGTAGAACCTGTTGCTGTGCTTCATGATGACCCCTGACCTGTGACCCCTGACCCAGTGCAGGAGGCATCGCAGTGCCTGATGGCGCACACGCAGCAGGTGTGTGAGGAGAACCAGAGGCTGCGCAAAGAGCTCCAGCAGCTGATCCAGCGCGCACAGGTGCTGCACGACCACCAGGAGGCGCTGCAGACGCAGAGGCAGGGGCTGCTGCTGGAGCTGGAGTATGTGCAGGACCTGCGGCAGCTGCGGCCCGCCCACACTGCTGCCGAGCTCAGCCAGCAGGAGGCAGTGTGCTCCGAGATCGAGGCCCGCGCCCCACGCCCCGACGCCCTGGCACTCGCCCGCAGCGTCGCCGCCATAACACAGGGAGCACAGACATGACACACTCACACACACACTCACACACATTCACACACACACACACACACACACACACACTCTCTCACACTCACACACACACACACACACACACACATACACTCATACACTCACACACACACACGCTCACACACACACAGGCATGACACACTCACCCACACACTCACACACACACACACACACACAAACACACACACACACAGAGCAGAAGCACTGTGTAGCTCTGTCCTCTTGGCAGTGTTCCCTCACAGGAGAGCTCTCCTCACTCGGGTTGAGTGATAAACACAATCAGTGTGCCAGCCCTGTCATTCATTTATCACACTACAGAAATAAAACTGCTTCTGACTTTACTGCAGCTCCAGTAATTTATTCATTTCACTTTACTGGGTAAACATTTAGCCAGTTAAAAAACACTTTAAAATGGGAATGAATGTCATACAGAGCTGCATAACCCTGGTGTGGAGGAGCTGAAAGGTGAGCTGCTTGTCCCTCTCATTCCACCCATACTGAACTGAGTGAAGATGCTGATCGCACAGTTACCTCACCTGGTTCTCACCTGCCTGGGCATGTGGCTGACGTTAGGGTGAAAACAAAAATAGCAGCAGTTCTGGACCCAAGCGCTAGATCCCTAGAGGTATGCAGCACAACACGCCACCTCCTTCCAATGGTAGAGTTGTGTGTGCCCCAATGTGTCCAGCAGGTAGCAGCAGAGTACAGCCACAAACCAGGTTGTTTGAAGGAGGTAGGTTTATTAGCATAAATGTTAAACATCACAGTGCATTCTTATGCATACAGTCATCCACATATACACAAATATAGGTTTTGAAACAAATGTACATTTTCATTATTATTTATAAATTATAAAAATAAAACCTTATTTACACCAATAGATATTTTTTATATTTAAAATAAAAAAAATTACAGTGAAGGTAACACTTAAAGTGAATGAAACCCCCCTCAAATCTAGTTTTATTCTGTTAGCACATTTTACTTGTCAATTGAATGAACAAACACCAATATTACTGAGAAGTATGTTGTGGTTTTGTAAAGGTTTTGAAAAAATGAACATGTTTCAAAGAAGGAAGAAGAAAGATTTTGATCCTGAAGTTGCTGTCTGAAACACACAATTACACACAGGGTTCCAGACGGCTGAGTTTTGGGGTTCCCTCTGCCTCACACATGAAGGTTCAGGCTTTTGGGTGACTTCACAGACAGATGCGCTGTTGCTGCTCAGTGCGCTCGAGAGCACTGACAGGTATACAGGGGGACCCCACAGTATGGTCACCCCAATAACTGATACAGCATTTTAAAACACCCAAAAAAAGTATGAGATGTACAGTATGCCATAAGAGCAGAACGAGTATTTTCAGAGAACACCAGGAATGTTTTTCAACCAATTAGAGACAAGCTGATGAAACTAGGTGTGTTTTATCATCCAATCAAGACATGCTGCTGGCTGGCTCTTTGGTTGCGTACCTGTGGTGGGAGTGGGCCAGCAGGGGGCGCTACATTAGAGCATACCTCTCAGTGTTACTTTCTGCTTGCGTTACAAAAAAAGGGAAAAAAACCTGCATAAGTAAAGACAAAGGGTGGATGACGGAGGGGGAGAGAGAGATGGATGGCAGTGTCATGCATTTAAAGTTAAAACCCAGAGAGGGCATTCAGGGGAGACAGACTGGAACTGCCTCAGTGCACACAGTGCTCACACACACACACACACACACACTCACTCACTCACACACACACTCACACACACACTCACACACACACACACACACACACACACACACACACACTCACACACACACACACGCACTCACACACACTCACACACTCACTCACACACACACACCCACACATACACTCACACACACATACACACTCACTCACACACACATACACACTCACACACACACCCTCTCTCACACACACTCACTCCTACACACACACTTCATGGAAAAGGGCTTTTTAAAAAAAGAAAGTCATTTACAAAAACCTGACACTCAGCTGCAGTCCAGCATGTGCTCTCTGCCTGGCTTTGGGCATAACTGCAGTGTGTGTGTGTGAATGCGTATATGTGTGTGTATGGTGTATGTGTGAATGCGTATGTGTGTGTATGTGTGTGGTGTATGTGTGAATGCGTATGTGTGAGTGTGTATGGTGTATGTGTGAATGCGTATGTGAGTGTGTATGGTGTATGTGTGAATGCGTATGTGTGTGTGTATGGTGTATGTGTGAATGCGTATGTGTGTGTGTATGGTGTATGTGTGAATGTGTATGTGTGTGTGTATGGTGTATGTGTGAATGCGTATGTGTGAGTGTGTATGGTGTGTGTGTGAATGCGTATGTGTGTGTGTATGGTGTATGTGTGAATGCGTATGTGTGAGTGTGTATGGTGTATGTGTGAATGCGTATGTGCGTGTGTATGGTGTATGTGTGAATGCATATGTGTGAGTGTGTGTGTGTGTGCATGTGTGTGTATGGTGTGTGGTGCGTGTCTGAATGTGTATGTGTGTATGGTGTGTGTCTGATTGTGTGTGTGTGTGTGTGTGGTGCGTGTCTGAATGTGTGTGTGTGTGTGTGTGTGTGTGCCCTACATTCATGCCTCTCTCAGCAGAGACCTCTGGTTAGCTGGTCATTGAGGCTAGGACACACCCCCCATCAGTGTAGTCAGTTTTCTTTCCCTCTGTCTTTATTTCTCTGTCTCCCGTAACCCCCACCACGAACGCACACACACACGCACACACAACCTCCTTATCCTCCCCAATACACATGCATACATATACATAGTTTTTTTAGAAAACAAAAATAAACTAAACAAAAACAAGGGAAATACAAATATTGAATCTTAAAACTCATTAATCTTTACACCTCAGTACCCCGACTCTGCCTTCCTGTCCTTCAGCAGTAATGTCTGTGTAGGCGCAGGCTCACAGAGGGCCGGCCTGCAGCACGTACACAGTGCGTTCACAGTGCGTACACAGACAGCCCATATACAGTCTGCGCACACTGCGTACACAGACAGCCCATATACCGACAGTGTGCACACGGTGCATACGCAGACAGCCCGTATACAGACACTGTGCACACGGTGCGTACGCAGACAGCCCATATACCGACAGTGTGCACACGGTGCATACGCAGACAGCCCATATACAGACAGTGTGCACAGAGCTGAAGCTGTCTGGTAGTGTGTTGCCATGGCGCTTATAGTAACAGTGGAACATTTGAAGGAGGGACATGGCTGGGCAGCGTTGACTGGGTCCAGTGCCGATCTGTTGTCTCTGCACACACATCCAGCTGAGTCCCAGCTCCTACAGCGCCGCCTAGTGAGACACACCCAACAGGTGCACAGGGATACCACACCTGGGATCCACCTGGGCCCATGGCCTCACATCACAACCTCACTGAACCGAGCCGAGCCAGGCCAGGCCAAGCTGGGCCGAGTTACTAACACAAAGTGAGTCAAATTAAAGGATGGGAGAGAAGCAGTGTGTGTGTGTGTGCATGTGTAGTACTGTGTGTGTGTGTGTGTGGTACAGTGTGTGTGTATTGGTGTGTGTGTGTGTGTGGCAGGGCTGCTCTCTCCCTGGCAGGTCCCTGCTCCTGTATGGCAGTTGTGGGGTGAGACTGACTCTCTCTCTCAGATGGAGCTCTCCTCACACTGGGCAAGCGGCGCTCCCCTGGAAGCCGGTACCATCGGCAGCCCCTCTTTCATCGCGGCAGCAATCTCCTCCTCCAACCGTAGCCCCTCCCCCAGCCCCTCCCCCTCCCCTGGCCCCTCTCCTGGCCCCACCCCCTTGCTATCCATCTCCTGTGCCAGGTTGAGGGCGGAGTCCTGCAGTTTGAGGCCACTGGTGTTGGTGTAGATGTTGCCGTGGCCATTGAGCGTGCCGTTCCTCTTCTCGGTGAGGGGCACAGCCTCGGACAGCAGGCTGGCGCTGCTGGGGGACTGGGGTGTGTCTGAAGAGGGCAGTAGGTCCCGTCCCTTCTGGGCGTGGCCATGGCTGGGGGTGGGGCTTCGGCGCTTGCCGAACAGATACAGCAGGCAGCCACCCAGGACCACTCCGACGACGAAGCACAGCAAGTACAGTGCCAGCACCTGGCGTGACCCTGCCAGCCCCACGGCCCCGCCCGCCTGGGGCCCCTCCAGGGCCAGTGTGTAGGATGCCCGCGGGCAGCTGCGCCCCTCTTCACAGTAGCAGGTGTATGTGCCCAGGCTGTCTGCCGTCACGGTGACCTCCAGGTTGGCATGTCGTTGGCGGGTGTGGCGTGCGGGTGGATGCTCCCAGCGGCAGGGTCGAGGTGACACCTGTGCGCACTGCAGCACCACCCGTAACCCTGGAAACACACGCAGCTCCTGCACCACCGGCACGCATCGAGCTGCAGGGAGAGAGAGAGACACAGAGAGAGAGGGAAGAGAGAGAGAGAGAGAGAGAGAGAGAGGGGGATAGAGAGAAAGAGAGAGGGGAGAGAGAGAGGAGGGTACAGTGAATGGGATGTGTTTTCATTCTGTTTCTTTTCCCATTTTATCTCCTGTATCAGTTCCAAATAACACAGACAAGCAGCAAGCAGATGCCCACTGAACAGGTGTGTGTGTTTGGGTGTGTGTGTGTCTGTGTGTGTTTGTTGTTTGACAGAGACATTCACCTTCTCCAGTATCACACAGTTTAAGGGCATCCTCATCTGCTGGAAGAACTCTGTGAAAGAAACAGCGTTAGATTAGAGACGCAGCGTTAGATTAAAGACACAGCGTTAGATTAGAGACACAGGGTTAGATTAAAGATAGTGTTAGATTAAAGATACAGCATTAGATTACAGACACAGCATTGGATTAAAGACACAGCGTTAGAACAGAGACATAGGGTTAGATTAGAGACAGGGTTAGATTAGAGACACAGCATTAGATTAAAGACACAGCGTTAGAATAGAGACACAGGGTTAGATTAGAGACACAGCATTAGAATAGAGACACAATTTGAGATTACAGACACAGGGTTAGATTCAGTCGCGATTGGTAAATTGGAAACAGGAAGCTCAAACCTCACCTTTAAATCTATCAATAATTTCAATTTGTTCCCGTTAATTAACCTAGATTCACAATAAAACCAACGATTAGCAGAAAAATCAACACCAATTGCGTAAACTGAGTAAATGATTATCAATGTTATTTTGTGATAGAATTATTTTTTTGCAAACTAGTTGTGCTAAACTTTATTGTGCACGGCACTCAACGCAGATGCATGATACAGATGAATGACGCTGTTTTTTCTAACCTTCAAGTTTATTCTCACAAACTGAGATCGATTTCAACACCTTTACTTCAGCTGCATAAATCTGAATTTCGTAACACAAGAAAGCTGCAATGGAAAACACATGAAGGGATTTTTAATACGTTTCCAGGTGATTGCCATCCTTGTTAAATAATTTCACACTGTAGCTTTCGCTGTAGCTGTAGCGCACAAGATTCAGACATTTCATGGTGTTTCGCCAGCATTTCAACGACAGAATGTTGCAAATAAGACAAGCGCATTTGACATTAATATTCCCTGATTTCGGCAGAGAGTGAAAAGTACAATTATCCACAAATTACAAGAACGTGTGAGTATAACAAATGCTGCATAGCTCAGTAAAGAGAAATAACACAATAAGAAAATGACACTGGTAGTCATTTACTCAGTTTACGCGATTGGTGTTAATTATTCTGCTAATTGTTGGTTTTATTGTTAATCTAGGTTAACTAAAGGTAACAGGTTGAAATTAATGATAGATTTAAAGGTGAGGTTTGTGCTTCCTGTTTACAATTCACCAATCGCCACTGCTTTTATTAGAGACAGACACAGGGTTAGATTAGGGACATAGAGTCCATGTTTAAAATACTTAAGTCAGACTCACCCTGTGAGAGTGGGGGTACAGGCCATTTCTTTGGGGCTCCACACACACCCCAGCGCTCGTGCAGGGGCACACTCCTCACAGCTGGGGTACACCCCACACCCCTCT
>JAFBMS010000685.1:60000-62500 GCA_019788955.1 Albula glossodonta
TGTAAAACTCTGTTTCTCACCCTGTGAAAAGGAAGTGGAGGTGTGGAGCTCAGGAAGTGTTAGTTTGTGTTCGGAACGATTCACTCATTCACTAATTCAGTAATCCCTGTATCGTATTTTCTACATAGTAAGCTAGGGAACGAACAGAAGGGTTTTCCAATAATAGAAGCTTGACCGTTGCTGAGGATGACTTAATAAATATGCGTTGGGAGGCGAGGCTGACATCACAGTCCCCCGTCGCATAAATAAACCTGCAGTTGTCTGGTAGCTAATGAGTTTCAGACCACAAAGCAATAGGTACAATGGTCTAACATACAATTATTCCATAAAGGTTATAAACCGAATGCTGTGCTTGGTGTGTGTTCACATATCTGGTATTCCGATGCTTAATTTAATGGTTTACAGCACTTTACCAGCTAATGTTAACTTGCTAGCTAACTTTAGCTCAAGAATTAGCAAAATGTATCACAAGCAATCAACTGAACTGTTTCCTCAAGCTGTTGCCTCTTCATCAACAGTTACGACTTGCTCGCATTGCATGATGGTATAGAAAAAAATTACTGAGGGAACATCCACTGCATACTACTTTCACAGAGCATTGTGGGAATGTTATGAGGTACCAATCAAAAAATTCAGTTCAGAAAATTCAGAATTCGAACAGCATTACAAGATGGCTGATTCACAAAAGAGTTCACTAAATCCGTTATAGGTAACAATTTTGAACGCAGCTATAGTGTGATGTAAAGAAAGTGAGTGGATGTGCGGAACAGGAAATGGGAGTGTGCTAAAAAGGAAGTGGGGTGAAAGGAAGAGGAAGACAGAGTGTGGGGAACAGGAAAGAGCAGTGTGGTTGGCAGGAAGTGGGATGGGGGAGAGAGGAAGTGGGGGGTTTGTAGAACAGGAAGTTGGGGTCTCACCGCTAAGCCAGTTGATGGACTGCTCCGTGCGGATGCGCTCCCCCTCAGAGCCTGTTGCCCGGGAGATGTCGAACAGCGTGCCCAGGAAGTTACTGGTGGTGGCAGCATACAGCACTCCATCTGCACAAACACAAACACACACACACACACACACACACACACAGTGTATAGCCCTCCATCTGCACAAACACACACACACACACACACACACACACACACACAGCGTACAGCACTCCATCTGCACAAAACACACACACACACACAGCACACAGCGTACAGCACTCCATCTGCAAAAACACACCCACACACACAGCGTACAGCACTCCATCTGCACAAACACACACACACACACACACAGCGTACAGCACTCCATCTGCACAAACACACACAGCGCACAGCATTTCATCTGCAAAAACACACACACACACACACAGCACTCCATCTGCACAAACACACACAGCGCACAGCACTCCATCTGCAAACACACACACACACACACAGCACTGCATCTGCACAAACAAACAAGACTGTCTGCAGTGCAGAAAAGCATGTGTGTCTGTGCATGTGAGTGTGTGTGCGCGTAAATGTGTGTTTAAGTTTGTATGTGTGCAGAGCAGAGTCTGTGTGTGAGTGTGTGTGTGTAATGCTGTTACCTGCCATCACTGCAGTGTAGTGCTGGCTGGGTTCAAA
The DNA here is from genome assembly GCA_019788955.1 of Albula glossodonta. Taxonomy (NCBI): domain Eukaryota; kingdom Metazoa; phylum Chordata; class Actinopteri; order Albuliformes; family Albulidae; genus Albula; species Albula glossodonta. Next base: position 61,608 of record JAFBMS010000685.1, read on the forward strand.
GGGACATTTCCCCTTGCCGGTCTCCATCCTCACAGCTCCGTCCTCTGTTGTCTCCAGAGAGAAATCCTCCATGTTCTGCAGAGGACACACACACTTGAGTGTCCATACTATGTGAAGACGCACATGCATTTGATATCCCATTGAGACGTGCATGTGGAATCCTAGTGCTTTCACACTGCCTGCTCCAGTTTCTGTCACTAAGGCTTACTGAGGCAGCACAGTGCAGATATCTGCGTGATGAGAGACTGTGTGCTTACTGTATTGATCAGTTCTGAGAGCACATGCTAAGCTTTTATGCACTTAGTATCTACTTCCACATATTAGCATAATGTCAGGAATCAATCCTGTTACTGTCCTTTCTTGTGTGGTTACCATGGTTACCGTGTATTAGTAATAATAACAACAACAACAGTGATAATGATAATAATATCATGAGCTTCAGTGCCAGGGCCCTGTGTCTGTTTGTGCATGTGTTTTAACATCTGTAAGTGTGTATGTGTGTGTGTGTGTGTGTGCACACTCACGATGACGGCACACTGCGGGTCGAAAGCGTAGGTGCCACACACATAGATCCGGCCCACATCTGTAAACTCCAGCAGCCTGATGTAGTTATGACAGTCCCCCTGCAGAGGGTGATGGAGAGCACAGAGTATGTCAGTACAGGCTTGGCAAGTTATAAATACACACATTTAAATGTTTTATTCTTATACAAATTTCATTAACACACAAAATGACAAAGATTTCTTAGATGCATGATGTAATGACGTGTAAATCATGCGTCAGTATAGCAGGAAGCATTGGAAATAATATTTACACACACAAAAATAAATATTTAGTCTTCATTCATTGACAGAGATAGCAGCACCTTCTCCATATAACCAGCGTTATATAGC
>JAFBMS010000685.1:65000-69581 GCA_019788955.1 Albula glossodonta
CACACACACACACACTAACACTCACACACACACACACACACACCCCCCACACAAACTAACACTCACAGACACACACACCACACACACACACACACACACAAACTAACACTCACAGACACACTCACACACACCCACCCACAAACTAACACTCACAGACACACACACACACACACACACACAAACTAACACTCACAGACACACACACACACACACACACAAACTAACACTCACAGACACACTCACACACACCCACACACAAACTAACACTCACAGACACACACACACACACACACACACACACTCTCACTCAGGAGGTAAGGGTCTCCCCCTCCTCCGCACAGCAGGCCTGTGGTCTCCTTTGTGCAGATAATCACACTCTCTCCCCTCTGCACCGAGCGACTTCCCCAGACCTGTCAATCACTGTCAGCCCCCTCCCCCTGTCACAGCACCCGCCACAGCCGCAATGAATGCTGGGAAGGGCACCTGCCATTAAATGGACTCATTAACCCCGCCCCGCAAACCCCTGGTCCTCGTTCACACTCTTCCCCTCTGAAATTATGCATGTAAGCAGCAGCCCCGATGCGCCACAGACAGCAGGGCATTCACACACAGACCGTGAGTATGGGTTACATTTAGCGCTTGCTGCTTTCAGGAATGCAGCTGGTGTGTTTTTAATTGCTATTTTTATGGCTGATCCTCATCACTAAGTCACATTGGCAATATTTGTTTTAAAATGTGTAATGCAAATGATGCATTTGAATTTCATTATTTTTGAGTAATGATTAATTTACAGTTTCTTTCAGATTGCTCTCTTTATGCTTTGGCAATATCCACACATGCATTTCTCACCAATAAGGCAACCGGAGTTTGAATTTTAGAGGAAAAGAGTGACAGATGGGAAAAGGAGAGCGATGGAGAGAGTGACCGAGGAGAAAGAGAGATGGAGGGAGAGAGTGATGGGGAGGGAACAGAGAGCAGGGTTTTAGTTTGTTACTCTCTAGCCATCCTGTGTAGAAAAAGGGAGCAGTTCTGTGTTTAATGTGATTCACTAACAGTGGGACGGACGCACCTTTAGCTGACGGTTTGTAACCTCTTCTCAAACATGCCGCGCTCCGTCTTACAGCACCCCAAAGTAAATGCTTCAAGAGTGCTCCCCTCCCCCCCAAAAAAACGCAGTCCCACAATTCTGCTTACCTCAGTCTTCCCCTTTGCCACGCAAGACCGCCGCTTGTCCTCCGGGACGTCCCACACGATCTGCGGGAACAGAAGGATAGAATGTGCTACTCACACTCTCAGTCTAACACAGAGTGCAGTACTCACACTCTCAGTCTAACACAGAGTGCGCTACTCACACTCTCAGTCTCACACAGAATGCGCTACTCACACTCTCAGTCTAACACAGAGTGCGCTACTCACACTCTCAGTCTCACACAGAGTGCACTACTCACACTCTCAGTCTCACACAGAGTGCGTTATTCACACTCTCAGTCTCACACAGAGTGCGCTACTCACACTCTCAGTCTCACACAGAGTGCGTTATTCACACTCTCAGTCTCACACAGAGTGCGCTACTCACACTCTCAGTCTCACACAGAGTGCACTACTCACACTCTCAGTCTCACACAGAGTGCGTTATTCACACTCTCAGTCTCACACAGAGTGCACTACTCACACTCTCAGTCTCACACAGAGTGCGTTATTCACACTCTCAGTCTCACACAGAGTGCACTACTCACACTCTCAGTCTCACACAGAGTGCGTTATTCACACTCTCAGTCTCACACAGAGTGCGTTATTCACACTCTCAGTCTCACACAGAGTGCGCTACTCACACTCTCAGTCTCACACAGAGTGCGCTACTCACACTCTCAGTCTCACACAGAGTGCACTACTCACACTCTCAGTCTCACACAGAGTGCGTTATTCACACTCTCAGTCTCACACAGAGTGCGTTATTCACACTCTCAGTCTCACACAGAGTGCACTACTCACACTCTCAGTCTCACACAGAGTGCGTTATTCACACTCTCAGTCTCACACAGAGTGCACTACTCACACTCTCAGTCTCACACAGAGTGCGTTATTCACACTCTCAGTCTCACACAGAGTGCACTACTCACACTCTCAGTCTCACACAGAGTGCGCTACTCACACTCTCAGTCTCACACAGAGTGCGCTACTCACACTCTCAGTCTCACACAGAGTGCGCTACTCACACTCTCAGTCTCACACAGAGTGCGCTACTCACACTCTCAGTCTCACACAGAGTGCACTACTCACACTCTCAGTCTCACACAGAGTGCGTTATTCACACTCTCAGTCTCACACAGAGTGCACTACTCACACTCTCAGTCTCACACAGAGTGCGCTACTCACACTCTCAGTCTCACACAGAGTGCGTTATTCACACTCTCAGTCTCACACAGAGTGCGTTATTCACACTCTCAGTCTCACACAGAGTGCGCTACTCACACTCTCAGTCTCACACAGAGTGCGCTACTCACACTCTCAGTCTCACACAGAGTGCGTTATTCACACTCTCAGTCTCACACAGAGTGCGTTATTCACACTCTCAGTCTCACACAGAGTGCACTACTCACACAGTGCTGGAGGTCAGAGGTGTTCTGATAATTAATAGATAATGGGTAATCAATGTGCCCAGCTGCTCTGAAAGGCCTGCTCCTGTCACCATACTTCCTTAAGAATTGTCGTCTGGTCGGTCGCTGTTCAGACCGTGTTCCTCCATCACATCCATGGACAGACGCCGTCTGTGTGTTTTTGCCCATTACTGTTTGGTTTCTTAATGCGCTGAAGTGAATGTGCTGAGTGCATGTTGCTTAGCTGCGTAAGCGTCGTGCTTCTCAGAGACACACAGTCTGATCAGGCAGAACCCACAGGCCCAGGGATACTCACTCACTGCATTCACTGCATACAGCTTCACATTCTGACTGGGGTGAAGGGGGTCTCTGTGTTAAACTTAGACTTTAAAACTTATTTTAGACTTGCACTTGCTTAATTAGACCGTGCCTAAAGCTTTTTACCAAGGACTGAAGTTTAGTGCTGGACTACAGTAATCAGACAGACATAGTGTGGGTGTGGCAGGCAACTCACCTGAGTGTGTTTCTGTCTCAGGTTGTTGGCGTCCACCGCCAGGATGGCGTCGCGGGCCCCCAGGTAAAGAGTGCCTGAGCTGGGGTCCAATAGGAAGGTGCTGAAGTTTGACACGTTAGAGAACTGCAACGGGCCCAACATGGAGTCTGAGGGAGGGAGGGAGGGAGGGAGAGAGAGAGAGGGAGGGAGAGATGCACATTAATCATCACAGGTATCATTGCGTCACATTACAGTGAAGACCAGAGGGTTTAATCCACAGACGCGGGGGGGGCCTCACCATTACAGTGAAGACCAGAGGGTTTAATCCACAGACGCGGGGGGGGCCTCACCATTACAGTGAAGACCAGAGGGTTAATCCACGACGCGGGGGGGGCCTCACCATTACAGTGAAGACCAGAGGGTTTAATCCACAGACGCGGGGGGGCCTTACATAGGGGGGGCAGGGGCAGATAGTCCAATTCAGGCGGTAAGAGGTGGGAGGGACACTTTTTTTTTTTTTGAATATGGCGAGCGTGGATGAAAGGAGCTATCTCTGAAATGCAACACTGTGTTTTAAATGCCCTGTATAAATGTGGCAATTAAGTTAATAAATGCCATTTTTATAACTTTACAAAGACAGCTTTGCTTTGTATTCCTTAACTGAGCTGAGCTGACTCCGCCCAGTGGACTGGGTCCTCATTAATATTCTGACTCTCAGGGCGGACTCCGCCCAGTGGACTGGGTCCTCATTAATATTCTGACTCTCAGGGCGGACTCCGCCCAGTGGACTGGGTCCTCATTAATATTCTGACTCTCAGGGCTGACTACGCCCAGTGGACTGGGTCCTCATTAATATTCTGACTCTCAGGGCTGACTCCGCCCAGTGGACTGGGTCCTCATTAATATTCTGACTCTCAGGGCTGACTCCGCCCAGTGGACTGGGTCCTCATTAATATTCTGACTCTCAGGACACCCAAGCGCCTCTTCTGAATTTTTGAATAATACATCTTTAATTTTAGTATTTCTATCACCATGTTTAGCTCCACTGCTTGTACATCCAGTGTGTTTACTGGGGGCTTTTACCAGTCTGTGTGGCTGAGCATCATCCAGCACCACTGCTGTTATTATTATTATTATTATTATTATCTTGAATTCGTCTCATCCTAACACCATAGAGATAAGTATGATTAAATGCAGAGCACACTCTCCTAATGAAGCACACTCCCTACCTCCTCAATGCAGACCCCTAATTGGAAACTCCATTTATATGCATGTACTCAGCTAAAAAAATCTGTGACCCAAATGTAACAAATAAACACTCTCTCCCACACAAACACACACACACACACACACAAACATTCACAAATACACACACAAGCACACACACAAACCTAGGCTTGGAGCCAGACTGTGTGAGACCCTGTGGGACTATGTGTGTGTGTGTGTGTATGTGTGTGTGTATATGTGAGTGTGTGTGTGTGTGTGTGTGTG
>JAFBMS010000686.1:0-5000 GCA_019788955.1 Albula glossodonta
ACCTAGATTGTATGTTTCTACACGAATACAACTTAATGAACGGAACTACTTTTGTCTTTTCTCCCTTTTGGCTTGGACAGGAGCTTGGGTCCAGATCCGGGCCAAGACTGGAATCAGAACTAGGACTAGAGCTGGATGGGGACTGGAATGATACCCTAAATTCTGTATATGGTTAAAGTTTGAGTTATGGCACTGTCAGGAGGTGAGCCTGACGTGCCACTGCTTGGGTGAGTTTTTCTTCATTGGTGATTGGGGGCACGCATGCGGTATGTGGATCGGGGTGGGTTGTCTCCCTTGCTTTGCCTGATTGGTGATCTGGCGCAGCTGTCTCTTGTTCTCTCCGCGCAGGGAGTCAGAATAAGAGAGCGGGGGACGAGGCAGCTCGCGCTCGGGCAGCTTGGAAGGAACCTGCAGTATGCTGGGTTTTTAGACGGGGTTATTTTTTTTTTTAATTTAAAGTTTCGTTTTTTTTTGGTTGTTGATTTCGTTGTTTTTGAATTTTGAATTTTTGCCGGCGGTTTCGTTGTTGTTTTGGTTTCGTTTCTTCCTTTCGGTTTTGTTTTTTTTTTCCTTTTTAAGAAATCCCACGGGGGGATTTCTTTTTAGGGTGCGTGTGGTGAAGGAGAGGCAGGGACTGCACGCCTGGAACCGTGACTGAGGGAAGGGACGGAGGAAACCCCAAGATCCAGCGCTAGTGGAGAGACAAGGCGACGGGCGGCGAAGCTGCTACCCCGGGCAGGGCAGAAGGCGAGCGGGGGCATGCCCCGGTGGTGAGAGGGACGTAACCACAGAAACTAACAGCGTGTGTGTGTGTCCTTGCTCTGCCCAGTCCACAGAGGGGTGACCTGGTGTTTTGCCTCTCCCTCTCTAGCCTTCCCCGTCCCAGGCCCAGCGGAGTCAGAAGACTGGGAGTCCACCAGCGTGCGGCAGTTCCTGGAGGCTGGAGGAGTGGCAGTCTCTGCCTGGTTTTCTTTGGTTTTGTTTTTTATTTTGGGGCGTGGAGGAGGCCCGGCTTCTGGTGGCGCGGGCCGAGTCGCGCCCCACCCTTAGTTTTGTTTGCGTGAATGTGTGTGAGTGTGTGGACCTCCCTCCCAGTGTGCGTTACTCCCCCCTGTGTTGGCCAAGAGGGGGCTGGCCTGTGCCGTGTGGGCAGGCCCGGGAGAGGGTCCAAATCTTGACAATGTGTGGAGTGAGTGTGGGCACAGGGTTAACTTGTTTAGTGGTTTGGACTGTGGTGCTGGTGCAGGGAAGTCCCTCTCCCGGGAGTTCCCCCACGTGGCACAGGGCCAGCCAGTAGGGGCTAGTGGTGAGAGGGGGGTGTTGGAAAGGGGGAGGGGAGGTCGAAGTGGGTGGCTGCCAGAGCATGAGTTTTGCTGTTTTTAAAAACTACCCTAATGAAGTCTCTGCTACTTGACTCCCTGTGTTTTGGTTGTTCGTGTGGGTTGGTCCCAGTACCTGTGTGGGAGGGTCATCAGGAGGTGCTAGTGTGACTCCTGACAGTACCAATTCAGGTTTAAACCATACCTTGGGTTACTATGTGGGTTAGGTTTAAAAAGAAAACTCAATCATGGCTTCATGTTTTTTTTGCTCTGGCCTACTAACCCAATTTACTTTATCCTTTCTTTTTACACAAAAAGAAAACTTTCCTATTTAATGTACAAGCAAGAGAGAGCACACTCACACGAGGGTGGATCCAATTCTAATAATCTGACCTATGTTTTTTAAGTTTAGGGTTAAGGCTTAGGTAAAGGCCAAGGCCAGGGCCCGGGTTAGGTTTTGGACTAGGATTGCAGTCAGGGTTACAGTTAGGGTTAAGGTCAGGGTTAGTTAGGGTTACAGTCAGGGTTACAGCTGATCTGTCTGGTTGGACTAGATGCACCTGTAGACGAAAGAACCAGAACCATATCACATATATACATAGGTACATATACTGTACATATAAGGTACATATACTGACCTTGCTCTGTCTGCCTAAGAAAAAGGAGGAGCACATCACCGAAGTGGGCCCAAACCCATCAGTGCGATTGTCTGATTTCCAGCGTATTTATAACTTCCCCCTACCCCTTATTTGGCCCCCAGAATGTACATCAGGAAGGCAAGGTGAGTCCGGACCAAGGGAAACTGGTGTAATGGTAGGTATCTGTATGGACCCCTTATCCAGGGACCGAGTGGGTGTGGGGCTGTGGACTGATGTGTTGACCAGGGTCGCATCTGACAATGACTGAAGGGGGCTCAGAGTAGCAGTGGGTGTCTGAGGAGAGACATTTCGTGGGGAGACAGGAATGTAGGATATACAGGCTATTCTGTTGCACCTGATGGGATCTGGAATGTGGACCTTTACAGTGAAAAAGTCGCATATTGTGCTAGGAATAGGCTTGGTGTCGTCATCTGAGTGAGTGAGTCTCTGAATGGTATTCGGCCTCAGGCTACATTCTGTGCCCTTGAGGATGGATGCAGCCCCCACCACAGAGTTGGCCGTGTCAAAATTACAGCTAGGAACAATGGACATATTAGTAACAGGATGTCAGTGAATGTCTGCTTGTACTAATATTTAGTTTTTCTGTTGCAGGATGTTAGGCTGGGATGCAGGCGGCGAGCTCACGAACTGGTTGAGGTCAGTGATAAGTATCAATGTGTCCTCCTCTAACAGGGCTCTGTAAGCCCGCAGCCACCTGGGCATAAGTATATGAATTGCGGGGTGTGGTCACAGCATCAAAAGTCCTACCAGTTTGTGTGAATGGAACAGGAGAAGTAATATTGTTTGTGGTGGAATGCGTTACTCTGGCCAGAGGTGCAAGTAATTCGAACACTTATATCACAATCGTGTCTCTACATTTGTTTCTGTAACCTGCCTTAGCCAGGACCGTCACCAAATCAAATACCTCCTGGTCAAAGGAGCCCAAAGAAGTGATAGGAGTTACCACTCTGTCGTAATGCGCTTGTAGTATTTTCATATTGTTTTCCATCTGGTTCAAGGTATTCTCCTTCACCCTGCATTTTGTTTGATCAGATGGTGAGGATGGTTTTATAAAATCTGTTAGTTTATTTATCTGTTTCATCATACCCTCAGGAAATATTTTTGAACCAATGGCCTGATTTACTACTTGCATATGATGGATTGCTTGCATAAGTTTGAACAACCCCTTTGCTGTTTGTTTGGTACAACGGGCCCCTACAACAGAAGAAGGTAAAGAAGGAGGGGGAAAAAAGAGAGAAAATTCTGTACAGCCTCATTAATGTCTTTGTCCTGAATATTGGCTAGAGCTTCATGTCTGTTATGAAACAACATTTTTACAGCTTAATCTGACCAGTCACAGGCACCCAACAGCAATGTAATGAAAGACAGTTTCTCCCCTTCAGGGCTCTCACCCTTCCTCTCTCCAAACCGATCCTCAGCAAATCTTCTTTATCAGGCTGGTGGGTGTAGGGAGACGTTTCCCTTGTTTGCCTGGTGTATGTGAGGAGGAAACTCCTCTCGGCATGCGGCTCCCAGGCAGCCCTGTGTTGTTCCAATATGCAGCGTAAAGTTGAAAAGGAAACCACGAAAAGGGTTAAAAGAAACGGTGAGCTACCCTCACTTAAGAGTTCTTTTGGCCCCGCTGTCAGTATTGGCTGTGTTTGTTATGTGTTCGGTCTTGTTCGACTGTGTTTGTGTGTTTTCATTTCGTTCATTTTCCTGGTCTATGTGATGCTGTTTTCGTTTACCCTCGTGTCTGCCCGGCTTCCCTCGTTACCTGATTGCCAATCTGTTTCACCTGCTCTGTTCCGCACCTGTGTCTCGTTTGCTCGTTAGTCTTCTGTGTATTTAAACCCTGCTTTGTCCTGTGTTCTGTGCGAGTTTGTCTCAGTTGTTTATACTCTGTTGCGCTACGAGCCTTTTTTTTTTTTTTTTTTTTTTTTTTTTGTTTTTTTTTTTTTTCCTCTCTTCCTCCTCCCTGTTTTTGTCTGCCCATTATTACCCTGTCTGTTTTTTGGTTTTTCGATTCTCTGCCTGGTGTTTTTGTACTGTTGCCGTGTCTTCTGGTTTTTGAACTTTACCTGCCTGCCCTTTTGACTATTCTTTCGGACTGAGTTTTTGTGCTTTTGCTGTGTCGCCCCGGTCATGACCATTGCCTGTTTTTTAACTACGTTTCTGGATTTCGGACTTTGGCTGCGGTTAATAAATCACTTAAAAGTTACGTCCGCGTCTGAGTCCTACCTGAGTCTTGACACCCGCAACCAGGAGGATCCAGCCTCTGGCCTCCTGGCCTTGTTTGTTCATTTGTTTGTTAGCAACATCTTTCGTGCTTGTAGTTGGTTGGGGAGCCCTTTGTGACTAATCAGATTAAAACCATGATTGTTATTACTTAAAATGCCATCATTCAAATTTTAAAAGACAACAAATCACACAACTCTGTCCAATTGTTAGTGAGTCAAGACAAAGTGCTCAAGGTCAGGATTAAGGTCAGGGTTAGTGTTAGGGTAACAGTCAGGGTTACAGTTGGGGTTAGGGCTAGGGCTAGGGTTAAGGTCATGGTTAAGGTCAAGGTTAGGGTTTGGGTTACGGTCATGGTTAAGGTCAGTGCCAAGAGTAAGGTCAGGGTCAGGGCCGGGGTCTGTGTCGTGGTCAGTTCCTGGATTCCGATTTCTGTTGTAATTCAGGTTCAGTGACTCCCTCTTCTTACCCGCACTCCGGCTGTTCTACATCCTGTCCATAGCCTGGATCTGTCTTTTGAGCTCCTGCATTAAGGTAGGATGTGTCACTCATGCATTGTGGCTCTATACCCATGAGGCGCAATCTTTTTCAAAGTATTATTTTTAATAGATCTCAAAAACCTTTTAGAAAAACTTCTTTTTTGTAAAGCTTCAAACTAAGTTGCAACAGCCATATTAAAATCTTGTTCTTCACTGTAAATTCTATAAAATCTGATATTTTGTGACTTTACAGTCCCCTTGCAGGTATATTTAGGATGGACACTTTTTTTGTGTAAGAGAGCATGGGTATCGGTTTCTTGAGTCTG
>JAFBMS010000686.1:67500-69256 GCA_019788955.1 Albula glossodonta
GCCTGCCCTTTGTGCACTCGTCCTCTGGCAGCTCTGGGTGCTTTTTTTTTTTCCCCTCCTTGCTGACAGGCAACTGGTACCCCCCTCTGGCCTTGATTTTTGTTGGGAGTCTCTGGTGACCTGCCACAAACCCCTTTGCACTTGGTAAATGGTGGGAGGTCTGGAGCCCACCATAAAGTCCCTCTGACATCTGATGGGAGGTCTGGGGGCCAGCCCCAAAGCCCCTCTGGCCCTTTGTAAATGGTGGAAGGTCTGGGGCCCGCCCTTAACCCCCTCTGGCGACATGTCTCTGGTACTAAACTCTCTGAAACCTCTCTGGTCAGCGCGCAAATGGCAGTCGGATCTCCAACCCCGGGCTCTCCCTAAGAGGCTAAAGAAGAGCACATGGGAGGTCTCTCATGATATCCCACGGGCACCCCTCTGGGTTTGCACGCAATGGAGGTCTGGTCTCCCCTCCCACCCAACCCCTTCCTGCACGCGCCCCAGGTGGGACAGGGCCCCTTGGAGCGCGGCAGCTGGTCACCCGGGCCACCTCTCCCTGGGGGCCCATGCGAGAAACCGTTATTCATGGAAAATGATTGCAATTCCCATCATGCCTGGGATCCAGCAGGTTACTCGCGACTGTCGGTGAGCACATGCTGATCCACTCACGCTGCACGGCCCCGCGCGCAGGATCCAACCCCACCCGACCCAGGCCTTCCGGCGAATGGCGGCCCTCTGGAAAGGGAAGGGGGCCAGAGGGGGCGGATGCAGGGGCCCGTGCCACCACCTGGAGGTCCTCGTCTCGAAAAAGGGCATTATAGGAGCTGAATGTGTTGGTTTGAGTTTGGGGTATTGGTGTAATTCACTCAGTGTACGTGTGGGGTAGCTGTGCTGTTACCTGGGGAGCTCAGGTGCATATAGGGGGCATTGTTTACTCTCCTTGTCAGGCTTTGACCCGGAAGGGCAAACGGTTTTTGACCGCCGTGGCACGGAGGCGCTCATTCATGCCGCTGTTTTGTTTGTTTGTTTGTTTTCTTCTTTGTTTTGGACATCGCACCGCAATAAACCCACTGTGTTGCAATTCGACGAACAGCGTGGACATTCGTTCAGTACGATATGATTGCAGCAGCCGAGGCGAGGCGCGTCAACAAGGTTATTCCGGTCTCAAATACCTCAGTAGCTCTAGTATTAGACTGAGCTCCTTTAACATTAGTCAAAAACCTGCACCAGTTGGAACTTTGTTTGGACACTCCGGCACGTTCGGTACGAAACGGAGTTAAGCGCAGAGACGAGTGAGCTGCTGGAAGCGGTTTGGACTTCGAGGAGGTTGGAGAGCGTTTGACGAGGGCTTGGGGATGCTGCCGGAGCTATGGGGCTGAGGCTGAGCCAGCTGTGGATTATTGGAACACCAGATCACCGGACCATCGGATCATCGCACGGCGCCCAACACACGGTCGGAGAGGTATGTGTAGCGCTACACTGGTAAATGGCCATTTAAATTGTGTGCACACATAGCCGGGCATAAACCCAATGCATTGGTCGCCGAAGCGTGGGGGACAATAAACTTTGTGTCGTTCTTTTGTTTTGCTCCGGGCGCGGACTGTTCATCAACTGACTATTCATTATGGAGAAGCGCGACGCTGCGTCGGACATAGTTAACACTGCCGGGACTCATGTGCAAACTGTAAATAAACCCAGTAGTGTGGCTGGCGGTGTTGAAACAAACTCAAAAACGAGTGGTTAAACTCACTGTAAAGGCGCTTGCCAATGAAAT
>JAFBMS010000687.1:0-69254 GCA_019788955.1 Albula glossodonta
CCAAACACGACCCTATGCATTGCAACGGACTTCGACAGAGCGGTGCCGATGCATGCTCGTACAGAATGACGAGTGAAATTTAGTAAGAGTCCATTCCAGCAATACTTCAACATTTAATTTGACAGTTTCTATTTGAAAATACAGTTTGAATTAAACATGTGGATAAATTGAATAAAGACATTGTAGGAGCCATATATTATATTATTTTCTGTTGTTAATCATGCGCCCCTATAGGTGAATTAGAGGGTATAAAGGTGTGTGCTGCCCAGACCTCAGATGACTGCTGGTTTGAGCGCACAAAAGTTTTGAACGTGTGAGCGTGTGAGCGTGTGACCGTGTTAGCGTGTAAAAGTATGACCGTGTTAGAATGTAATTATCTTTCGTTTGTTAGCGTTTATTTTTACGTTCTCCAATAAATCATTGTTTTTCCCCGGCAAACGTATTGGAAATTTCGTTCAGACACACGCGTCAGAAACAGTGTAATCAACCAGTTGCTCCAACAGTGGCTAAGGAACATAGGAACAAAAAAGGAACATTTTAGCCACTACAAAAGTCAAAACTTTTCTGTGGATTACCTGAAGCAATGGACCGTATTTGGATTGTTTGAAGAGCGCGTGTTATTCACAGCACAACAAAGGAGGCTCGGGAAAAAAGCGGAGAATTAAAGGACGAAATCGGCGGTGGTATGTAATACACTGTGAGCTGACCGATATAAAAGCTAACTGGAATAAAAGTGATTGGCTGGTTGTTTTATACTTTTTAAACTTTGTGGAGTATACTGCTGGAATTCATTGCTGGGAATAAATTCCCGCCATATCTATTGAACAAAGGAATGGGCGGTGACTGATTCGGGAATAAACGCAATTATTACATCAACGCATCAATAGCATTGAAATTGAAACTGAATCGTTATTGGATTTGAACTGCATTCATTTGAACTGTTTCTACTGGAAAAGAAATATAAGTACAGTTAATTTGTCGAGTGGAATGGATGCTTCTGATTCAGATTCGAATTCAAACATGCTGCAACAGGGTTTATCAGGAAGGGAACTGGTAGAGAAAACAGCACAAATGCGTGCTTCTAGAACAGGAAAAATATCCCATCTTACCCGACGCATGAACATTGTTAATGAGCTTATGGCTGATGATATGAATGTGGAGGAAGTGAAAGAGAACATGGTGAAATACAATGGGATGCTTGATGAATTCAAAACATTGAACATTTCTTATCAACAACTGTTGACTGAGGATGACCGTAGACATGATGAGTTAACATGGTATAGGCCCAAGCTTGACTGTATCCATGCCTTCCTCTCCTCTGTGTCTAAATGGCTGACTGCAGCAGAGAAACCCAACCCATATCCCAGTGATGACTTTGCACTCAATGACAATGTTTCTTCAGTTTTAAGCCACAGGTCTGGCAGGTCAAGCAGGAGAAGCACACACTCAAGTGGATCGTCCACATCGTCTGCCCGCATCCAGGCAGAGGCGGAAAAGGCCGCTTTGCTCACAAAGGCTGCTGCTTTGAAGGAAAAGCATGCTCTAGAGGACAAGGAAGAGCTGCTTAACAAACAGAAGGATGAACTAAGGAAAAGGAGAGAAACTCTGGAACTCCAAACTGAAATAGCAGCCACAACAGCCAAAATCAACATTCTTAAAGGTGCGCAGGATGTAAACCCAACATCAATGGATCCCATGAATGAGTACTTTGAGGACTTGACAGTCCGATACAAAACCTCAGACCTGGATTTCCATCAGGTGAAGGAGCAAGAAAGCACACCAGACACATGGATTCAAAGTGTGTTCCCAAAAACAGAAATCCCACTTCCTGTTCAACATTCAGCTCATGAAGATCTCAGAGAGTGGGATGTGACGCAGAGTCATAGCCCAGGCCGACGGGCCCAGGGGCTTTCTGTGCAGGCCCATTCCAATGGAGCTCCCAGGGCAGCACAGACCCAGAGTGCAGGACCCCCTGCACAGAGTGGAGCAGATCAAGACAGTCTCATTGCAGTACTGCAGAGACAAAATGAAATTAGCACCATGATGGTCAGACAACAAACCCTTTCCACCTTGCCACCAAGAGAAATTACTGCCTCGATGGAGACATTCTACAGTTCCAGTCATTTCTCAAATCTTTTGAACATGTGATTGAGCAAAACACAGACGCAGCCAAGGACAGGCTGTATTATCTGGAGCAGTACACCAGAGGTCAAGCTCGTGATCTTGTCAGAAGTTGCCTACACATGGCTCCAGACAGAGGTTATGAGAAGGCAAAGAACTTGTTATGTGAGCATTATGGTAACGAGTATAAAATCTCTGTTTCTTTCATGGAAAAGGCTCTCACATGGCCTAACATCAAATCTGAGGATCCCAAAGGTTTACAGGCTTATGCTCTGTTTCTTAGAGGATGCTGCAACTCTATGGAAGACATGCAGTATATGGACGAACTGGACCTAACCTCCAACTTAAAAAGTATTGTTCTGAAGCTCCCATATAAGCTCAGGGAGAAGTGGAGGTCAGTTGCTTGTGAGCTACAAGAAAAGAGCAGACAGAGGGCCAGGTTCATTGATTTGGTGCAGTTTATTGAGAAGCAGGTTAGGATAACTTCAGACCCTGTGTATGGTGACATACAAAATTCAGATACCAGCAACATCAAACCCAAGGTCAAATCAATTCCCACTAAACTAATATCAAGACCCAAAACAGGAAGTAGTTTTGCTACAGGAGTGTCTGTAGTTAACATGACAGAAACCACACCACCACAAGCCCCGAAAGATGAAAGTTTACAAACAGGATGTCTGTTCTGCAAAGGTGGTCATATGTTGGTGTTATGTCCACAATTAAGGAAACAAGCGCACAGGGAGAAGATCAACTTTCTAAAGGAGAAAGGAATCTGCTTTGGTTGTTTGACAAGAGGTCACATGAGCAAAGATTGTAAAAGGCGTCTCACATGTAGTGTGTGTAACCTATCCCACCCTAGTGTGCTTCACATAAAACACAAAGATAAAATCAGAGAAACAACAGCAGAACAGCCAGTAGACCCACCTGTGAGCAGTGCACTGGTGTCTCTCAGTGCATGTGGGCATATTGGGGCCGGTAACACAGATTGTGTGTTGTCTATTGTTCCGGTAAAGATTAAAAGCGGCAAAAGCAACAAATACATGCAGACATACGCCTTCTTGGACCCAGGCAGCTCAGCCACGTTCTGCACAGAGCGCCTGATGAAGCAGCTGAATGTCTCAGGAAGAAAAACTACAGGTTTGAAGATCTCTGGATTAGACAGTGACAATTTCATAGAGTTGCCAGAGGTGTACACACAGAAGACCATGCCTGTGAGCACAGAAAACATCCCCACAAAGGAAGACCTGACCAGGTGGCCTTATCTGAGTGAAGTGCAGATTCCACAAATAAAGGCTAATGTGGAGTTGTTAATAGGGACCAATGCTCCCAAGATCATAGAACCTTGGGAAATAATCAACAGTCGTGGAGACGGGCCATATGCTGTAAGAACCCTATTGGGGTGGGTTGTTAATGGTCCTCTCAGAGGTAATAACATCTCCAACAAGAGTAGGTGTCACACAATCACTGTAAATAGAATCTCCATTCCAAACTCAGAAGAGCTGTTGATCAAACATAATCATGACTTCAATGAGATGTCATCGGAGGACAAGCCTGAAATGTCATTGGAGCACAAAAGGTTTGTAAAGATTGCAGAGGAGTCAATCAAGTCACATGATGGACTACATAGTCGAAACGTACCCTTCAGGAAGGATGGTACAGTCATGCCTAATAAGCACCATATTGTGAAACCGTGTCTTTTAAGCCTGAAAAGGAAATTCAAAAGGAACAAACTATTTCAGAAAGTGATAACAAAAACTGAGCCTGTAACACCCACAGTCTCTGACCAACCAGTGATGAGCACAGAAGTGGAGAAAGGAAGCGCTGCTGTCAGTGAAGACACTGCTGCTGCTTTGGAAGAGACAAACACACACCTACCATCTGAAAAGGCAGAGAAATCTTTTGCACTTTTAGCGTCTCTTCTTAAAGGAAGCAACCATGAGCGGAAGGTGGTAGATTTGGAAAGCTCTGCCCTCACCAAAGTGGAGGACAAAGCAGGCCATCAAAAGAAAGGAGCAGCTAAGAGGGATGAGAATGTCCAACTGAAGCTCCCACCTCCAGTCCATCCAAAGAAGGCAGAGATTCAGAAAGAGGAGAGGAAACCAGATTCTGAGTCTGAAGGCAGATCTCTGAGGAGGTTCCCCAGAATCTGCTGGCCAAGTGCCAAGCTGACTGAAATTCAGGACATGAAAATGGAGAAGAATCAAGCATCATTATTGGCCAGACAGGAGAAGAAAGACGGCAATGACGAAGAGATTGATGATGGTAACAGTGATGAAGATTACAAGGTGGAGAAGGATAGGAAGAGGAGGAATAGGAACAGGAATAGAAATGACTCAGAAACCTCCTCCTCCTCAAATGGGCTTCCTCCTAATGAAGGCCCCAGCAAACATTGTGGCCTACCCAACCATCCTGAACTAATACTGCTGTGCGACTCCTGTGACAGTGGCTACCACACTGCCTGCTTTTGCCCCCTTCTCATGACTATCACGGATGGAGCAGCACAGACAGCTATGTGAAACTATATGCTGCTTTGAAGAAGAAAGAACAGGTGGTACAAAGGAAAGAGTGATGAAAACATCCCTCCTTTTCAGGTGGATGTACAGGAAGAAAAAGTAAAAGAGGAAAAGAATGAACCGAAAAGCTGGAATTTTGGAAGGTCAAGAAGGAGGAGGGTAAGGAGAATGGGCAGTCGCCCCGGTTAAAGTCTGCTGCACGCAAGCGTAAATAGAGACGCCTGAACGATCTGGACAGTGACAGTGCCCAGTCAAAAGAAGAGGACGAGGAAGAGTAGGAATGGATCCAGGAGTATTTGCCCCTGCTGTAGGAGAGGCAGACATTGTCTGCAGTCAGAAAAGGATTCCAGATTGGAAACATTATGATGGTCGTGGACCCGACAACCCCTTGTGGCTCTTGGGTACTTTGAAGATTACTGGAACTCAAGCCTGATTCACAAGGACTAGTACGGAGTATGAGGCTTAAGACCCGGACAAGCATCCTGGAAAGATCTGTCTGCTGCTGGAGGCAGAAGAAAGACCTCCTAGGACTGGTGGTAAAGACCAGGTCCCAACAGGGGCTAAGTGCTAGTAACCTCTGGCCCCAAAGAGTTTGAAATATTTATTAGTGTTGTAAATCTGTACTAGTTATGCATTTTTGTACATTGGATATTGTGACAGGCTCCTTGTAAAAAAAAAAAAAAAAAGGTAATTGTTATGTTTTCATACATATACAATTAGGGGCCGGTGTGTAGGAGCCATATATTATATTATTTTCTGTTGTTAATCATGCGCCCCTATAGGTGAATTAGAGGGTATAAAGGTGTGTGCTGCCCAGACCTCAGATGACTGCTGGTTTGAGCGCACAAAAGTTTTGAACGTGTGAGCGTGTGAGCGTGTGAGCGTGTGAACGTGTTAGCGTGTAAAACGTATGACCGTGTTAGAATGTAATTATCTTTCGTTTGTTAGCGTTTATTTTTACGTTCTCCAATAAATCATTGTTTTTCCCCGGCAAACGTATTGGAAATTTCGTTCAGACACACGCGTCAGAAACAGTGTAATCAACCAGTTGCTCCAACAGTGGCTAAGGAACATAGGAACAAAAAAGGAACATTTTAGCCACTACAGACATAACAGCTATCGTGCTATGCTGTCCCTTTAAATCCAGATGCCCTTAAAGGAAAATTACATCCATTTTTAACTTTAATTGTAGTAGTTTTTTCCTTCAAAAAATTTGAACACAGTGCAGGTTTGACTTGTTGCCATTCGCTATTGCATTGAATTCTACATTTTCAATCCAATTAGGATTGTAAAGATTACACCTTCCAATCTACAATTGGATTACTTAAACCTTTTAAATGTTTCTAAGACAATCACTAGTCCTATAACATACTCCAAAAAATGAAAACATTAGTTGATGTGATTGATTAAAAATCCTGAAATATGAATGTTCATTATGGCATGTATACATATTCTGACATAGCATGGCATTCATTGTAAGTATCTAAAGAACAGTTAATGTATTGGTGTATTTGAGAGTGTGATATGTGGTTTGAATGAAACCCTGCACACACAGTGTGTCCCCAGGACTGAGTTTGGGAACCACTGCACTACATAATAACTGAGGTGTCAGTAAGCCAACAAAAGCCAGTTTGGTGTACTGTAACAGTTTGTAACAAGTATAGGGGATTTTCCCAAGGTGATGTTTACCATCACTGTCCTCAAAACATGTAGGAGGATGTGAAGAATGGCTGTAGTCTATCCTAAACACTGAATTTGGCCCAGACACACCAGCCCATTGATTTATAAACCTCCCCTGAAACACCAGCCAATAGGTTTATAAACCTTCCGCTCACAGTTTGCTTTCCACTCAAACTGTAGGAATTTTAGGTCATACATGGACTGATGTGGGAGGGACACAAGTTTTCTTATGTTTTTAGTTTCATGCTTCAAACGGCTTTCAAAGGGATTAAGTAAGATTTCTGCTCCAGTCATTTCCTTCTCCAAGCTCCCTGCATTTCAGTACATGACATCACCAGCAGTGTTTCTGAGATCTTGTAAAGCAATTATAAAAAAAATAATACTGTCTTTTATCTTTTTTTTTTTTGAAAAAACCAGATAGGCCACTGTTTGCCTTTCCCATTAGCATTGAAATCGCATGAGCATAGCACACACTCACGGGCCATTGTAGGCCAGAGAACATAACATACAAGGTGTGAACTTTAAAAAACTTTAGGTTCAACTGTACTTGTTAAGAGGGCCCCTTTCAGGTTTGGAATGCATTGCCTCAACTGATTTCTTGTTTGTTTTTGGTTGTTATTTATTATATATAAATAACAAATTCTGCAAAATGTAACCATCACGGCATGAATTAAAATTGCAACAATGAAAACAAGCAATCAATCAAGTAATAGTAGTTTCTGTATAGGTCATCAAAACTAAAGTGGCACAATCAAGGATATGTACGATATGTTGTCTAGTATTCATACCTACAGATATTTTCTGAAGCGAATGACACAGTTGGCTTTATATCCCTCAGGAACTTGGTCTCCATTCTCTCTGAGACCAAATATAGATGTACCGTTCAGTTCAGGGTAAAACACTGGAGCTCTCTGGCCTTTATCTCTTACAGTAGTTTTATTCACAAACAGGAGGTTAAATTTGCTGACATGTGCATCTCGGCTCTGTGCCCATAACAAGAACTCTATAGAAACAAGATATTCATTACGAATTAGCTTGCAGAAATGGTCCAGACTTTTCAGAAACAAATGAGTAACTAGGGGCTTTTGTGTTCCCGTCAGATTTCTCTTTGCTGGTGTAAAGTGATGTGGTTCATGTTTTACCTGTGCACCATTGCTGTTTCAGAGTTTCCTCGGGGGTTTGTTTGGTCCAGTGTGTGAAATCGATGTCATCCTCAATGATGCCGACACCAGGAAGACGGCGGAGCTGAAGACGGAGGATGGGAAAGTGGAAAAGCACTTCCTGTTCTATGATGGAGAGACAGTTTCAGGCAAGGTGCGTCGTCCGTGTTGATTGAATGTTGACCAGGACCTCGGGAGGGATAGGATCCTGGTCACCGCATTTTTAGTGGTGTGCATAGAGCTGGTTAATATGAAGCAGTGACATGTGGTGAGACGGCATGCTGGGTATGTGTGTGTGTGTGTGTGTGTGTGTGTGTGTGTGTGGGGGGGGTTAATCACTTTTACGTGTTATTAATGGTCAGTTTACACCTGTTATAATAATTTTGTATTGCACTGAATTGAGGTAGGTACTTACATTAAGAGTGTGTTTGAGGGAAAAAAAACCTTACAGTTAATTTTCATAATCATGTTGAAAATTGAAGCTGCAATGTATTATTATATATACACACGGTTCTAGTTGCCTGTCTGTAGCTCAAACAGCCAACGGAGAAATCGGTTTGGGCAGCGAAGCAGCGGAGTTGATGACATTGATTAATGCACAACGAGCGAAGATGCGCACCATGCACCAGAGGAGATTTAGCAAACATACTGCAGTTTATTTCATTCTTTGTTTTGTTATTACTGATACTCATTTAAGTAAACAGCCCCCAAAACAAATTAATTTCAAACAGTTTCTCAGTGAGTGTGTTGTGATTGCCCATACCTAGCCACAAGACTGATGAAAAGTGCTGATTCCAATGGCTTCAAATAGGAGCTAGCCTCTAGTTAGCCAAACTATGCTGAGACGGTACCAGCATCAAGGTGGTATTACATTGTTGAGGAAAGCAAGCTATTTTCGACAGGTAGCCTGCTTGCTTGGTGAAGGAACATGCGGTATTTTATAGAGTAACTCAACAGAAACATTAGGTATAATTGAATGGCTTATTTTGTCAGTGATGACATCGCTGATGGGGGGGTTTAAATTATTAAGGAAAATAGATTAGCTGATAAAATGACCAGTCACAAATTGGAAAAACAAAATACTGACATTCAAGTTTAGGCTACATTTAAATACATGAATATTGCTCTACCAGAGATTGAGCTGCCAAATTGGTATTTAACTTCTTGGTTTTAAACCTGACCTGTCATTTGGCTATGCAGTAAGTCAGTGTTTGAGTGAAAGTATCTGAGAAATATGTTCAGCCTCGACACGGTAACCTTCATCTATATAGACAGCACTGGCGACATGCTATTGCACCAGTGAATATATTCAAGCAATTTACGTATGTGTATGCAGACAGATCAGAATGTAAGACTGTCCATATTTCAGTTCGATACGCAGTAATCGGCGATTATTTGTGTACATAAGGGAGAGTGTAAAAGCAAAGTATGCATGCGCAAATTTATGTTAAAACTGCCAGTCAAGATTAATGGGGAATATATTCCCTGCCGTTCCGCACATACCCAGCATACGTCACACACTCAACACAGCTCGACTAGCTGGAGCAACGTGTGGATAACTGCAATGCACTCAGAGAGCAATTGTTTGAAATTTCAACATTTTGGGGACTGATTATTTAAATGGATGTCAGTAATAAAACAGAGAGTGAAATTAAATTTTCACATGTTTATATGGAATCTCCGCAGGGTATGTGGCAAATATTTGAATACATTGAGTGCACATCAGTGATGTGAAGCATATGTACAGAAATATATCATAATTATTTAAGGGAAATGCATGCCTCCATTTTTCCTGATGGACCTGCCAGTCACAACTGGTCATATGAAAACTTCCATATTAAACTGTTTTCTGCATTTAAAATGTGAAATATTTGTCTGGTTCTACAATCTATTTAAGATGTATTGGCTGCAAGCACCAGAACCTCAACTACTCAGGTAAAGGTTTGTTCCACTTTCAGGAGAGGAGTTGATGAAAAGTATCAGCCTTTGAACGGGCCCATTATTCACTGGGTCTGGACGTCCTTGTAACAGGGCATTTCAAAGCTTGTGGTCTGAAGCTAAGCTTCGCTTGCCCACTGCACACCAGTAAGAGAAGCAAAGTCTCCTCAGTGCTGCTATGCTAATAACCGAGTGCATTAGCCTCAGCTGATATCATGATCAGGTCATGAGCCTTTTTCACTGCTTTATGTTTTTGCGTATAATAGGGAAAAGTGCAGCTGCACAGATTGCTAACATTTAACATAAGCAAATATAAAGAACAGAAGAAGGTAGGGAAGGGAGTGATTCAATGACCTGATTAATGTCATGGAACTAATTGGGATGTGGATTAGGCCTAATGGTAGGGTTAAGCCTCTTTCAGTCGCAGGAACATTGTACAAAGTCTCAGGTGTTTATGTCTGCCAGAGAGAATGTCTTAATGTGCCTAAAAGGCCAGGGAACAGAAGTAATGTGGCTGCTGTAATAACACAATGTGTTTTTCTCCCGTGGATGATAGTGAACTTCAATGTTGCAAAGATGGGAAAATGAACAAAAAAAGGAAAATTGAAATAAAAGTAAATGATTCTAGCTAGCTAGCTGTAAGAATAAACTGGAAATAGTGAACTTTGTGATGTCTGTCATGTCAGAAATTCAAAAAGGTAAAACAAATTTTCCATTGATTATGAAAGTTTGAAATAAACCTCTCTGTTGTGCACATGTGGGGAAAAGCTGACCACCGTAAAGCGCTGGTACTTGCCGTGTCCATGTATGCTAGAATAAAACGCATATTTGTCGTGTGTTTAGGACATCAGAAACTCCTTACTTTCCTCCCAGTCTTGTCTGTTTATGACACTTTTCTTTAACAACTTAAAGTTTCTATAAAATATGCACAATATACATATTCTTTTGCTGTTTCTGCTAATGTGCTAAAGCATGTGCAATTTCCTGTTTGTTTAGCACACTGTAGCCTGTTAGTCCACTGCTAGTGTAGCTGAAGCTCAGTCAGCTTACAGGTACCTGTTTAGGAATTTAAAGAAACTGTAGATCAATCTTCACTAAACACTTAAGTGTAAAAACAGTATGTGTGTGCGCGCCCATGTGTGTGCGCTGGAACCAGGAATGACGCGGTCACACTGGTTGTCAGTCCCTCACTTTGTTCACACTGACTCGGGAGTAGTAGAGATTAATGTAATGCTGAATACAGACTCCAACATCAGCAGCACCTTCTCTGACTGTGTCCAGATTGAAAGAAAGTAAGACCTTGCAACTGTACGTTCATGTGTGGTGCCAATAACAGTAGCAAATAGCATTTAATACACAAAATACACAGTCAACGAAACCACAATGCAATTCTCTAACTAAAAAAATACATAAAAGATAACACTCCATGTCATTCCTGAAATAGTATAAGTTAATGTAATGCTGAATACAGACTTCACTTCCCTCAGCAGCATCTATTTGATACTGACATTATCATTCAGTATTATACCAAAGTCACTATACTTTTAGCCATACTAGTGCTAACACGCTACACTGCAGGGGCAGCCAATGGTGCAAGGGGAGCAGACGTCAGGATGTTGAATTGCTGGTGAATTGCTGTGAGCATAGCCAGCTTAAGCAGTGAGCACAGTGGTAGAGCAGTGAGCATAGCCATCTAAAGCAGTGAGCGCAGTGCTAGAGCAGTGGACATAGCCATCTAAAGCAGTGAGCACAGTGCTAGAGCAGTGGGCATAGCCATCTAAAGCAGTGAGCACAGTACTAGAGCAGTGGACATAGCCAGCTTAAGCAGTGAGCACAGTGGTAGAGCAGTGAGCATAGCCATCTAAAGCAGTGAGCGCAGTGCTAGAGCAGTGGACATAGCCATCTAAAGCAGTGAGCACAGTACTAGAGCAGTGGACATAGCCAGCTTAAGCAGTGAGCACAGTGGTAGAGCAGTGAGCATAGCCATCTAAAGCAGTGAGCGCAGTGCTAGAGCAGTGGACATAGCCATCTAAAGCAGTGAGCGCAGTGCTAGAGCAGTGGACATAGCCATCTAAAGCAGTGAGCACAGTGCTAGAGCAGTGGGCATAGCCATCTAAAGCAGTGAGTGCAGTGCTAGAGCAGTGGACATAGCCATCTAAAGCAGTGAGCACAGTGCTAGAGCAGTGGGCATAGCCATCTAAAGCAGTGAGTGCAGTGCTAGAGCAGTGGACATAGCCATCTAAAGCAGTGAGTGCAGTGCTAGAGCAGTGAGCATAGCCAGCTAAAGCAGTGAGCGCAGTGCTAGAGCAGTGAGCATAGCCAGCTAAACCAGTGAGTGCAGTGCTAGAGCAGTGAGCATAGCCATCTAAAGCAGTGAGTGCAGTGCTAGAGCTGTGGACAAAGCCATCTAAAGCAGTGAGCACAGGGCTAGAGCAGTGAGCATAGCCAGCTAAACCAGTGAGCGCAGTGCTAGAGCAGTGAGCATAGCCAGCTAAAGCAGTGAGCACAGTGCTAGAGCAGTGGGCATAGCCATCTAAAGCAGTGAGCGCAGTGCTAGAGCAGTGGACATAGCCATCTAAAGCAGTGAGCACAGTGCTAGAGCAGTGGGCATAGCCAGCTAAACCAGTGAGCGCAGTGCTAGAGCAGTGAGCATAGCCAGCTAAAGCAGTGAGTGCACTGCTAGAGCAGTGGGCTTAGCGAAATATTAAAAAATGTATAAGTTGTTATGAATTCTGTCAATAACTATACAAACACAGTTTCACATAACTCTCAAATAACTGAATGCACCTGGAGGGAAAAAAAAAATTTTAGTTGTTGGTACATGTTCTCATCTCTGCTGCTGATATCGAATGGCTAAGTTACGTAAGATAATTTCAGAAAGTCAAAAGCTATGATTTTGTGACCATACCGATTCCCATTCCCAATTCCCATGCGAGAGGAAAATCTGGAGTCTTCATTACAAATGGCATTAACTTAGAGGTGAATTTACTGGTTATTTTAAAACCGCTCTCTGTCCGCACGCAGCTATATGCCAGACTTGCCTTTGCTGAGGTTCTGCAGTTTGGTTCTAGTTATATACAGGTGCTAACTTTTGTGACAAACAAGGTAAAATATTTATGTAGTTCAGTGCAAAACAGGCCTTTCCTTCAAAACGTATTGCCACACAGGTCCACATTTGGCCTGAATAACTGATGAGTTGGGCTGAAGCAATGATAACTTGAAAGCGGAATAGCCATCCTCTCCTCCTCTAATTCTGTGATGAGTTCCTTAATTGGACGCACCCTAATCCTGTATTCCAGTTCATCCCAGATGCCATGGTTCAGATGTGGGCTTTGTGCTAGCCAACCAAATGTCCTGACATCATTCTTCCCAAACCTGGATGTTATTCCAGGAGTCTTTGTCATTTCCTGGATGATTTTATTCTTCGCTCTTTGTGATTTTGACAGGATGGCCAGTCCTGGGAAGATTGTCCATATTCACAAACTGTGTCCTTTAGGAAATTATGACTGTAGTTTGGTGGAGCCCCACAGCCTCACAGACTGGGGTATGTAAAGCAGTGCGAGGGGATTTTCATTTTGAGAGTAGAGCGGAAGGGTCAACATGATTTTTGGGACCTTGGTGGGGGGTCACACGATCTTCTTTTTTTGTTGTGGGGTTGCTTGATGGTTTTCTGAATATGTACGTTTTTCTGAAATTTGTGTCTAACAAAACAAAGGCCTGCACGGAACGGCTTCCCTGTTGAAAGCACAGCCCAGTACTCCTAGAAATGCTTTTTTTGGTTTGTTTAACATTACGGAATATGGGCAGTTTTATTGTGTGGATGCTGTGTTCAAACTGAAGAGTCCAACTCAAGGGAGGGTGTCACAAGACTCCACTGACATTTTTTTCGGGTTCCCAGATAACAGGGTTGAGAACCACTGATATAGAGGACAGATCTAAACAATTGAATGTTAAGAACATTGTTATATGAGTGGAACGGGTAAGTCTGTAATTCGTCATTGTTTCCTGCATAGCTGAAGGCGTTACTTTCCTGCCTCCATTATCAGAACTTCCTTCCTTTTCATGGTGAAACAAACAGCCCTTCAGCAAGGACTGCAGAGTAGCACACACCACACCCCTTCCCAAAGCTCTTCCTCACTTACAGGACTTACCTTCCTTTTGGGAAAACGGTGTTAGATACACACTGATTCTGCAAATTGACTAATTGAAATTTTGAAAGTTTTTGTTACACTTGTCTGCAAACCACCAAACAGAAAATGGCAGGTACCTTTTGATTGATTTTGGGTTTACCTTCATTCTTGTATGTGTTTTATGGCCACTTTAAAGGAAGAGAGAGCAAGTACCAGCATAAAGGTGCTGTTCACACTCCATAAAGCTATGATGGGCAATGATACGGTTATGAAATACGTTTTAGATAATATGTGCTGTCATTTGTAAATTGTAATACAGTAATGCAAGCCCATGCCCAAACACTGGTTTCATGCCTGACTACATGTTTGAAACTTAAAATCAATGCTGGTTTTGTGAACAAGGAACTCTCCAAGTATTGGAGTGCGTTATGAATGTGTTTAAAAAAACATAAATTAAGATAATAATCTGAACATAATTATGTACTACTTCAGATTTGTTTTTTTAAATCTGTTTATAGATACAGGGTGAACTGTTTCCAGGTGAGATATTTCAGTCAAAATCCTAAATGCAAGTGTGTGAACCCCCTGCTGCCCATAGGAAAATGAGTATGGTATAATGACCTCTGAGGAGTGGGACAGATCCAGTGAAAGAGGAAGGGAACTTGTCTTCCAAGTACTCCACTGTCAGAATCCATTTTGGAAAGTTTCAGTTATTGTAATGGAGAGTAAGCTGGATGTAAACTGAAGTGGCTCTTGTTGGTGATGTTTGTTTTTCTCTAGGTGAATCTGACTGTGAAACAGACAGGGAAGAGATTAGAGCACCAGGGCATCCGGATTGAATTTGTGGGTCAAATTGGTGAGTGTCTGCCTGACTGAATATGAGTAAAACTCCATCCCTATCGCCTGCTTTAGCACAGAGGGCGTGCTCTATGACTGACCCCCCGCACCTCTGGACGGGCTGTGATGGACATCCTGTAGATGTGACAGACCTGGGTCAAACACAGATACTAACTGCGTATTTCTTATTTGAACTACTTGTTTTGAGTTTTAATGGTTTTTGAAGGGGGCCAAACAGATTACTTTTATTTGAAGTATTTGCAAATATTGTTCAGCACATGTTTGTATTTTCAGACCAGACCACTGCTTACTTTCAGATCAGATGTTTGAGACACTAATGTATTTGAAATGTAACAAAGCTTTTGTAGAATAAGTATATGTCCAGAATAAAAGAATTCATACTTAAAAATGGTTTTAAGTGGTTGTTTGTTTAATGTAACAAAATCTACAGGTACAAAGTATACATTACAATGCACATTAAGTTTTGTATCTAAACTTGATTGCATAGTGTTGTATGTCACTGAAACAGGAGAGACTTTCACTATGCTTGATTATTTTGTGTACAAACATCTTCATTCAGTTACTTACATTCAATCTATGCAATGCTATTAACTGGGAGAAGACGGATATTAATGAACTAAGGGGGTTGTTTAAGTGTTTTGAGTTCATATTACATAAATTATGTTTCAATGTGTACTTGATATAATCTTGTGTATTGTACTTAAATTTACATACATGAAAAACAACTAAACTCAATTATGTTGAATCAACAAGACTGAGCTAATTTTCAGTGAAATAATTCAAATAATCTGAAATGGATTATTTTAAAATAAATAAAATAAACAAAATACGTGTATTTGCAAATAATTTTTCTGCCCAAGTAAATGTAGTTGAATGGCCATGAAATATTTGCAATGCGTATCTGACGCAGGTCTGGGACTTAATGCCTCATTATTTCTCATACTAGCTGAGCTTGTGATTGTCACATGAAGATGACCAACAGTGACTGTGAGGAAGCAGCCGGGGATGACTATGTTTAAACTGCTGCATTCATCAGTCTGAATTTTTTGTGAATTTACATAGAATCTGTTTTATCTGGTTCTACCCCGTTGTGATAGATTCACTGCGACTACCTCGTTGTGTGTGTGCACTGTGCTCTATGACTGTCCTGTCTGTTTTTCTCTGTCTCCATGCAGAGCTGTTCAGTGATAAGAGCAACACACATGAGTTTGTGAACTTGGTGAAGGAGCTGGCCCTCCCAGGGGAACTCACACACAATCGAAGCTATGACTTTGAGTTCATGCAGGTGGAGAAGCCCTACGAGTCCTACGCTGGAGCCAACGTCCGGCTGAGGTACGCCAGTCATAAGTCACGGCTCGGGCAAAAACGTAAGGCCTGTGGCCTCTGCCAGGTTGCTGGAATGCAGGCTGAACTTGGCTTTTCTATGAAGTGAAGATTTTATCAGGTGACTGAAAAGAGCTTTATTACTGTTAGGCTACATTTACACTGCAGCAAAAAAATGACCCAATACCTTTTTTCCCCCTCATGTTACAGTTCAGTTGTTTTTTTGCAAGAGCGCAAACATAAAAAAAATCATAGATTTGCTTCTTGTATGTAACTTGTATGTGGGAGGTCAGATAGTTTTAAAGCTGAACAGATTTTGTTTTTCACCCCTTGGACTCTAAGATGACAGCAGTGACCACGGAGCTTCTTTCCACACTGCACATGCACTACTAACCAACTCCAGTTTCTGTCGGGGAAGGATGACGAAGCCAGCATATTCTCAGTTAGGCCTAATGGCCCGCCAGATGTGGCTGTTACAGAGCGATGAGACTAATGAATATAACTGGCCTACCCCTCCCCACCCCACCCCACCCTTACTGGGCGAGGGTTCGAGTGGTTCCTCTGGCCAAGGCCTCTAACGGCCTGGCTGGGCCCTCAGCTCACGTCTGCCTCCCAAGCAAACCTGCGTGGGTCACCTGGAGGCTCAAATGGCAGCATTTCTGGATGCTGTTTTTGGGCTTGTACCTTTATATTAGTTTGACCGTTTGTGTGACCCGATACTCAGCAATGTCAGTGTGCGGAAGAGATGACGTTCAGTCTTCCCTCCTCCCAGATCATCCTCTGTGACTCCTGTCACATGTTGACCCACCCTTGGTAACCTGTCACCTGCAACACCGTCCTCTATAGTCATAACTTCTCTGCACCACTAGACTCATTATCTGGTCTTTCTGAAGACTCTGCTGCCTCCACGCTATTGCCTTCGCTGTCATCGTTTCTCTTTGTCCGTTTGTGTCCAGACCAAAGCGGCCCTCTCGTCCTGCTCCTTGGCTTTCTGAAACCCTCCATGACAACAGGAGCGTGCTCTATACTGCTGAGAGGAAATGGAGGAACACTTACTGCCCAGCAGACTTGTCCCCCTATCGAGTGCTGCTCACTGCCTTCTCCTAAAGTGTCACTTTCTCATGCCTCTGCTTTTTCATGCTAAAATCCAGAACTCCACTTCTAATCCAGCTAATCCTCCTTCTCCACTCTTCTTGGCCCTGCCCCTCCTCCACCCCCCTCTGACCCGTCTGCACATGAGTTTGCTGACCATTTCAGTAGGAAGATTGCGGACATTCACAGTTGTTTTCAGGAGTCCCCCCTCCTCCCGTCTCTCCACTGTCATTCAGTCTGATCCACCGCTCCTCCTGCCGGCTGCTCTTCTCTTACAGATGATGAGATGCTCATTGCCTGGCTCTGGATCCCGTTCCTTCTCTTCTACAGACCAGTGCAGCTGACATTCTTCCTTTCATCTCCTCTGATCCACGCATCAGTGTCCATAGACTGTGTGCCTAACAGCCTTCAGGGAGGCAAGAGTTACACCAGTGCTAAAAACAAACCCTCTCCGGTCTGGTTTTAATGATGCTCAGTCCACTGAGACACTGATGTACTTCAGTTCCCAAGAGCATCCATGTCTTCTGGTCTTATTTTACTAGACCTCTCTGCTGCTTTTAACACTGTGGATCATACCCTCCGTCTCTCCACTAGGGCTGCAACAAAATATTATTTTGATAATTAATCTAACGATTATTATAACGATTAATCGACTATTTGGGTGATTAATGCAAAAATTAAAACGGTTTTTATATGAATTTGTAGCTTTTGCCTTGAGTTAGATGCGGCAATAGGCATAGTAACAATCAAGACAAGACAATGAAACCATCTTTTAAAAATATCCTTTATTGACCTTACTGAATAACAGGTGAATTATAGGTAAGTTTTTTCAATGAGAAAATTAATTCAGGTAAAAGTAGTGGACATCTTCCTTTCCTTAAAAAAAAAAATAAACTCAAAATAAATAAATCTACACATCTGCATTACAGGTTAAAATGAAAAGAATAAGGGTTTGTCTTCCATTCCATTCAACTCTGAATGAAAAGCAGGAGCAATCTGATGGTATCTTCGCAGAACTTAATAAAAACTAAGCCTGTTAAAAAAAAAAAAAACTGTATATGTGCGAACTGGAAGCTAGCCTGCCATCTGACAAGCATTACATTAGCAACTTCATTAGTACTAGTTTAATAACACTTTTCGATTGCTGATGCTGGTATGTTTCCTCTAAAGCTGCTCCAGCATGCAAGTTCTGCTTCTGTGGAACACCAGCTCTGCCTTTGTATATATTGTACACAACATTTGTTAGTGTTTGTTTTGTTAAAATGTAGTGTTGTTACAGACTTTGCTGTAGCCCATCAGTCGATAAGGCCCTACATCTGGATGATTTTTTAGGGTTTCCAGGCGTGTTGGGCTGTCTCACGCCCAGGACCTTCCCACAGGTGTCCCCCAAGGGTCTGTCATCTCACCCCAGGGTTTCTCCCATGGCCCACCCATATTGTGCTCTCTCTGTTAGAGGGGTAACCTTAGATAGCAAACTCTCCTTCTCTCCCACAGTGAGTCAGGCATGCTGATTCTTTCCAAACAGCATCCGGAGGGATCTGCCCCTTCCTGGCCATGTAGGCTTCACAGCTCTTGGTTCCAGGTCCTTTTTCTCTCACATCTGGACTATTGCAACTCCCCTCTGTCTGGTCTGCCTGCTTCTCCTTTAAAAATCTCGCCTCAGGTTGAAAACCTTGGTGCTACCCCACAGAGCAGCAAATGAAACCACTCCAAAATACCTTCAGTCAATTTTCAAACCTTACATTTCAACGGTCTCTCTAATCTGCCAATACAAGATGGCCGATCAGGAAGCATTGTTGGCTAAAGTCTCAAACTTTTGCACATAAACAGATGTATCCACTTAATGTTCTCCCTCTTTTTGAGTTGGGCTGGATAAGAGAGCCTTCTTAATGACCGTGACATGATATAATCTCCTGGTTTTCATTTGTGCATGTAGATCATTTCAGCATGCATGTCATCATGATAGATACTGGTCATGGGTCACTTTTCACTTTCAGAAATTAATACAAATAATAAAAGATACTATTTATGGGTCTCTTGCAACTTTCGGAAATGAATACAAATAACAATAGACACTGGTTTTGGGTCACTTGTCACTTTTTGAAATTAATATGAAGTAGAACAAAAACTACTCTGAACAGCATTTCAGAATTGAGCATTAAGGTTTGCATTGCTAATGTTGCCTGTGCGTTCCCTCCAAAGGCGTGAGCTCTTCACAGCACTGTGTGAATTCATGGACATCATCTTTAATTCCATTGTACATATACTGGTCCTTTCAAAAAGAACGTCTCCTCTTTCCTTCTCAACAGGTATTTCCTCAAAGTGACGATAGTGAGAAGACTATCAGACCTGGTAAAAGAGTATGACCTTATTGTCCATCAGTTGGCCACGTACCCTGATGTTAACAACTCTATCAAGATGGAAGTGGGCATAGAGGACTGCCTGCACATAGAGTTTGAGTACAACAAGTCCAAGTAAGTTGGCCACTGCCTCAGTAGAGAATCAACACATTTCCACTAGCTGTGCGTGATGAATAACTCCTTTCAGCAACTCTTTATGATGTCATCTTTTTTGTGACATACACAGGTTAGCTTCTTATCCACATGCAGTGCTACAGGAAGTGGACTGGGAGTAATGGTTGAAATAACAGTTCTCACTTAAAAGGAACACATTCTTTTATGATTGTTGATTCAGTTATGACTCCATTGAACAAAAATGGAGTACATATCGTGTAAAAATTTGGAGAGATTCACAGCTGTCTTTAAAAGACCCCCCTCTGTAACTTAAAGTCAATTGAAGGCAGCCGGCTAACCATATGGACAAACCACAAGCATCTGTCTTATTGAATCCCTCTGAATCCCTCCCACCTTCACGTTTGACCAGTCACTGATGACAGTGCTAAATCCCTCCCACCTTCACGTTTGACCAGTCACTGATGACAGTGCTAAATCCCTCCCACCTTCACATTTGACCAGTCACTAATGACAGTGCTAAATCCTTCCCACCTTCACGTTTGACCAGTCACTGATCACAGTGCTGAATCCCTCCCACCTTCACGTTTGACCAGTCACTGATGACAGTGCTAAATCCCTCCCACCTTCACATTTGACCAGTCACTAATGACAGTGCTAAATCCTTCCCACCTTCACGTTTGACCAGTCACTGATCACAGTGCTGAATCCCTCCCACCTTCACGTTTGACCAGTCACTGATGACAGTGCTAAATCCCTCCCACCTTCACGTTTGACCAGTCACTGATGACAGTGCTGAATCCCTCCCACCTTCACGTTTGACCAGTCACTGATGACAGTGCTAAATCCCTCCCACCTTCACGTTTGACCAGTCACTGATCACAGTGCTGAATCCCTCCCACCTTCACGTTTGACCAGTCACTGATGACAGTGCTAAATCCCTCCCACCTTCACGTTTGACCAGTCACTGATCACAGTGCTGAATCCCTCCCACCTTCACGTTTGACCAGTCACTGATGACAGTGCTAAATCCCTCCCACCTTCACGTTTGACCAGTCACTGATCACAGTGCTGAATCCCTCCCACCTTCACATTTGACCAGTCACTGATCACAGTGCTGAATCCCTCCCACCTTCACGTTTGACCAGTCACTGATCACAGTGCTTTCTCTCCCTGAATCCCAATTGAAACACCTCAGCCTGTGAATAGACTATGGTAAACATGTGCCGACACTGTTTCCATTGTTGTTATACTCAGCAGTAAGTTCACCAAATTAAAATAATGACTTTAAAAATACAAAAAAATATTTTTAAGCTTCACAAATTCATTAGTAGTGTGTCAAAGTTACATAGGCTGGTAGAAAGTGGACACGCAAGTTAAAACAGTTTGTAGTGTGTTCAGTGTTTTACGTTTTGCTATTGATTGTGTCAGTTTGTGTCAATTCCCAAATTCACCTCACTCCACAGCAGGGCTATCATTACCACATTCTGAAATTGTAGTCTCCATATTGAACTCTACCCTAACACCTTGTACCTGTGTCTCCATATTGAACTCTACCCTAACACCTTGTACCTGTGTCTCAATATTGAACTCTACCCTAACACCTTGTACCTGTGTCTCCATATTGAACTCTACCCTAACACCTTGTACCTGTGTCTCCATATTGAACTCTACCCTAACACCTTGTACCTGTGTCTCAATATTGAACTCTACCCTAACACCTTGTACCTGTGTCTCAATATTGAACTCTACCCTAACACCTTGTACCTGTGTCTCCATATTGAACTCTACCCTAACACCTTGTACCTGTGTCTCCATATTGAACTGTACCCCAACACCATGTACCTGTGTCTCCATACTAAACTCTACCCCAACACCATGTACCTGAGTCTCCAGACTGAAGTCTATCCATAACAAGCTGGTCACCCTGTGGGGAATTATTTGGCTATGTTGCCCTCAGAGGTCATGGCAGTTGCAGAAATATAATTGTATGCCACTAGCTGTACCTGCCACTACAAGATACAAGCTTTTTTGCCATGTTTTTAAAATCCAATACATGTGCTGTGAACTGTGATCATTTCAGCATACAGCCTTCATCAGTGAAATTGCTGAAATGTGCCTATAAAACCTAGCTGTGAGATGCTGTTCCCCTAGCAGCTACTGTGCAAAATTAAGGAAACACTCAAACATTTCTTGTCTTATTACCGTACTTTATATCTTTGAAGTACTCATTTTAAATCAAGCAGTTTTTTTTTTCAGATACCACTTGAAAGATGTAATTGTGGGCAAAATCTACTTCCTGTTGGTAAGAATTAAAATTCAACATATGGAGCTACAGTTGATCAAGAAAGAGATGACTGGAATAGGTGAGAGATGCAACAGATTTGAAAAGGTCCTGCTGCTCAGTTTACAAAGTCACGCACACGTCACGTCCCTGAATTTCTGCATCTGTTTTATGGAGCATTATTTTGTTTTAGGAGATTTCAGACTCAAGATTGGTAACAAACGCAGTTGTAACCTGACTAATGTTCAGTTACTAATCGCTAATTGTCCCAACAAAAAAAATGTTGTACCCCACAAATATAAATCTGATAAATGGAAAAATCAGACAGCCATCAGTAAAACCCTTCATATTTCTACTTCATTATGCACTGAAGATGCCAGACGTGTAAAAATCGCTGACTACATGGAAATATTTATGATTTCTCTTAGCTCACAACAGTAGACATCAATGACTACTCTCAAGAAATACATGAATAAAATAATGGAAAACATAATGAATGTAATATTGAGTCTATAATGTGTTTCTTACAATATTTCTTTAATTTTATTATTGCTTGTTTATTTTGAAATTGTCATTATTGGTAGCGTAGTAATGTATTCCATTATTACAGAATACATTGTTAGTAATAGTATAGAATAGTAGCAAAAGTATAGTCAGTTATATAGAGCAAATAATCTCTGAATGCAAATAATAGAATTTGATGAACATAGATAATTTCATGATATTGACCTGTCAGAATGCCAATAATACTCCTCTGTGCTCTAAATTATTTTGGATTGTGTAAGTTAGTATATGTAAACATTTGTCTTGGGAACAATTACTTTTCTGTTATGAATTGTGGATGAAGTCTGAATTTTGAGTTGGAAGAACAGAAACTGTTCGCCCTGAAAGTTACTGGTAACTTATGGATTTTATTTTCTTTGCAGGACCCAGCACAACAACTGAAACAGAGACCATTGCAAAGTATGAGATCATGGATGGAGCTCCAGTAAAAGGTGTGTCATAATTTCTTGAGTTTGATACACAGTATAAAACCTTGTTTTGTCATTCTTAGGGATTCTTAGGGTATCGTTAGGATTTTATCGATACTACTACTCTTATCAATACTCCTTATCTGTTCTTTTTCATTACTAAGTAAATTCCTTTTAAATAATATATTTTAAAAAAGAATAAATTCAGAACAGGATTAGAATTAAATATTTTTAATATAACTAAATGTTGTTTCTAGAGCAGCAACAGCAATGTTTACAACCGCAAGGTCACCATATGAACTGAATAGTATCTCTCTGGAAACAAATCTAAAATGTAAATAAATCATATTCCCGACATCAAAATATTGAGTGAAGTTTAGAAAGAATAAAGAACACAGACATCAGTCAGTATCAGTCATTTATCCTGTCCTCTGTACTCTTCGCTCTGCTGCTGATGTGATTCTCTTCCTGCAGCTTCTGCTGGTAGAGGGAGGAGCGGCTGCTTTGTCTCAGCCTGCAGCAACGTTTACAAGAATTTGCTAAATTTTAAGATACGTAGCAAACTAAGTTAAACAATTAGACTACCTACAGACAACCTCCATTTTACCTTGTTTGTTACAGTTCGCTATTAGCCAAGCTAGCGCGCTTTGCTTGTGTAAAACATAGTGGATAAAATTAAAGATTAAATCTTTAACATAGATTAAAAATATCGCTTTCTACATGTTTACATGTTCATGCTTGTTGAAAAGGTGTATTGATAAAGTATTTGTTTTTTTACTCGTGAAGGTTTTATTGCAATTACTTACAGTAATGAGCGTAGTTGTCACCAGCTCGAGTAATCTTGAGTTATCTTCACTTGACCTGGTTTACTTCACTGTCTCCACCACGGCCTCTCTGCTCTGCTGTTGGCTGACTTCACTTCGTGTGTGTTTGTGTTTGTCTGTGTGTGTGTGTGTGTGTGTGTGTGTGTGTGTGGAGGAGGTCAGCTAGCCCCAACACAGTGATCAGGGAGAAGGCTGCAGTGTGATAATAAATTACACCAAAACATCAGAGCTTATCAGTATTACTGACTTTAATAAATTAGCACCTGGTTTCGGTACCCATCCGTAGTGATTTATCAAGTGAATCACCTTAAAGGGGCATTCCACTTTGATAAAGCTTAAGACTGATAGTTTCCTTACCCACAGTGTGTCTTGATGAACGAAGCCAAATCATTTCTGTTCACCCTGTCTTGCAGTTGAACTGAGTCTTTTGTGAGCAGAAAACGATTGTACCTGGTTAATTAGGCCGCAGAGGTAAGGACACTATGGAACATGAGTGTTTGCCCATTTAACCCCCATTTTGTTGCACATTTACTTAACCAGGGGAGTCTATTCCTATTCGATTATTCCTGGCTGGCTATGACCTCACTGCCACCATGAGAGACGTCAATAAGAAGTTTTCAGTACGGTACTTCCTGAACCTGGTTCTGGTGGATGAGGAGGACCGGAGATACTTTAAACAGCAGGTGAACTACCTAGTAGCTGAACACTGAACTAAACAGCACACAAGTCACATAAATCACTGCCAGTAGGCACAATGTTTATTGACATGGAAAGGGTTTAACCTGCAGTAGTGTAGGCCTGGAGCTCCAGTGTGGTGTTATGGTAATGACTTGCAGTGAAGCAGCCTGGAGCTCCAGTATACAGTTATGGTAATGACCTGCAGTGAAGTAGCCTGGAGCTCCAGTGTGTAGGTATAGTAATAACCTGCAGTGGAGCAGCCTGGAGCTCCAGTGTGGTGTTATGGTAATGACTTGCAGTGAACCAGCCTGGAGCTCCAGTATACAGTTATGGTAATGACCTGTAGTGAAGTAGCCTGGAGCTCCAGTGTGTAGGTATAGTAATGACCTGCAGTGGAGCAGCCTGGAGCTCCAGTATACAGTTATGGCAATGACCTGCACTGAAATAGCCTGGAGCTCCAGTGTGGAGGTATAGTAATGACCTGCAGTGGAGCAGCCTGGAGCTCCAGTGTATAGTTATGGTAATGACCTGCATTGGAGCAGCCTGGAGCTCCAGTGTGTAGTTATGGTAATGACCTGCAGTGGAGCAGCCTGGAGCTCCAGTGTGTAGTTATAGTAATGACCTGCAGTGGAGCAGCCTGGAGCTCCAGTGTGTAGTTATAGTAATGACCTGCAGTGGAGCAGCCTGGAGCTCCAGTGTGTAGTTATGGTGATGACCTGCAGTGGAGCAGCCTGGAGCTCCAGTATGCAGTTATGGTAATGACCTGCAGTGGAGCAGCCTGGAGCTCCAGTATGCAGTTATGGTAATGACCTGCAGTGGAGCAGCCTGGAGCTCCAGTGTGTAGTTATGGTAATGACCTGCAGTGGAGAAGCCTGGAGCTCCAGTATGCAGTTATGGTAATGACCTGCAGTGGAGAAGCCTGGAGCTCCAGTATGCAGTTATGGTAATGACTTGCAGTGGTGTTGACCTGGAGCTCCAATGTGCTGTGGGAGACTCGCCTCTTATGTTCTGGTTGTGTTTCTACCCCTTACCTGCAGGAGGTGGTGTTGTGGAGGAAGGCCCCTGAGAAACTGAGGAAGCGTAACTTCCACCACCAGCGGTATGAGTCTCCAGAGCCGCGAGCCACACTGTCCGCCGAGCAGCCAGAGATGTGAGGAGCCTGGGGGAGTTGAGTGGGGGACGACCTACCAAATAAACACAGAGAGGGAGAGGCAGGCCAAAAAATGACCACGTCATGCAGACTCACTGTCTTCCTTCCATCCGAGTCTGCTGCATCCACCCCCACCCAACGCCACCAGACCGACCCTCTTCCTGCCTCTGTGGACCTGTTCCTGTAAAATATGACAACACAAACACTGGAACGTTCAGGAGCTACCCATTATTTTTACGGCACATTTTCCCCTCCTCCCCTTTTCCTGTGAAAATTAAATGCACTTGGTTATGCAAGAGGCTCAAACAGGGAAAGCAAATCTATAATTTGTTTATACACATTTCAAAGTTTGAATGCATGCAGGTTGGGTAATTTATATGACTATTAAGAGTTAACATGATGTGCTAAATGTTGGCTGTCAGGCCTGGAGGTTGAATCACTGTGGGACAAGAGAGGAGCTGTATGCGTTACCTGGGTGCCATATTCATAGTCCATTCATTTAAAAACATTTATACCTTATAACTTATTACAGTCTATGGTTTGTTTTTTTCCATCTTTAATTTAATTGATATTATGTTGTATGATGCATCTTTGAATTTTAAATTTTTCTCAGAATAGAAAGTTCTCTGTTTGAAATGCTGTGACAAAACACATTATGAACATTTACACATGTAATGCTATGAAACACTACGGCATAGCAAAAATCCCTCGAGAAATGTCAGAACTGAATGAAACTTTCTGTCAACCTAACTGTCAACGCCTCACCTCAAATCAATTTTATTGCAGGTATGAGGTAATGAAGCCAGCAACCTGCGTGTTGCTATGGTAATCGCAGCTACAATTTTTTTTTTTTGTCAAGCAAGATGAACTTTATTAAATTGCACGCTTGCTACGAATGCACCTGAACGTAGGACAGGCTGCGCTGCATTCACTCCTTAGGTTAGTGTACTACTGTCTTTTAATTGCTCATTACCATGTATTGGAAATCTCCATTCCTTTTTGTATGTAAGTGCCTGTAAGGAATTGATTAAATAAAATATGCCAAATATTTTCTTGGCCTCGTGCATATTGTCAAGATTTAATGTTCAATGGTCACTACATCAGCTTTAAACCAGAAACCAGAGTGAAAATGTAGAAGTTCGATGCTGTGTGGGTGCTGATTGTCAGTGTGTTAGGTACTGTGTTAAAAATGAGTGAATATGTGGGAATTTGTTAGGTGCTTTGTGGGTCTTTAGTGAATGTGTGGTAATTTGTAATGCACTGTGTTGGGAGTGAGTGAATGTGTGGTAGTTTGTTAGGTGCTGTGTTGGGAATGAGTGAATGTGTGGTAGTTTGTTAGGTGCTGTGTTGATGATTGATGACTTGTAATTTTTAGGTGCAGTGTGGATGTTTTGTGAATGTGGTCATTTTTAGGTGCAGCGTGGATGTTTTGTGAATGTGGTCATTTTTAGGTGCAGTGTGGATGTTTTGTGAATGTGGTCATTTTTAGGTGCAGTGTAGGTGTTTTGTGAATGTGGTAATTTTTAGGTGCAGTGTGGATGTTTTGTGAATGTGGTCATTTTTAGGTGCAGTGTAGGTGTTTTGTGAATGTGGTAATTTTTAGGTGCAGTGTGGATGTTTTGTGAATGTGGTAATTTTTAGGTGCAGTGTGGATGTTTTGTGAATGTGGTAATTTTTAGGTGCAGTGTGGGTGTTTTGTGAATGTGGTAATTTTTAGGTGCAGTGTGGATGTTTTGTGAATGTGGTAATTTTTAGGTGCAGTGTAGGTGTTTTGTGAATGTGGTAATTTTTAGGTGCAGTGTGGATGTTTTGTGAATGTGGTAATTTTTAGGTGCAGTGTGGATGTTTTGTGAATGTGGTAATTTTTAGGTGCAGTGTGGATGTTTTGTGAATGTGGTAATTTTTAGGTGCAGTGTGGGTGTTTTGTGAATGTGGTAATTTTTTGGTGCACTGTGGATGTTTTGTGAATGTGGTAATTTTTAGGTGCAGTGTAGGTGTTTTGTGAATGTGGTAATTTTTAGGTGCAGTGTGGATGTTTTGTGAATGTGGTAATTTTTAGGTGCAGCGTGGATGTTTTGTGAATGTGGTAATTTTTAGGTGCAGCGTGGATGTTTTGTGAATGTGGTAATTTTTAGGTGCAGTGTGGATGTTTTGTGAATGTGGTAATTTTTAGGTGCAGTGTGGGTGTTTTGTGAATGTGGTAATTTTTAGGTGCAGTGTGGATGTTTTGTGAATGTGGTAATTTTTAGGTGCAGTGTAGGTGTTTTGTGAATGTGGTAATTTTTAGGTGCAGTGTGGATGTTTTGTGAATGTGGTAATTTTTAGGTGCAGCGTGGATGTTTTGTGAATGTGGTAATTTTTAGGTGCAGTGTGGATGTTTTGTGAATGTGGTAATTTTTAGGTGCAGTGTAGGTGTTTTGTGAATGTGGTCATTTTTAGGTGCAGTGTGGATGTTTTGTGAATGTGGTAATTTTTAGGTGCAGTGTGGGTGTTTTGTGAATGTGGTAATTTTTAGGTGCAGCGTGGATGTTTTGTGAATGGTAATTTTTAGGTGCAGCGTGGATGTTTTGTGAATGTGGTCATTTTTAGGTGCAGTGTGGATGTTTGGTGAATGTGGTCATTTTTAGGTGCAGTGTGGATGTTTTGTGAATGTGGTCATTTTTAGGTGCAGTGTGGATGTTTTGTGAATGTGGTCATTTTTAGGTGCAGCGTGGATGTTTTGTGAATGGTAATTTTTAGGTGCAGTGTGGGTGTTTTGTGAATGTGGTAATTTTTAGGTGCAGTGTGGATGTTTGGTGAATGTGGTAATTTTTAGGTGCAGTGTGGATGTTTTGTGAATGTGGTCATTTTTAGGTGCAGCGTGGATGTTTTGTGAATGTGGTAATTTTTAGGTGCAGTGTGGATGTTTTGTGAATGTGGTCATTTTTAGGTGCAGTGTGGATGTTTTGTGAATGTGGTCATTTTTAGGTGCAGTGTGGGTGTTAAGTGAATGTGTGGTTATTTGTTAGGCACAGTGTTCAGAGTCGGTGGTAGTGTGGTAGGTTGTTCGGTGCTGTGTGGGTGATTACTGAACGTATAGTATGTGAAATGCGGTGTGTGCCTCAGCAGATCTGGGGAATTGAGATGTGTGAGTCAGGCAGAACAGGTCGTCTCTGCCATGGAGACAGGCTTGTTCCTACTGGGTGGTTGTTTCCATGGAAACAGCTGACATGCAGTTGGAGTAAGAAAAGCCCAGTAATGTTTAAGTAGCAGTTTGCTACTGGCCTCTGCAAATCACCTGAAATGGCTGCATGATCTAGAGCCTGGAGAAGCAGAGCTTGTACAGTGAGAGCCCAGTGGGTCAGTCCCGGTCAGTCAGATACCTTAAACATGCAGAAGCAAACAGGTTAACCAATAGTGTGTTTGCCTCTAGCACTTTGGCTTTCTTTTATGTGCATGTCAATATTTACTCTGCAATTTTGACAGCGTTGCTAATATTTCTTGAAGTTAGAGAACTTATCTTGCTCTCTTCTGATAGTTGTCAAAGTTAGAAAGCCACAGCCTCAATCTCATATATTAGCTAAAAGACGTTGGAGGATATATTACTGGAAATCTGTATCATGATATAGCCAATCTGATTTTTGGTAAAAAATGTGAATGACCGATATCCTCCTCTCTTCAGCTACCACCTTGTCTCCCTCCGATGTCCTCATAATGGAGGCTCTGTGTCTCCTCCTAGGAGAGGATACATTGAGGTCTTCTACAAAGGAAATCATCTCTCATTTTTGGGTGACATCATTGTGCTCACACCCAGTCAGAGAAAATGATTATACCCCAAAATCTAATACCATCAGTAGAGACACAGTGATGCCGTGATTTGGATGTCTCCAGGCTTCCCAGGAAGCCCGTCTAATCCCAGCTATCACAGGTAGGCGAAGTAGGACACACACTGGCAAGATCTGAGAGGAGTAATCGATAATATGAGTATGAGGATAGGTTCCTGAGATGTTCCATGGCTCAGGGGATTTGATAAACTGTGCTTTCTTATCCAGTGCCAGAGACCATTCTCTGTCTCTTTGTGTCCTGAGTATTCAGCTGCCAGTAACACACACCAGCACCTCTGAGTGCGAGAGGACCGGCCATAACATGCACTGGTGTTTGTCTTCATCCCATCATCGAAACAGACAGCAGTGTGGTTGGACAATGCCAGTCTGACGCCCAGGAAAATTTGGTTCCTTCCCTTGTATACCCAAAGGGTCACCTGCCAGGCCTGTTCCTTTTCCTTGGGGTGGCCTCTGCGTTTAGCACAGTTTTGTTCTGGTTACTCTCTCTGCTCTGGGCTCCTGACCTCTGGTTCAGCGATTCAGCCTGTTCTGCCCTCTTTCCAGGGTCACAGACCTGGGATAAGTGTAAAGCTACTTTGGAGCAATTTGTGCTGTAAAAAGTGCTATACAAATGAAATTGAACTGATTTAAATAACTTATGTTTGAAGTGGCTATTTAACTGCTTAGTGAAAACTGTAAATGGCATTTATGAAGACTAGAGGTGCAATGAGATCTTCTACAAGCAATTAGCTTAATATTGATTTATTTAACCTCATTAAATCAAATTAAAAATCCAGTTTTATCACTCTGCATATCACCTCCA
Source organism: Albula glossodonta (assembly GCA_019788955.1). Lineage (NCBI taxonomy): Eukaryota > Metazoa > Chordata > Actinopteri > Albuliformes > Albulidae > Albula > Albula glossodonta. Next base: position 29,820 of record JAFBMS010000687.1, read on the forward strand.
AGACTCAAAAGTCTCTACCTTTCAAAAAAGTTTTTTTTTTTTCATTTTTTCTTTTTAAATAAGCAATTCATTTCTTTAAGTAATCCACACAGATTTCTCAACTGCTATTACCTAGGCAGTACTGGTGCTCATCAACACCACCCTCCACCAGGTGGCACTAGTTGTCTATGTCCTCACTCAGCCTAAATCACACAATTCTAGCTTTCGTCAGCATTCACAGTGAAATCAGTGATGATCTTGCTGTTAGCCATCAAACCTGTGGGCAAGCTACTCATCTGAAGAAACAGAATAATCTATAACACACACACACCTCATCACCAGCTGTTATGCTGTTGAAAGTACTTGAATGAAGGCACACAAGACACACGGCCTGGAAACAACCAAATTTTTTGTCTGACCTTCTCCCTCAAATAGCAAACAATAAAATGGGTGCATCAACTAACATGTGTGACCCTGTCAGTTACCACAATGCAGTTTTGTGAAACTGAAGATTAAACAACCCTGGAGAATCAAACAGCTTGATAAAAATGTCTGCTGTTTTAGCTGTCTACTCACGTAGGAGGTTATATAAGGGGAGCACCCACAGCCTTATGAGACAGCGTACAGATCAGACCGTGCATAACCAGTGTTTGAGAGATTATGTGTTCAAATACGGATGCATTGTGCACTGTAGTAAGTGTTATAAACTGCAGTATGGCCAGGCCTGTCACACCCCTCCTCTGATGCACTGCCGTTTGTGACAATTTCTCCATTATCAATAAAAGTAATTCAAACCGTAATTTTATGTTTTATGGTAATGGTTTTACCACTATAAGCTCTTGAAGCAATAAACGGTAGTAGGATTTCTCTTAGGTTGATCTTTAGCAGATGAGGTCATTTTAACCTTAAAGGTTGAGGCAGCTGCTTGGACATGCACAGGCTGCAGCGAATGTGGTCAACCCAATGGCGGGATTAAGGTCGGGACGAGGCCTGCTGCTTGAGCCCCAATGACCCCTAACAAGTAAATATCTTTAAAATACCTTATTCTTACAAATGCAGACAGCCCACCACAACTTAATCTGCAGACTCAGGCGCTAAGCAGTAGTAATTCAGATTTGCCAGATTTAGACTGATGAAGCTGTCATTTTTCCATCAAGCACCTGTGATGTTTTCCCCTTTTCTGAATCATTGATTGTTTGGGTCCCTATTAGATCAATCAGCTTTTACTGAGATCAGTCAGAACCACGGCACAATTTGCCATGTTGTATAAGAATGTAAATTTAATTGGTTTTATTATTATTATTATTATTATTATCATTATTATTATTATTATTATTATTATTATTATTATTATTATTATTATTATTATTATTATTATTATTATTATCTTAAGATCATCAGGTCCCCCAATTTTACACCATAAACTCTCCAGCAGCACCTAGGAAGCAGGACCACAAGCCAGTCCTCATTTTTCACCATTTGTCTCACTTTAAATGCCTGTGTTCCCTTGCAGTTTGCAGTGAGGTCATTTTGAGAATTTATTGATTGCAGGTGAAAATCCAGATATTTGCAGCTGTGGGTGGAAGGGGGGGGGGGGGGGGTCATTTTTCAAAAGCTACAGCTGTAGGTTGGGGTGGTTTTTTGTGGAGCTGAGCCTTGTTGGTATAATATATATATATATATATATATATATATATATATATATATATATGTATATATATATATACATACACCGATCAGCCATAACATTATGACCACTGACACTGGTTATCTCGTTATCATGGCACCTGTCAGTGGGTGGGATATATTAAGCAGCAAGTGAACATTTTGTCCTCAAAGTTGATGTGTTAGAAGCAGGAAAAATGGGCAAGCGTGAGGATTTGAGCGACTTTGATAAGGGCCAAATTGTGATGGCTAGACAACTGGGTCAGAGCATCTCCAAAACTGCCTGTGGTCCGATCCAACAGACAAGCTACTGTAGCTCAAATTGCTGAAAAAGTTAATGCTGGTTCTGATAGAAAGGTGTCAGAACACACAGTGCATCACAGTTTGTTACATATGGGGCTGCGTAGCCGCAGACCAGTCAGGGTGCCCATGCTGACCCCTGTCCACTGCCGAAAGCGCCAACAATGGGCACGTGAGCATCAGAACTGGACCATGGAGCAATGGAAGAAGGTGGCCTGGTCTGATGAATCACGTTTTCTTTTACATCATGTGGATGGCTGGGTGCGTGTGTGTCGCTTACCTGGGGAACACATGGCACCAGGATGCACTATGGGAAGAAGGCAAGCTGGCAGAGGCAGTGTGATGCTTTGGGCAATGTTATGCTGGGAAACTTTGGGTCCTGTCATTCATGTGGGTGTTACTTCGATACATACCACCTACCTAAGTATTGTTGCAGACCATGTACACCCTTTCATGGAAACGGTATTCCCTGATGCCAGTGGCCTCTTTCAGCACGATAATACACCCTGCTACAAAGCAAAAGCAAAAATGGTTCAGGAATGGTTTGAGAAACACAATAACAAGTTCAAGGTGTTGACTTGGCCTCCAAATTCCCCAGATCTCAATCCAATCGAGCATCTGTGGGATTTGCTGGACAAACTAGTCTGATCCATGGAGGCCCCACCTCACAACTTACAGGACTTAAAGGATCTGCTGCTAATGTCTCGGTGCCAGATACCACAGCACACCTTCAGAGGTCTAGTGGACTCCATGCCTCGACTGGTTAGGGCTGTTTTGGCGGCAAAAGGTCCTATGTGAGACTGACAGTCTTCCAGATCCAGTAGAACTTGCCTGGTGTGTCTGAGATGAAAATGTGACAGGTGAGTGAATGTCACACTGCTAATGGTCAGTTAAATGTCAGTTAGCCAACACCATATTCTTCTTCTCAAGGGATGAATAATCAAATAGAATGGGTTATCATGGCAATACAAGACAGAATTTTGACATATATTTTATTGTAGTATATCTTATATATCTTTATATAATTTATATTAAGAATTGAAGGTTGTTTATTAGGTATCCTACCCTAGGGAGCCAAGGTAATGTACAGGGTATCCTTTAAAAAAAAGAAGTTGCAGTAGCTGTTGGAACGGATTTCTTCCACAGAATGGTTTTAGATGGAGAATAATTAAAAAATGTTTTTAAACAGATTTCTAATCTGCAAATATTTAATCAGAATATTTGCAGATTAAAATCAGAATTGATTTGCAGCTCACTGTCAAATGATTCAGCCATCAATATGCTAATGAGATTTCAAGTTCCCCCTTGTATTTGTTTGTTAGAATCAGATGATACAAACCATAATGTACAATTTATGGTGAGCAATAAATACATTATTTAGTCTTAAGAAAATATTAAGTTCCCTTGTCTGAAAAATAAATGTGCTGATTTGGCACACAACTGATTGGAAAGAGATTAACAGACTCACACACAACAATGCATCTCAATGCAATGCATACATTTCTATACATGAAAAACCAGTCAATGTTCATCTTGCCAATAAGATGATCATGTTATCACAAAATTGTTATCGATCCTTAATTATCTGAACTATAATCTGTCTTTATGCCTGTAAATATTTCAATTATGTAGACAATAATTACACATCTTCAACATTTATATTTGTTGAAAATTTATTTCATACACACTGTAAGGTGGCTAAATGTAGCATTATATCCATATAATGAATATTCTGATTTTAATCTGTGAATTAAGCCTCATTAATTTTCATGAAATTAGCTACAATAGCTATGTTACTATAATATAAATGTGTTGCTATTGCTGCAGCTTGTGCTGCTATTCAACAAGCTTGTCAGCGCTATGTTAGTTTTGGCTCAGATGTAGCATAACATGGCTAAGTGAAATGAATAGGTCTGGTTTTGGCTACAGCCCAGCATGCCTGGGAACTATTTTGTTTTATCCCAATAAGTATTTGGGTGAAAGGAACATAGCGATGGTAAAATAATATTTAGAAAACCTGAAGTGGGGTGAACTGACATAAAACATGAATGTTTCATGGAAATACATTCAATACATAAAAACATTGGAACCTGTTTTAAAAAATAATTTCAAATTACCATTTTTATATTTTTGATCTTTGAAAACTACCAACTTTGGCAAACTGAGTACAGTTTTGTCCGTAATTAAGAAAGGGAATGTAATATAAAATGAAATGAAATGGCATACTGAAGTACTGTGCTTCCTAATGTAGCAGCGTTAGCTCTCTCATAAACACCCTTAATAAGAAGCCCCCTCTTTAAAATGAAAATGGCTCAGTGTGTGCACACGTGTGTCCTCTTGCAATGTGCCCATTCACTCACTGGCACTTCCTCTCTGTGAGGGACAAAAGAGATTACTAGAGCATAATAATATGATGAACAGAGATGAAAGGCAAAGATGAAAGATCAAACGTATGCCTGTTCTCCACAGAATGGCCATTTCTCAGCACAGCAACATGGAAGTTTTGGACTGCAAATTTAAACTGCTCAGGTTTGTCCAGTGGTGCTTTGATACAGTGTCCACAGTAGGGTATAATCTGAGCAGAAAGTTTGATTAAAATCACTGTGAGTGAGATGGTAACTGTGAATGAGAGACCACAGAAAAATGAGATTTGAGTCTTTCAGAAGTGCGGTGGATCTCTGGGCGTCTTCCTGCTCAGACAGCTGATTCAGAAGAGGTTTGTTGTCAGGGTAAGTAGCTGCATGGTCAGAGGCTGGGTGTGTTGGAAGGCTGTGTGCTCATTACAGCGCTCACTCAGGGAGCAGCGAGGGAAAGCCCTGCCGTTCACCAGCAGCAGGGAGGCCATGGAGCACAGAGCCGAGCCCAGTGGGAGGGGAGGAGGCCTTTTCTCCCACTGTCGGAGAAAAACGTCAGAGGCGTGTCATCTGAACACCAGAGCACTCCACTCTGCGTGCCACTCCAGAGAGGAGAGAGGGAGAGAGAGAGAGGGAGAGACAGAGACAGCGAGGAGAGAGAGAGAGAGCAAGGAGAGGGAGGGAGGAGAGGGAAAGGGGCAGAGGGGAGGAGACCGCTCTTAACTCTTTAATGACTGACTGCGGTATCTTCTCTCAAGAGAATGGCTGTGTTCGTGTGTGTTCTGTTAACATAAAAAATATGAATGTGTTTCCTCACATGTAAATAATACAGTTTGAACAGCCATAACATATCTGCTACATGTATGTGTAACTGTGCAACAGGCTGTTCAATACCAGGAAGAGGCTTTTCCTAAGTGTGGATTGAAAGATGTATTCATCATAATGATGAATGCATCTATGACAACACTAATCAGACAAAGTAAATGTATATGGCCCGAGGAGAGAACTCGGTGTAATTATCAGGCCTTGGATCGCAGCTGCTAAAGGCAGTATGACCTTGTCAAGGTCATTCCCACCCTCTGCTGCCTGCAAGGACATGGGGAGAGAACGCAGCTACATCTGGGAGTGTCTGAGGAGTGGAAACCTGTTCAGCCATTCTGTCCTCGAAGAAAAATGAGAAATTAACTAAATAAACTAACTAAATTAACTAAAGAAATAAACTAACCTGTACCCAAAAAAACTGACTTATTTTTCTAACAGTGTAAAAAATGTGAAGGAAATGCATTATTTCTGCTTTGATCTTTATTGTATTGCTGCACCATAATGCTTTGACAGTCAGCATAAGCCAGCCTGAATGCAGAGCAACTCAAAGGACATCGCAATTCACACAAGTAGCAAGGGTGGGGAACAGGAGTTAAGAGTAAAAAAGAGTTACGAGTAAACACAGCGAAGAAGAAAAGTGAAGATTTTTGGGAAAGAGCTAAAGGGTGGGCAGTGACATGGTTTTTTTGTGCTGTGATTTGCTAGAGCAGTCACATACAGGGGATGTCATCCTACCCAGTGCTAATCAGACAGGACCAGGCCCCTCGCACAGAACCCCCTCAAATCCCTTTATCCCTGATTTGCCCACATTGTTTCTTTTCCCATGAAGCTCAGCAGGGAGTGACCTCTGCTAATGCTGCCCTCAAAATAGAGCGTGTTTACTGTGGGGGCCGTGTGCGTAGGCTGGGGGGGGTGGGGTAGCACGTTTGGGCGCACTGTGAGAGACCCTGTAACACTATGCCCTTGAGTGTGTGAAAAGGCACATGAGTGTGGGGAGAGAGGGGGCTGATGGGAGATGATGCTGCTGCGCCTGATCTAGCACACGCCCCTTTTGGAGCACTGCTGGACGTGCCGGACGTGCTGGCTGCCTCAGCAACGTCAGACAGGCAGGGAGTGTGTGGCCACAGCCCCTCCCCCACTCCACTCTCTGCCCCTGCAGCACTGCAAGAGGGACTCAGAATGCAGCCAGTCAGCCGGGCCTCCCATACCAGCACTGCTCTGTGAGCCAATCAGAGAGGGGGAGGGGTGGGGTCTTATCCAGTCACCATCCAAGCCTGCCGCTGCATCCCCTGAGCTGAGCGCTAGCTTCTGAGGCTGGGGAGAATTGTGCGAGCTGCAGTGTGCGCTGTGTGGAGCTCACGAATGTCTCCTCCTTTCCATTCCTGCAATAAAAGGTGTTAGGTGAGACTGGGCAAGGGCCAGTTTTACTCCATCACTGAGAAAGGACCTGCGGCCGGGAGGCAGCAGACAGGCGGATCTCTGGCTTTTTCTCTTTCTCCTGCTCTCTGATCCTGCTTCCAGCATGATAGCAGCTCAGCTCTTGGCCTATTACTTCACTGAGCTGAAGGATGATCAGGTCAAAAAGGTGAGTGGATCCAAGCACAGGAAACTGTTCCTGCTCCACCGACAGGGGCTGTTTTACAGCGCAGGATCGCGAGACAACAGGTGCCCGGGGCCGCCGGGGTTGGGATCCTGGGTATTTTCCGTCAGATGCAGCAGCAGACGACGTGCAGGGGCGTGATCATGCCGGGCTATGACACAAGGAGATTGATCTGATCCAGCATCCTCAGTGCAATGTCCTTCAAGCAGAGTGAGACGCTTCATATCGAATGTTCATTTTTCATCTCTGTCAGCTAAACAGGGCATGTAGTTACAGTGTTTTTATTTTATTTTAGTGTTAGTGAGTGGTGTGTGTAGTGACAATGTTTTTATTGCAGTCTTAGCGAATAAGGCATGTAGCTACAATGTTTTTATTTTATTTCAGTGTTAACCAATGAGGCATTTTATTTGATTTGAGTGCAGGTGGTGCATGTAGTTTCAGTGTGTTATATTATATGTCAGTGCTAGTGAGTTAGACACGTTGTTAAGCATGCAGCAGCAGAAGTGACAGGTGGATTTGAGTCGTGACTATCCTCGCCTCCCTGCTCAACAGGAACCTTGTGTCTTTAACCAACCACCCCCCCCCCCCCCCATCCAGACGGACCACTTACAGCAAATCATTAGAGAGTAGAGAATGAGGGGAAAGGGGAACATGCGTGTCCCTCAAACCTTAAAGCTACCTTAGCATTAGCATGTTTTGGGTGGAAGGAGGTGAGGGAGGAGGGAGGAGGGAGGAGGGAACATTATCAGCTGACAGCTGTGACTATCAGGAGGATATTCATTATTCATCTCATCCTTTACTCACAACTGCTATCATATGACTCACCCTGGAGTCAATGTGTGTGTGCGTACACACAATGGTCTAGCCATTCCTCGCTAAAGTTCTCAGTGCCGTGCGTTCAGTGATGTCATGCTTTTACTCATGTATTTCTGCATGTAGAGCGATGTCAGGCTTTTATTCATTTATTTGTGTGTTTGTGTACATGTGGACACGTCAGGCTTTTATTCATTTATTTGTGTGTTTGTGTACATGTGGACACATCAGGCTTTTATTCATTTATTTGTGTGTTTGTGTATGTGCGGACACGTCAGGCTTTTATTCATTTATTTGTGTGTTTGTGTATGTGTGGACACGTCAGGCTTTTATTCATTTATTTGTGTGTTTGTGTACGTGTGGACACGTCAGGCTTTTATTCATTTATTTGTGTGTTTGTGTATGTGTGGACACGTCAGGCTTTTATTCATTTATTTGTGTGTTTGTGTATGTGTGGACACGTCAGGCTTTTATTCATTTATTTGTGTATGCGCGGAGATTTCCAGCGGATTTTTCAGGCGGTTGATGGGAATGTCAGTGTGAGTGCAGGGAATGGACCTGCTGATGGTCCATTCCTGTGTGCGTCGGTGACACTCAGTGCTGAATACAGATTCTGTGCTCACAGTTCTTCCAGCGCCTGGAGCCCATGTGGAATAACTGGCTGCTGTTGTTGCTGAGGCCCCTTCAGAAATATGGAAGCCCAGTTATTGTTCTTGCTAAATGCAGTTGACTACAGCCTTTAATTGTATGGTGCAGAAAAGAGTTAGGCCTCAAACCAGAATGATCAGTACTCTACCATTTATCACAACGCATAAAAACATTTGCATCTTGATCTGAGGTGTCATATATTTGATTTGACATACAGATATTTGCAAAATTAATAAACTCATAATTTGAAATATCAGACAAGGGAACTGAATGTTTTCACTTATTCAGTGCCATACCCTTTATGGATAATATTTTTTAAAATTATAATGACCAGAATGCAGCAGACATTCTGCAGTGTGCTGAAAGAATTTATGGTGGGCGTGTCATGCTGTGAGTGGATTATGGCCACTGCAACGTAGTAATACTGTTCTGTTCATTCAGACAGCCAAGGCCAGGGCTGTTCTATGCTGCCTTATATAACTGCACTTCTGCCTATAGCTGGATGGAAAATCAATGAGGAAACACTGAAAGCCCATACACATTTTACTGTTCCATACCACCATGAGCTACTGTTTCAACCTGCAATTACATAACACTGAAGATTATACTTGTAAGTTGAAATACTTGCAAAAGGATTGACTGAGAGCATGTTAAGAGAGGAACTGAAACATTCCTGTACACTGGTCACTTTTCCAGCTGACCCTACCGTGTCATGGCAGCTAGGATAATCACAGTGTTGTTCTGTGGCATCATTACTATATTCAATACTAAAAAGCCTAAAAATACCAAAAAGCATAAAAAGAAGGGAAATTGAAGAAACTGCCTCCGCTTTATATTGTTCTTTGCAGCAACAAAGCTTTTCAGAAAACTATGTTAATGTCTGCAGGGTTAGCTACACTGGACTACTTCACACAATGTTTGCTCACCTTAGATTGCTAAAGATTTAAACTTTCAAACTGGCAAATAGATACTCTTCAGATGAACTGAAGGCTTAATGTAACTATTTCATCACTATATTCACTACGTTTACTTTGACATAATTTATGAGTGTTCATGCTTAATATCGATCTATTATACATCTTATTATTATCTGATAAGGAATATGTGGAATTTTCCATGTTTTCCAAAGTTTTTTTTGTACATCTGTGGATCTGGAAAGTAGCAGAGAAGTAACTGTTGCTATAGTAACCTTATCCTTGTGCAGGTCTACTAGTATTCATCCATTTATTCCAATGCAAAATTAAAACTCAATATTATTTTCATTTTCTTTAAAACTATGGCATATACAAACATATATTTCAGTGAGGTGCCTGCGATATCAAATGTGTACATTCCTAAAAATGAAGGAAAGTTTCCAGTAAGCGTTCTGGTCCAGTGTCATGCCCACTGTAAATTCCAGAAACCTGCCAGATGTTGTGTTGAGAATCAACGCTTGCTTATACTGCCATATGTTGGTCATTTACGTATCTGATATTTACTGAAGCAATTCAAATGTGTGACCTTGCTGAAGAGGACCAAAGAAATAACACGACATCATGTGTCCCTCTCCCTAACCAGTGGTGACACATGGACATGTGAAATTCAGATGAAATGTGAACATCACGGATGATATTTAGAGCAGTGGTCTGAAGATTGTATTACATTTGTGATTGTTGTTTAATAAAGTAGTAGTATTAAGTTATACCATTTGTAGTACCATATAAGGCTCATATATGAAGTGGTGTGACATTTTAAATAGACTCACAGAGTGGATGTGTTTGTTTAAAGATGTTATGGTAGCCCAGCTCTTGTCTCAATGTACGAGTACTTAAAGTGTATGTCCAGTGTAAACCCAGATAAATACCGTTTGTCTGAGGTGGCTTTCAGATTGATTAATACCTGCTGTCTCTGTGATGCCTTTCAGATTGATAAGTACCTGCTGTCTCTGTGATGCCTTTCAGATTGATAAGTACCTGCTGTCTCTGTGATGCCTTTCAGATTGATAAGTACCTGTACTCCATGCGGTTTTCGGATGAGACGCTCCTGGACATTATGACCCGATTTAGAAGGGAACTGGAGAATGGACTGGGGCGTGACACCAACCCTACTGCGAATGTTAAGATGCTGCCCACCTTTGTGAGGTCGATCCCTGACGGATCAGGTACGTTTGCATCCATGCAGAAACAGTCTATGTTACCTGATCCTGCACTGGGGCTCCATCCAAGCTATTCCATCATTGAGTCCAATGAAATGGTTTACGACTGAGCAACAAACTAGAGAGAAGGACCTTTATCAAACCGAGGTGACTTACAGGTGACATGTCATACCAAATACATGACCAAAATGTGCAACAGATGTTTTTATTTTATTTTTTTTACATTTTACATGTGTGCATAAAGTAGAAGAATGAAGTTCAATTTAAATGAAAAAACGTATTTCAATTGCCAGTATGTTTTCTAATCATCCCTTTGTACAATAAATAAAAGTAATAATGACAGCAAAAGCTTTCCTTTCATTTGACCAAAATAACTAAACATATTACTGGTTGACTGCAATGTGAAATCTGAGCAGTTTTTTTGAAAGATGGAAAATTTCAACAAAATTAAAAAATATATATATGCATTGAAATATGTTCTGTACTCCAGCTTTTAGCCAAGGTTTTCTTAGTATTCGTGTTTGGAGAATCTCATTGGTATTCATGGTTGAATTCTGTCTCAACAGATACAGTTGAGTCTCATAACATGTACACAGTGGTGTGAGTGTAGTCTAAGGTTTAAAACTGCACACATACCACTGTGTGCAGTTTTAAACCTAAGATGACACTAACAGCACTGCGTGCAGTTTTAAACCTAAGATGACACTAACAGCACTGCGTGCAGTTTTACACCTAAGATGACACTAACAGCACTGTGTGCAGTTTTAAACCTAAGATGACACTAACAGCACTGTGTGCAGTTTTACACCTAAGATGACACTAATAGCACTGGGTGCAGTTTTACACCTAAGATGACACTAACAGCACTGTGTGCAGTTTTACACCTAAAATGACACTAACAGCACTGTGTGCAGTTTTACACCTAAGATGACACTAACAGCACTGGGTGCAGTTTTAAACCTAAGATGACACTAATAGCACTGGGTGCAGTTTTAAACCTAAGATGACACTAACAGCACTGTGTGCAGTTTTACACCTAAGATGACACTAACAGCACTGGGTGCAGTTTTAAACCTAAGATGACACTAACAGCACGGTGTGCAGTTTTACACCTAAGATGACACTAACAGCACTGGGTGCAGTTTTACACCTAAGATGACACTAATAGCACTGGGTGCAGTTTTAAACCTAAGATGACACTAACAGCACTGGGTGCAGTTTTACACCTAAGATGACACTAACAGCACTGTGTGCAGTTTTACACCTAAGATGACACTAACAGCACTGGGTGCAGTTTTAAACCTAAGATGACACTAACAGCACTGTGTGCAGTTTTACACCTAAGATGACACTAACAGCACTGGGTGCAGTTTTAAACCTAAGACGACACTAACAGCACTGTGTGCAGTTTTACACCTTAGACCGCACTCACACCACTGTGTGCAGCTCTGCACTTAGACCGCACTCTCATCACTGAGTGCAGGTTTAAACTTTAGACTGCACTTACACAGTTCTAAACCTTACACCGCACTCACACCAGTGTGTGCAGTTCATGCAGACAGACAGACAGGAGGGGCTGTCTGTCTGTCTGCAGGGCAGGAGGGTCTGCATTTGTTTCTGCAGGGCAGAAGGGGTTGTCTGTCTGTCTGTAGGGCAGGAAGGGCTGTCTGTCTTTCTGCATGGCAGGAGGTGTTGCCTGTCTGTCTGCAGGGCAGAAGGGGTAGTCTGTCTGTCTGCCAGGCAGGAGGGGTTGCCTGTCTGTCAGCCAGCCAGGAGGGGTAGTCTGTCTGTCTGCCAGGCAGGAGGGGTTGCCTGTCTGTCAGCCAGCCAGGAGGGGCTGTTGGTCTGTCTGCAGGGCAAGAGGGGTTGTTTGCCTGTCTGCAGGACAGGAGGGGCTGTTACTCTGACACAGAACAGCATGTGTCTTTGTGGTTGGAGCTTTACTGGCCTGACCTTTCACTTTGTATCAACGGTCCAAGTGTCATCCCGCATAGAGTATGGCATTCACACTGTAATCCTTTTAAAAGTATAAAGCAATCACCCACCCAATGCCACATTCCAAAAATGTGCTGAATGACATGAATGATGGGATGACTATTGGGTCACATTTGCCCTTTTGTATTTAGCCCTTGTGTTTGCCTACTATGTCATATGCCACGTAACGCCATTGGTCTGCCATAGAAACACACAGTCATTATGTACATGACATTAGCCCAGAGAGCGGGATGATCGGCTGCCTCCTTCAGTTTCTGATCCTACATCACATATCACTTTTGCACAGCATGTTCCTTATTCTTAACAGACACAAACTGCCAGATTTACCATGTTAAAACTTTTCATTTTCAATCACACTGTACCCCAGTCTCTCACTCACTCCTGCTCACACTGTACCCCAGTCTCTCACTCACTCCTGCTCACACTGCACCCCAGTCTCTCACTCACTCCTGCTCACACTGCACCCCAGTCTCTCACTCACTCCTGCTCACACTGTACCCCAGTCTCTCACTCACTCCTGCTCACACTGTACCCCAGTCTCTCACTCACTCCTGCTCACACTGCACCCCAGTCTCTCACTCACTCCTGCTCACACTGCACCCCAGTCTCTCACTCACTCCTGCTCACACTGCACCCCAGTCTCTCACTCACTCCTGCTCACACTGCACCCCAGTCTCTCACTCACTCCTGCTCACACTGCACCCCAGTCTCTCACTCACTCCTGCTCACACTGTACCCCAGTCTCTCACTCACTCCTGCTCACATTGCACCCCAGTCTCTCACTCACTCCTGCTCACACTGCACCCCAGTCTCTCACTCACTCCTGCTCACACTGCACCCCAGTCTCTCACTCACTCCTGCTCACACTGCACCCCAGTCTCTCACTCACTCCTGCTCACACTGCACCCCAGTCTCTCACTCACCCCTGCTCACACTGCACCCCAGTCTCTCACTCACTTCTGCTCACACTGCACCCCAGTCTCTCACTCACTCCTGCTCACACTGCACCCCAGTCTCTCACTCACTCCTGCTCACACTGTACCCCAGTCTCTCACTCACTCCTGCTCACACTGTACACCAGTCTCTCACTCACTCCTGCTCACACTGCACCCCAGTCTCTCACTCACTCCTGCTCACACTGCACCCGTCTCTCACTCACTCCTGCTCACACTGTACCCCAGTCTCTCACTCACTCCTGCTCACACTGCACCCCAGTCTCTCACTCATCCCTGCTCACACTGTACCCCAGTCTCTCACTCACTCCTACTCACACTGCACCCAGTCTCTCACTCACTCCTGCTCACACTGCACCCCAGTCTCTCACTCACTCCTGCTCACACTGCACCCCAGTCTCTCACTCACTCCTGCTCACACTGCACCCCAGTCTCTCACTCACTCCTGCTAACACTGCACCCCAGTCTCTCACTCACTCCTGCTCACACTGTACACCAGTCTCTCACTCACTTCTGCTCACACTGTATCTACACTCTCTCACTCATCCTGTGCACAGTGCACCTGCACCTGCAGGTGAGGCCATTTCAGAGTGCTAACTTATCTTGTAGAATGTGTTTTTTTTTCAGTCCAGCACAGAATATCATATTCCTTTAAAAAGACTAAAATCCATTTTGATGAATTGTATACACCATTAAAGAGAATCAGTTCATTTGATTGGGTTGTGGCCATTATAGTTCTGTGTCCCTGCTTGGACACAAAACTATAATGAGCTTGATGTTGATAAGCTGTAACTGCGGCTCATACATGTCTGGTTGACTGGTCATTGTGTCAGAAGTTCTGCTCTCACTCAGTGTCTTACTGAAATTCATAGCAGCGTTGTGCAGCCAGAGCTTCCCCGGCCCTGGGCCCCGTTTACTCCGGAGGGGCAGCCTCTATCCCTGTGCTGCTTAAGTGCGTTTCCATTTACAGATAACAGGCTATCATCCAAGTAATGCAAGGGTTGGCAGTTGCTGTAGTGCCCTCAGTTCCAGTGCAATCATAAATTTGTGAAGGTTTTAAATAGAACAGCTTTGCTTCTCTTCACCTCAGGTTCAGTCCAGACATAATATTACAAATAAAATAAAACTTAAATTTAAGTAAATGAAGTTGAGAGGCAGTGAAATGCATTGTGGCGATGCTTGCAACTATGTTAATCAAGCTGTACATTATTCTCTGAATTTTAAGGAAAATGACTCTTCTCAGCACATGTTGGATCTCATCTTTTACCATACCGCAGGAAGCTGAACCTAAGGGTGAAGAAAACTGTGTCCATTGATAACTGTGGCAATGGCTATGGCTGAGACAATACCTGAACACAGTGATCAGTACTTACAAACAGCTTCTTACCTGGCCATTCCTCCACTATGAGCGTGTTGCTAACTACGGACTGTTTAACCATACAGCAGAATTAGGTGGTATGAGTGTACCTACGCTGTGATAATTACACTGATACAGTGTACAGACACTGTGAGACTTACACCGAAAGAGTGTACAGACACTGATACTTACACTGACATAGTGTTCAGACATTGTGATACACTGACAGAGTGTACAGACACTGATACTTACACTGCCATAGTGTTCAGACATTGTGATACACTGACAGAGTGTACAGACACTGATACTTACACTGCCATAGTGTTCAGACACTGTGATACACTGACACAGTGTACAGACACTACGGGACTTACACTGACAGAATGTACAGACACTGAGTGTACAGATATTATGGGATATCCACTGATAGAGTGTACAGACACCATGATACTGACACAGTGTACAGACACTGTGAGGCTTATGTTGACAAACAGTGTACAGACATTGTGATGCTTACACTGACAGAGTGTACAGACATTATTGGATTTCCACTGACAGAGTGTACAGACACTGTGATACTTTCAATGACATCGTGTACAGACACTGGGAGATTTACACTGGCCCAGTGTATGGACACTGTGGGACGTATACTGAAAGAGTGTACAGACACTGTAGGACTTACACTGACAGAGTGTACATACACTGGGAGATTTACACTGGCCCAGTGTATGGACACTGTGGGACGTATACTGAAAGAGTGTACAGACACTGTAGGACTTACACTGACAGAGTGTACATACACTGGGAGATTTACACTGGCCCAGTGTATGGACACTGTGGGACGTATACTGAAAGAGTGTACAGACACTGTAGGACTTACACTGACAGAGTGTACATACACTGGGAGATTTACACTGGCCCAGTGTATGGACACTGTGGGACATATACTGAAAGAGTGTACAGACACTGTAGGACTTACACTGACAGAGTGTACATACACTGGGAGATTTACACTGGCCCAGTGTATGGACACTGTGGGACATATACTGAAAGAGTGTACAGACACTGTAGGACTTACACTGACAGAGTGTACATACACTGGGAGATTTACACTGGCCCAGTGTATGGACACTGTGGGACATATACTGAAAGAGTGTACAGACACTGTAGGACTTACACTGACAGAGTGTACATACACTGGGAGATTTACACTGGCCCAGTGTATGGACACTGTGGGACGTATACTGAAAGAGTGTACAGACACTGTAGGACTTACACTGACAGAGTGTACATACACTGGGAGATTTACACTGGCCCAGTGTATGGACACTGTGGGACATATACTGAAAGAGTGTACAGACACTGTAGGACTTACACTGACAGAGTGTACATACACTGGGAGATTTACACTGGCCCAGTGTATGGACACTGTGGGACGTATACTGAAAGAGTGTACAGACACTGTAGGACTTACACTGACAGAGTGTACATACACTGTGAGATTTACACTGGCCCAGTGGATGGACACTGTGGGATGTATACTGAAAGAGTGTACAGACACTGTAGGACTTACACTGACAGAGTGTACATACACTGTGAGATTTACACTGATAGAGGGTACCTCCACTGTGATACTTACACTAACAGTCCTTCAGTGAACTTATTCTGTCTGCTGTGCTGCTGTTTCTCTTCTCACTTTATAAATAGCCTGGTATTCATGACAGGAGAGAGTGAGATAAACAGAAAACATATCTCTTTTCAGTCTATGTTCTAGGCCCTTATGCCCATGGGAGTGAGACACACATGACACAGAACCCGTTTCCCTCAAACTTCTGGCGCCTGTTCAACTTAGTCCATCATGCCATGGAACAAAAGTTGGAGGTGAAATTTTTCAAACTGCAAATTAGCATCACTTTTACAGCTATAAAGATGAAATAAAATAAAAGTTCTGTGCAGCTAGTATCAGCTTCTCTTTAGGATCATGTTAAATGGAATTCTATTTGTTAAATTCAAAACATTGCATAAGCACAGATTAGTTTTCTTGTTCCTTCGTCTTTCGTGAGGCGTAGAAAAAGCATGACTTTCATTGCTCTGTGATACCTTGATATGTGATATTTTTTCATTGCTTTATCGTCTCTTGAGGATTAGGCTAAAACGTCAGAATCCCTTCCAGGCGAGAGAGAGAGAGAGAGAGTACAGTACTTAATAATCATGCACAATGTACTTTATTATTACTGTATGGTGTAATGCTGGTATTGTCTTACTGTGCGTAATTTATCAATTCAACTTTACCGTATGTATGTATGTATGTGCAAAAAAATTATGTTATATATGGGGTCAGCAGATGGGTTGCTATTATCCGCAATTTTTGGCCATCCGTGGGAGGTCTTGGAAAGTATCACCCATGGATACGGGGAGACTACTGTATTTGCTGTAAAAAATTGACAGTAGTCTGCTTTTGAGGTAAATTATTTTTCTACTTCTGCCATGCAGACACTTCCCTGGTGTGTCTGTATTATTTAATATCACAGTGTCTCAGACGTAGTGTTGATGATAGCTGAGCTAAGCCTGCTGACATGGACATGGACACTGAAAGGAAAAATGACCACAGCATCAGTCTGAAAGCACGTTGTGATGGCACTACTGCCACTTAGATGCAGGGGTGCGATAGGGCCCAGTGTCCTCTGGTATTGTGTTTCCGCGAGTCATGTCCGCCCATGATGAGCTCTAATCCCCTCTGTAAGGCAATCTAGGCTTGACCCTCTGACATATCAGCTCGCATTCCACATGCGACTTTAAACAGCACTAATGGAATGTTGTTTCCTTTTTTTTTCCCTCAATAACAGTTGGTGGACAACTGAGGACAAATGGGAATTTGCCATATGTCAGTATGACTATCAATAGGGGCGCCATCTCTAAATGAACATGCCTCTCCAATGATAATGCAAAATTCCTCTTCACCCAAACCCAAAGCACTAATGCCACCAAACTTCTCTTCCCCTGAGCACTAATGCCACCAAACTTCTCTTCCCCTGAGCACTAATGCCACCAAACTTCTCTTCCCCTAAAGCACTAATGCCACCAAACTTCTCTTCCCCTAAAGCTTTAATGCCACCAAACTTCTCTTCCCCCAAAGCACTAATGCCACCAAACTTCTCTTCCCCTAAAGCACTAATGCCACCAAACTTCTCTTCCCATAAAGCACTAATGCCACCAAACTTCTCTTCCCATAAAGCACTAATGCCACCAAACTTCTCTTCCCCTAAAGCTTTAATGCCACCAAACTTCTCTTCCCCCAAAGCACTAATGCCACCAAACTTCTCTTCCCCTAAAGCACTAATGCCACCAAACTTCTCTTCCCCTAAAGCACTAATGCCACCAAACTTCTCTTCCCATAAAGCACTAATGCCACCAAACTTCTCTTCCCATAAAGCACTAACGCCACCAAACTTCTCTTCCCCTAAAGCACTAATGCCACCAAACTTCTCTTCCCCTAAAGCTTTAATGCCACCAAACTTCTCTTCCCCTAAAGCACTAATGCCACCAAACTTCTCTTCCCCTAAAGCACTAATGCCACCAAACTTCTCTTCCCATAAAGCACTAACACCACCAAACTTCTCTTCCCCTAAAGCACTAATGCCACCAAACTTCTCTTCCCCTAAAGCTTTAATGCCACCAAACTTCTCTTCCCATAAAGCACTAATGCCACCAGACTTCAGGGAAATGTTGTACAATCATGTTTCCTGTAATATCCATGATACTTTTTGTGAAATAGGACGCCTTATGATTTGAATGCCGTGCGAACACCATATTACATACTTAGCAAAGCTATATGGGATACATACAGATATAGCATCGGTATTGAAAAAGTAGTCAAGATACTGTACACATACAGTACTCCACATTAGCTGAACATACGTTAGCTGAAACACTACAGTATTTCAGCTAATGTATCTGGTAAGGTAATATATGGGTGAAATAGGTTATGTCCGCTATGTCCTGTTCGCCGATCTGTTATAACCTTAATTGACCGCGGACATATATGCGATCGGACGTTGCCTGAATGGACGTTATGTGGCGCATGACTGTACTGATAACCATTGGTCACGTACAACATCTGACCAATCACAATCTACTGAAAGCAGATATTCATGTATGTCTGGAATTGGCAACTGTTAAACCAGTCCTTACATTTATTTTATTCCTCTACAACAGAAAGGACATTTCGCCCAAACGCTAGCAATTTCTGCCAATAATTCTATGATAACAGACTGTACATCCTACAGACCATTCCACATATTGGCGTGCATCTTTCACTAATAGGTCAATTGGATTATTCTAAATTCTCTTTAAAAGTTATTTAAAGACATTTTCTATGCTAAAGCAACGCAGCAGTAAGCCAATCAGCTTGTGGTATTTGCATTCCAGAGAGATAAAGAGATGGCTCCCGTTTATGCCCTTATCTGTAATTAATATAACCTAAGAATATTTTGTTGTTATGAATGATTTAATTGAGTTAATGCTTGGACATACAGTCTTCATCACTCTGTAGCCCTCAGTTCTTTTGTTTAAGCGTCTGTCTCCCATGGCAAACTGTGTACAACTGCTGTGTCAACCAGTTAGATCCAACTTGTAGTGCACTGTGAAATGCAGCTGTTTTCAAATTTTCTATAAAACCACTAAAACTCAAGTTCATTTGATTCATGAAAAGCTTGCCATTTAAAAGCACTTTAAAATTTAAAATCTGCCATTTAAAAGCACTGAGTCCTGAAATCCTTCAGATTTTTTTCAGGCTAATCTGGATGCACGAGCCAGCTTGTCTGTGTGAAGCACGTTCGGTTTACCTGCTCTCAGCTGACCGGGTCTGCTGGGGGCCTGGTGATAGGATATCCTGATGAGGAACATTGGAACCAAGTTTTTTATTTGTTACCCAGTGTGATATTTCATTCAATTTTTTCCAGTTTATTTGGCGTTTGGTGTAACTTGCATGTAGAAATCTAAATTTCGCCTATCAATATCTTCTCTTTTTCAGCATCAGGAAATATTTATTCATCCATTTTCAAATATGAAGGTCAACCAAATATTAGCTGTGAAATGAAGACTTTTTCGGCATATGCTTTACATTACATTACATTGTATGCATTTTGCAGATGTTCTCATCCTGGAGGTCTTACAGCTCAAAGTGCGTAAGTCAGGGATGAAAGGGATAAAATCCTGGAACGGGAAAAGTCCCAAGTGCCTGAAGGTGTTACATAAGCACAGACTATAACTCTGTGAATGACCTGCTGCAGAAACTAAAACCATCAGAAACAGCAACAACGACAACAACAGCAACCATAACCACAACAACAGCAAGATTAGATCACTGCTAGTAGAACTATGGCTATACAGAAGAGCTAGGGAAGGATGGGGAGAGGAGAGTCTTCTGTCTGTGCTTTACTGCTCTGGTCAGTAAAGTCTAAACAGCCAAATATAGGCTACTAGAGAGGGATATCATTTTTAAAACTCATGTTTCAGTGTAATGTTGTTTTTGAAATAGTGGTCGCAAGTCTAATGAAATTGCGATGAAATACCCATAGATTTAACATAGACAACCATTCAGAACGTTTGTGGATTCCAGTTTCTGCTTCCCCGGCCATATCAGTGATCACTCTAGCAGAACAGCACCAACTGATGGTTAGTGACAAAGCTTGCAAGAATACCGTCCAGCAAAATCATAAAACAGTCCACGAGCTAATCACTGAGCTTCAGAGGAAAGTTAGCAAGCCAGTTAATCTTGTGAATTAGGCCTACATATTATAGCCATGCTGTCTGTTTGTCTGAGCGTTACTCAAACATGTCAAGTGTTACATTTACCCTATCAGGCTTTCGTTTTTTCCCTTTGCTGCTGTCTGAAGCTCTCAAAAATGTATCCAAGTTGCAGCGAATTTGTGAAACCGAAACTTCATTGAGAGAAGTCTAGAATTTGAAAACAGATGAAAGAAAAAGAAAATTTAACTCTACAGACCACTCCAAAAAGTTTCACCCAAAGCACAGCCCCACAGACTGTACTTTAAACAAACAACAACAAAAAACAAGCAAATAAACAAACAAATAAATGGTGTAGTTATTGCTTAGCTTTCTGTAGAACCTTGAGTGTCTCATCTGTAGGTGTCGCTGTAAATGCACATCCAGGTAGAGGCCAAAGGTTGAGAGACGGATTGGGTTAAATGTCCCAAAGCAGGATGGGATTAGATGAGGTTAAATGTCCCAAAGGAGGATCAGGCCTGCACGTGTACTTCATGGAATTGTTCATCTCCAGCATTACAGGGGAATGGTGTTGGGTAGTCCCACGCTGAGACACCTGCTGATTTTATAGGATGGCTTAAATGGCTTATGAGTGATACACTCCAAATTTGTTGTGAAGTAACAAATTATACATTGCTAAATTGTAAAATTCTGTTTTCTCCTTTTACACTACATTCAATAATAATAATAATAATAATTTTATTCACTTAATTTATATTGCACTTTTCAAGCCACAGTACACAGAGGACACAACATATACACAAAACATTCAGACAAGCAAAACTGTACTTAAACCACGCTAAAGCATATAAAACCATACTAAAGTATCAGTGTAAAAATTGGTAAAAGGCAAGCCGGTACAAATGCGTTTTTAAAAGTGCCTTAAACTTAAAAAATATTGGAAAGAAGGCTGTTCCAGTCTAGGGTCAAAATTGCAAAGGCCTTATCTCTTTTTTGTATAGGTTTAGAGCCTATAATTAAAACTTCTGTTTCATCATTGTTCAGCTGGAGGAAGTTATATGCCATCCAGTCATTAATGTCTTTAACACATGCTTGACTGATATCTAATTTTGGAGTGTCATTTGGTTTTTGGAGACAGGTACAGTTGGACGTTGGAAGCGTAACAGGAAACACGGATCATATGCCGCCTAATGACCTGCCCCAAAGGTGGCATGTAAACCGTAATGTTTGACAGTGACCTTGCATTTATGAGTGACCTTTTTGTTGCTCATTCAAGGGCTTTATCAAATGTAGGTTTCTGAAGTTTACATATTCATAACTCTGCACATAAGTAATTATGGAGGGAATTCTGATCTGAAAAATGAGAACTTTTACAGTGAGACATTTGAATAAAGATAATCAGATTTTATCTGATGTTCAGAACAATTTGTTTGACATTTAAGTGTAAGATGACAGTGGAATTACAGGATTTAAATACAATAATAGAGTGTTCTTGTGTGAATCCGTGTGCCACATAGCTGTGGAATGAAGGGGCCCAGTTAATGAGATCCCATGCTCAGGCCACTTCTGCGCTCCACTACACCCTAATTGCTGCACTGAGATGCCTTCTATTTCAATGTTTGCTTACTTAATTGCTTCATGAGCAGGCAACAGAGTGAGAGGAACAGATAGTGTGGCCAGCCATGAATCAGGAAGTCCCTATGTAGAACTCAAAGTGTATGTATGTATGGTTGTTGAAAAATGTCTTTTAGATGTTAATCAGAGCGGGGTGAAATGAAGGAGTCAAAAGACTCAGATGGAAAAGCTCATGGATATGGAAAAGGCAGTGACAGAAATTGCAAAGCGCTGAAGAAAGAAACTTCAAAGCGCTGGAGACAGAAACCACAAAGCACTGGATACGGAAACTTCAAAGCACCAGAGAAAGAAACCACAAAGCACTGGAGACGGAAACTGCTTTCCTTGCTACATTACATTACAGGCTTATCCAGAGCGACACACAACTCAAAGTGCATTATGCCAGGGACAAGAGTGCCAGAGTAGGGTGTGATTCCCAAGTGCCAGAAGGGACAGCATGGACTTCACTGTTTCACTGTTGTGAAATTCTTTTGTTGGACAGTGCCCTCCACAAATATTTGCACCCCTGGTAAGCATGAGCAAAACACGCAGTGCAAAAAATTCTTGATTGTTTACTCTTTTGATCTTTCATTCAAAATATTCACAAAAATTGAACCTTTATTTGCAATAAAATGATTGAAAGAAAAAACTTAAGTCTTATAATGAAATAATTTTTTTCTCTAAAATATGTGAGCCACAATTATTGGCATCCTTTCATTTAATACTCTATGCATCCATCCTCCCTTTGCCAAGATAAGAGCTCTGCGTCCTCGCCTATAGGGTCTGAGATAATTCCTCCAGACAGAATCTCTCCATATCCTTCAGATTGTGAGGTCTATGCTTGTGGAGTCTCCTCTTCAGCTCATCCCACAGGTTTTCTATGGGCTTTAGGTCAGGGGCCTGGGATGGTCATGACAAAAGCTTCATTCTGTGGTCAATTAACCATCTTTATGTTGATTCTGAGGTGTGCTTTGGATCATTTTCCTGCTGGAATATCCAACTATGACCCAGTGTAAGCTCCCTGGCTAAGGCAGTCAGGTTTTGATCCAATATGTACTGGTACTTGATGGACTCCATGGTACCATGTTCCTGAAAAAGTTGTCCAGGGCCTTTGGAAGAAAAACAGCCCCACAACATCACAGATTCACCACCATACTTCACCATGGGGATGAGATACTTTTCTGCATGCCTATCTTTCTGTCTACTCAAAACTGACCTCTGGTGTTTGTTGCCAAAAAGCTCTATTTTGGTGTCATCTGGCCATAGAACACAGTCCCAGTGAAAGTTCCAGTGATGTTTGGCAAACCTGTAGGCACTTGAGTTTGTTGGTCGATGACAGTAGAAGCTTTTCTCTGCCAACCCTTCCAAACAACCTCTGGTTATGTACGTGGTGTCTGATTGTAGTTTGGGAGACTGTCTGATCCCAAGACCTAATTAATGTTTGCAGTTCCCCAACTGGGATCCTTGGGGATTCTTATAGCCATTTCCTGATTTGTGCAGCTCAACAACGTTTTGTTGCACATCATTACTGTATTCTCTGGTCTTTCTCATAATGATGGATGATTAGGGGAGTCTGGCCTGTGTGTCACCTCATATTTATATACCAGTGAAACAGGAAGTCATGACTGACCATTTAAGTATACCTAATCCCTCAGGTGAACTTTAAAACATAAAATATGAATGTGAATATACTTTAGTTAGATTGTACTCATAAGAATTTTTAGGTGTGCCAATAATTGTAGCACGCATATTTTAGAGAAAAATATTCATATCAATAAAAGAATCAAGAAAAGTTTTCATTTAACCTGTCAATCATCTTACTTCAAATAAAGGTTAGATTTTTGTGAATATTTTGAATGAAAGATCAAAAGGGTTCACAATAAAGAATTTTTTTACTGCCCATTTCACTCATGTTTACCAGGGGTGCCAGTATTTGTGGAGAGGACTGTATCCAAACCCATGCCCAGATGGGTAATGATACACACCTGTGGGGATAGCTGGCTCTGTCTGATATCTACAAGGAAGCTGAGCTTGTTTGAATTCATGTCTAAAGTAATGTTGTGTTTAACCTACCTCCCAGCAAATGATGCAATATTTTTCAAATCAATCTGTGCAACTCAGGGGTGAAAGTAGTTTTAAATTCTTGCCAGTACTATTACCAAAACCTTCATCTCTCTCCCACTTCATGCATTTCAAAATAGCTTTCCCAGCCGCTCTCCCATCTTCCTGGTACTGAGTACCGGACCGTACCGGCTTACTTTCACTCCTGGTACAACTTAAAGTTAACTTTAAAACCAGTATGATGAAACTATTCATATTTAGCGGACACTAAATCATTATTTAACAGAGTCTTTGCATATGTTTCACTTTTAGGTTGAATTGATTTTGATTTTAATTCATTTGTATTGCTTTTTATAAAATACATTTTCACAAAGCAGCTTTACATATATATGTGTGTCTGAAACCCCTTCAGAAAAAGTCTAAGGCAACAGTGGCAAAGAAAAACTCAGAAGGCACAAGGCCCTTAAACCAATAACATCTGTACCGTGACAGAAAGTAGTTAAACCCTCAAGAATTGCCAGTAGTACTAAAGCAGCTTCAGTTACCGGCAGTGGTTGATTCGCAAAAAAAAATAATTCAAGGGGAATGGTCAACCTCAGAGTGTAAGGTGGTGGTATATGCCTACTTTTTATTCATGCATAATCATAAGAAAAAAACAGAAATGTACTTGTAACTCGTATTATTAATACAAAAACTATCCAATTATTTACAATATAATTTTATTTATATAATAACAACAATGATATTACTGGCATGGAATTTCAAAAACAGACCTATACACTACTACAACTGCATACAAGTTACTGCTTCATATACCTTTTACGGTTCATTTTAGCCTGTAGCATCGGCAATTCTCGTCCAAAGCAAAACTCACAGTGAAGTTTCATCAGCCAAAGAGAAGAATGTTTTTGCAGACTCCAATCAAATAAGTAATAAGCAATCAAAAGCCACAATAGAGGATAGAAAACAATACAAACTGGAGCACAAATAAGATAAGATTGACATTTAAATATCGCTGAGGTCTCATCTTTTTTCAATTAGGTGATAAATAGCATAGCTACTTCCATTACAGCAATGGAAAGGGAGAAGACAATTTTACAAGGGGAATGTTTGTGGTCAAGATTTTTTCCAAGGCGGATGGCATCCCCGCATCCCCACTCGAGCCCTGGTTACAGGTCAGTCAGTGCTAGGGAGTGGTCAGTCAGTGCCATTTACTGGTCAGTCATTTACCTGACTTTCTAACTGCCATTGAGAGAAAGACAAACTAAAGTACATGCTGACCTGAGCTTTGTTTGTTTTTGTGTCTCACAGAAAAGGGTGATTTCATAGCGCTTGATCTGGGGGGCTCAAACTTCCGCATCCTGCGAGTGAAGGTGTCCCATGAGAAGCGGCAGACGGTACAGATGGAGAGCCAGGTCTACGAGACTCCTGAGGACATCATCCACGGCAGTGGGACGAGGGTAAATTCCTCCTGCTCTCTGAGACATTCTCATCACTGTGTGCAATCTCTTCAGCCGCATCCTCTCTTCAGCGCTCCTAGGACAATGCTTTCAGTTCAGCTGGCTCTGCCTCACTGCTGGAGATTAGATATCCTGAGTAAAAGCAACAGTTTCCAGGACGATTCCTTTTAGTCGTGAGTGAAAGGAACTGTTTCTAGGACGATTCATTTTAAATGTCCTGAGTAAAAGCAACAGTTTCCAGGACAATTCCTTTTAAATGTCCTGAGTAAAAGCAGTAGTTTCTGGATGATTCATTTCTGTGCAGTTAGTCCAGACTGTTGGACATATTTGACCCACGCTTTTGTTTTCTTATTGTGTCACATGATAGCCATGCTGTTGTATTACACTGTATTACACTGTTAACTAGTAACACTCTTTTTTGTAGCTATTTGACCATGTAGCAGAATGCCTGGGTGACTTCATGGAGAAGCAAAATATCAAGGACAAAAAACTTCCTGTGGGATTCACTTTCTCCTTCCCCTGCGCCCAGAGCAAGCTGGATGAGGTAAGAGGCTCTTAGTTGTAGGGCTGACAATGGGGCTAATGATTATGGGCCCATCACTGTACCTGGGCCAGGAATACCTCATTTCTGAATAACGCACGTGTGAGTTTTACTGACTTGCTTTCAAATGGTAGGAATATTCAGATGAATATTCTCAATTAAAGAAAGTTTGTTTAAATCTTTCAATATTGATCACACAAAAACAAACACAATGTGAAACTATTTAAATATTAATGAGCTGAAATGTAATAATGTGAAACATACTGTATATGGTTTATTAATTAAAATATATTGAGCAGCTCCAAAACAGAATAAGGACAATGAGTAAATGATGGTCGTGGAAGATTGACATGGCTAAATGATGGTTGTTGAAAGAGGAAATACCTTAAAATGAAGGAATAATTCAACTAAATTAAGCTAAAATTATAATCACCTAATATATTACAAATACTTAACTATGTATATAATACACATCAAAAGCTGACATGGTAATGTACATACCTGATATAGCTCTGTTGCAGTGTTACTGTTACAATGTACAGACCCAACGTGGCTGTTACAGGCAGTGTCACTGTTATAGTAATGCACAGACCTGACTCGACTGTTTCAGGCAGTGTCACTGTAATAGTTATGCACAGACCTGATTTGACTGTTACAGGCAGTGTCACTGTTATAGTAATGCACAGACTTGATCTGACTGTTACAGGCAGTGTCACTGTTATAGTAATCCACAGACCTGATTTGACTGTTACAGGCAGTGCCACTGTTATAGTAATGCACAGACCTGATTTGACTGTTACAGGCAGTGCCACTGTTATAGTAATGCACAGACCTGATTTGACTGTTACAGGCAGTGTCACTGTTATAGTAATGCACAGACCTGATTTGACTGTTACAGGCAGTGCCACTGTCATAGTAATGCACAGACCTGACTTGACTGTTAAATGCTGTGTCACTGTTATAGTAATGCACAGACCTGATTTGACTGTTAAATGCAGTGTCACTGTTATAGTAATGCACAGACCTGATTTTACTGTTACAGGCAGTGTCACTGTCACAGTAATGCACAGACCTGATTGGACTGTTAAATGCAGTGTCACTGTTATAGTAATGCACAGACCTGATTTGACTGTTACAGGCAGTGTCACTGTTATAGTAATGCACAGACCTGATTTGACTGTTAAATGCAGTGTCTCTGTTATAGTAATGCACAGACCTGATTTGACTGTTACAGGCAGTGTCACTGTTATAGTAATGCACAGACCTGATTTGACTGTTACAGGCAGTGTCACTGTCATAGTAATGCACAGACCTGATTTGACTGTTAAATGCAGTGTCATTGTTATAGTAATGCACAGACCTGATTTGACTGTTACAGGCAGTGTCACTGTTATAGTAATGCACAGACTTGATTTGACTGTTACAGGCAGTGTCACTGTTATAGTAATGCACAGACCTGACTTGACTGTTACAGGCAGTGTCACTGTTATAGTAATGCACAGACCTGATTTGACTGTTACAGGCAGTGCCACTGTAATAGTAATGCACAGACCTGATTTGACTGTTACAGGCAGTGTCTCTGTTATAGTAATGCACAGACCTGATTTGACTGTTACAGGCAGTGTCACTGTTATAGTAATGCACAGACTTGATCTGACTGTTACAGGCAGTGTCACTGTTATAGTAATGCACAGACCTGACTCGACTGTTTCAGGCAGTGTCACTGTAATAGTTATGCACAGACTTGATCTGACTGTTACAGGCAGTGTCACTGTTATAGTAATGCACAGACCTGACTCGACTGTTACAGGCAGTGTCACTGTTATAGTAATGCACAGACCTGATTTGACTGTTAAATGCAGTGTCTCTGTTATAGTTATGCACAGACCTGATTTGACTGTTACAGGCAGTGCCACTGTAATAGTAATGCACAGACCTGATTTGACTGTTACAGGCAGTGTCACTGTCACAGTAATGCACAGACCTGATTTGACTGTTACAGGCAGTGCCACTGTAATAGTAATGCACAGACCTGATTTGACTGTTAAATGCAGTGTCTCTGTTATAGTAATGCACAGACCTGATTTGACTGTTACAGGCAGTGTCACTGTTATAGTAATGCACAGACCTGATTTGACTGTTACAGGCAGTGTCACTGTTATAGTAATGCACAGACTTGATTTGACTGTTACAGGCAGTGTCACTGTTATAGTAATGCACAGACCTGACTCGACTGTTACAGGCAGTGTCACTGTTATAGTAATGCACAGACCTGATTTGACTGTTACAGGCAGTGCCACTGTTATAGTAATGCACAGACTTGATCTGACTGTTACAGGCAGTGTCACTGTTATAGTAATGCACAGACCTGATTTGACTGTTACAGGCAGTGTCTCTGTTATAGTAATGCACAGACCTGATTTGACTGTTACAGGCAGTGTCACTGTTATGGTAATGCACAGACCTGATTTGACTGTTACAGGCAGTGTCACTGTTATGGTAATGCACAGACCTGATTTGACTGTTACAGGCAGTGTTACTGACATGGACAAAGCGTTTCAAAACCAGTGGAGTGGAAGGGATGGATGTTGTTAAACTTCTGAACAAGGCTATCAAGAAACGAGGGGTAAGTTTCTTCATTTCAACAGATTTCAGTAGTCACTGTATATATTTGCATGCAGGCATAGTCAATGTGCCCTGACAATGGATTATCAACATTTTTTTCTCATTCAATTTTAATATAACTAATATTAATACATATAATTGTACTATAAAAATGTTTCATATGTTAAAATGTTAACATATATGCAATTAATTTGACATTTGAATGCCCCTTTAGTAAGAGGGAATGTTCTTCAGGGCTTGTAGTTTATTAAATTTTAAATGTTTAAAAAATGAAGAAGCATTTGGAATGAGGTGAGATGAATTCATAGTGAACGGATCTCGTAATGCAAAAGCATGCTATATTATGCAATCTCTATGCAAACATTCAGAAAAGTATGCTAATTAACATAAGGCGTCGGTGAGTGTGCTCTGCCACAGTTCTCTCCACACTGTAGTTAAGCATGGCATGCTAAAGCCGTTTGTGGAGTGTTAATGTGCTGTTTTCATCATAGGACACGGTACAGTGAATGAACAGAAAGGGTTATTATTCCACCCATCCATCCTGCCTCTTGCTGCACCAAACAGACTGACCCCCCATTCACTAACCTTCAGCTGACTATAAATATTGCAATAACAAACAATACAACAAAAACTGTGACCAAAAATAAAAATTGAATGGTGTAACGGTTTAAAGGCTAAATTTCATACAGGGAGCTGAATCTCTGATTCAGTTTGTTTTCTCCTTATTGGGTTGACATTTTTAAAGCCAAAGGTTCCCAAGAACGAACCATTTCAACATAAAATGAGGTTTTTCAAGAAAACATGAGTTGCCTCAAGATCTTTTCATATTTGTAATGCATCTTTTGCAGGACTATGATGCTGACATAATGGCGGTGGTCAACGATACGGTTGGAACCATGATGACCTGTGGGTTTGATGACCAGCGCTGTGAAGTTGGAATCATCATAGGTAATAATGTTAGAAATGTAAGGCGATCCTAATGTAGGTGGAGATCTGAGTAAGAATATAGGAGATATCAGGGGACCAGCCAGTTTTATCAGGACATATTGCTCAGTTTTTGCCATTTTTGATTCTGAATGTAATGATGTCAATACTAAAAGCCGTCTTCTGAATTCAATACAATAGCATGCTATTTAGAATGGATCTAATCGATTATGTGTGGAGAGTGCAGGGGGAAAGCATGAATGCGGAGAGAGGTGGTGCAGGAAGCCGCAGAGCAGGCTGGCACTGGGACACACCCTCATTTGTACTAACAGGCAGGATCAGTACATCACATCCAGGAGTTTCACATGTTTAGGCTCCAGGTCCACTTCCTCATTTGGGTTATGTTACCAAATCTGTACATTTTAAGTAAAAATGGAATAATTACAATTCCTCATTAGCATGACACTCCATCAGGATTCACTCAGTGTCACAGCCTGACCCCGTCCACTTCTGCTGATTTTTTGAAAAATATTTTTATATTAAGATAAGGAGACTGTGCAGATATTGAGGTTCCAGTATTTACATCTTAGATTTTATCTTTCTGACCGCATGGGGAGGAGGTACCTGAAATTCTGGCCCTTTTTTATGTTATATGAAATTCATAGCCATGTAGGATCCAGACCGAGCCTGTATCCTATAAGTGAATGTGGAACAAACAGCCCCAGACCTCGGTTTCCCGCAGTGGTTTATTTCTGTGGCCTCTCAACGTAGAATGAATCATGGCTACATGTGGTGGCAGCTGCCATCTTTTAGAGGAAAGAACCCTTTTGCATGTAAGATACTCCATGTCAGAAAGTCATCAACCCCAGTTACAAAAATGTAAATAATAAGAAAGTACATTAAAACAAAGAGCAAAAACTCAATTAAGTTATCTTTAAGTTACTATTAAGTTATCTTTCATCATTATTCATACATTTGGCAGCCTTGTTGCTTTTCATGGCTGAAAGTGAATTTTGGTATCAAACTGAAGATGAAGAACACGTCTTAATGTGATATGTTTGTAATATATCAAGGAAAATGTCAAAATCACAGAACAGAGGCTGTTTTATCTCCAATATATGGCTTCATATATTGAAAAAATGGTTGAATATTTAATTTGTTTATTAAAATACTATATTACTACTATATAAAAGCTGTGTGTGTGAACCATTGTTTCATGGTAACCATTAATCAAACCAGCAGCAGGAGGTCCTATCAACTAACAAACACACCCAATTGTGTAGAAAAATGACATTCGACTTTGGCTGTCCAGAAGGAAAACACTCACATCTGTAACTGAAAATGGCAAAATTTTCAAATACAGTGAAAACTATTAGCCAGCAAGCATCAAGTGGCAAGAAGGGAGCGTCCACACAACTCATTAAAATGTGTTTTATTGTGGCCTGCCAGAGTAGGCAGGCACTGCTGTTTATTTTGGTAATGCCACATAAAACTCTGCATTAACTGAAAACTTTAGCAAGGTTCTTAGCTAACAAGCAAAAATGCAATCTGAGATAGACAATTTGTGTTGAAATTCACAGGAAGGTGTTTCTGATGTGCTCACCTTCGCAGGAAGTTGATGCTGACGTGTTGACCTTCACAGGAAGTTGATTCTGATATGTTGATATTCACAGGACGTGGATGCTGAAGTATTGGCATCCACAGGAAGCCGATGCTGACGTGTTGACATTTGCAGGAAGTTGATGCTGACGCCTTTACCTTCACAGGATGTAGATGCTGACGTGTTGGTTTTCTGGCACAGGTACAGGCACCAATGCCTGCTACATGGAAGAGCTGCGGCATATCGACCTAGTGGAGGGGGACGAAGGCAGGATGTGCATTAACACTGAGTGGGGTGCCTTTGGGGACGACGGCTCTCTGGAGGACATCCGCACTGAGTTTGATAGAGAGATCGACCGGGGGTCCCTGAACCCTGGGAAACAGCTGTAAGTCATGGGAATCCATGAGAGTAACCTAATTGCTCAAACATTTATTTTTGGTTTTTCTGTCTGACCCCACAATATAGAATTACAGAGGCACTTCTTGTGATTCTGTCCGGTTTCTTATTTATCGAGCTGGACCTTACATCACTGTCCTTTCAGGTTTGAGAAGATGGTCAGTGGAATGTACATGGGGGAGCTTGTGCGGCTCATTCTAGTCAAGATGGCCAAGGAGGGGCTGCTGTTCGAGGGTCGTATCACACCCGAGCTTCTCACCAAGGGGAAGTTTGAAACAAAGCATGTTTCAGCCATAGAGAAGTGAGTTAGTGTTTACCTCTGTATCCCACCCAACACACACACACACACACACAAAGGAATTATGTATATATGGGCACCCTGATTACCACTTTAAAGCTGCAATTACATACTTCCGATATGTGGAACCTTTAAAAAAAGAACAGTATTTTAGCCTTGTCATTTAGGATTCCAGTCAGCCTTTTCACACTGCAATCTTTTTTTTTTTTTTGCTAAACTACAGAACCCTTACAAATGAGCAGAACATATCAATCATTTTTTTACAGTTAGGCTTACAAGACATATTTACTTTGGGGATACTCAGATGGAGATCTCAGCTCTGTACTAGATAGACAGATAGATTCGAGGTCGATCTGAAGGCCAGACTCTGCTGTCTCTCTGTGAGCAGGAGCAAAGAGGGCTTGTCAAAGGCTAAGGACATCCTGACCCGTCTGGGGGTGGAGCCAGCTCATGAAGACTGCGTCGCTGTCCAGCACGTCTGCACCATCGTCTCCTTCCGCTCCGCCAACCTGGTGGCTGCCACCTTGGGGGGCATCCTCACACGGCTGAAGGACAACAAAGGCGTGCCCCGCCTGCGCACCACTGTGGGCATCGATGGCTCCCTCTACAAGATGCACCCGCAGTAAGTACACAAACCCATCTCCCTGTGTAAGACACACCCACAGTCAGTACACAAGCCCATCTCCCTGTGTAAGACACACCCACAGTCAGTACACAAGCCCATCTCCCTGTGCAAGACACACCCACAGTCAGTACACAAGCCCATCTCACTGTGTAAGACACACCCACAGTCAGTACACAAGCCCATCTCCCTGTGCAAGACACACCCACAGTCAGTACACAAGCCCATCTCACTGTGTAAGACACACCCACAGTCAGTACACAAGCCCATCTCCCTGTGCAAGACACACCCACAGTCAGTACACAAGCCCATCTCACTGTGTAAGACACACCCACAGTCAGTAAACAACCACAGTGAGTACACAGTTGAAACACAGGCTCTGAATCACACTATTCAAACACAGGCTCTGAATCACACTATTCAAACACAGGCTCTTAATCACACTATTCAAACACAGGCTCTTAATCACACTATTCAAACACAGGCTCTTAATCATAGAGTTCAACCACAGATGCTGAATCACACTACCCAAACTCAGGGTCTGAATCACAGGATTCAAACACAGGCTCTGAATCACACTACTTAAACACAGGTACTGAATCACACTGCTCAAACTCAGGCTCTGAATCAAACTACTCAAAATAGGCTCAGAATCACTGTGGGATTAGCTATGATTTGAACTGCACGAGTGTGACATTCCATCTAGAGTGTAGCTCAACTCTGTTCCTGCCAGCAACAGCTCACTGTCACCCTGTAAAGAGGGAATAAGCAGAACTGTCTGCTGACAGGTCTGCTCTCTGATATGTAACTGTAACAGTCTTTGTTATTTGAGGTTAAGATTTAGGGATTTCATGATAAACTCACAAATAACAGAGAAGGCTGTTCTTCTGTCCCTGTGTAAAACATGTTACTGCCAGGTCCATAAGTAAAGCAGAGGCCTGTGTGTACCTGAGTGGAGTTGCCTGTCTGCAGTCATAAGGATTGATAACAGCTGTGCACATGATGAAGCAGGCTGCCATGTGAAATCACTGCTGGCTTAAGATTTGCTTTGATATAAGAACAGACTATAAGAAGAAAGCATGCATTTTTTCAGACAACGAGCACTTTTACCTATAATGGAAACATCTATTTATGTCACTATTTAAAATGTTATTTTAAATATGACAGCTTAAAATATGCTTAATAAGTGTTAAGACTACTACCATAACAATGGCCAATTACAAACTACAATGAGTGTTTCTTAACTCCGTAATAGGTGGAGCCACAATAAACTGTCAATCAGTGACGTGTTCCAACCAAACAAAAGTATTTGCACTCAAAAGGATTTTCAGGGAAATACTGATAGCATTGACTACATTTAGTGTAATACTGATAGCATTGGCTACATTTAGTGTAATACTGATAGCATTGGCTACATTTAGTGTAATACTGATAGCATTGGCTACATTTAGTGTAATACTGATAGCATTGGCTACATTTAGTGTAATACTGATAGCAGTGCATAAATTCAGTGAACCTCTGTTGAGTGTCAGTGCTGGTTGTTGAGAAGAATGCCCCCTGCCCTTCTCATGCCTGCAGGTACGCTCGGCGTCTGCATAAGACAGTGCGGCGCTTGGTGCCCGAGTCAGATGTGCGCTTCCTGCTGTCAGAGAGTGGCAGCGGCAAGGGTGCTGCCATGGTAACTGCGGTGGCCTACCGATTGGCTGACCAGACACGGCAGATCGCTGAGACGCTGGCAGAGTTCTGCCTCAGCAAAGACCAGCTGCTGGAGATCAAGAAAAGGATGCGGACAGAGATCGAGCGAGGCCTGGGGAAGAAGACGCACGAGACAGCCACTGTGAAGATGCTGCCCACCTTTGTCCGTAGCACACCTGACGGATCAGGTAGGAGAGGACCGTACTTTAATCAGCAGGGTTCCCCCAAACGCAGGGCCAGTGGTGCTGTCTCTCCCACTCAAACACAGGGCCAGTGGTGCTGTCTCTCCCACTCAAACACAGGGCCAGTGGTGCTGTCTCTCCCACTCAAACACAGGGCCAGCGGTGCTGTCTCTCCCACTCAAACACAGGGCCAGTGGTGCTGTCTCTCCCACTCAAACACAGGGCCAGCGGTGCTGTCTCTCCCACTCAAACACAGGGCCAGTGGTGCTGTCTCTCCCACTCAAACACAGGGCCAGTGGTGCTGTCTCTCTTACTCAAACACAGGGCCAGTGTCTCTCTTACTCAAACACAGGGCCAGTGGTGCTGTCCCTCTTACTCAAACACAGGGCCAGTGGTGCTGTCTCTCCCACTCAAACACAGGGCCAGTGGTGCTGTCTCTCTTACTCAAACACAGGGCCAGTGATGCTGTCTCTCTTACTCAAACACAGGGCCAGTGGTGCTGTCCCTCTTACTCAAACACAGGGCCAGTGGTGCTGTCTCTCACACTCAAACACAGGGCCAGTGGTGCTGTCTCTCTTACTCAAACACAGGGCCAGTGGTGCTGTCTCTCCCACTCAAACACAGGGCCAGTGGTGCTGTCTCTCCTACTCAAACACAGGGCCAGTGATGCTGTCTCTCTTACTCAAACACAGGGCCAGTGGTGCTGTCTCTCCCACTCAAACACTGGGCCAGTGGTGCTGTCTCTCCTACTCAAACACAGGGCCAGTGGTGCTGTCTCTCTTACTCAAACACAGGGCCAGTGGTGCTGTCTCTCCCATTCAAACACTGGGCCAGTGGTGCTGTCTCTCCTACTCAAACACAGGGCCAGTGATGCTGTCTCTCTTACTCAAACACAGGGCCAGTGGTGCTGTCTCTCCCACTCAAACACAGGGCCAGCGGTGCTGTCTCTCCTACTCAAACACAGGGCCAGTGGTGCTGTCTCTCCCACTCAAACACAGGGCCAGCGGTGCTGTCTCTCCCACTCAAACACAGGGCCAGTGGTGCTGTCTCTCCCACTCAAACACTGGGCCAGTGGTGCTGTCTCTCTTACTCAAATACAGGGCCAGTGGTGCTGTCTCTCCTCCACACAAACACCGGGCCAGTGATGCTGTTTCTTTTGCACCTGCAGTTTCCCTGCTCACATGGAGCGGCCTCCTCTGTGGCCTCTCATCTGTGGGAGCGTAACACGGTGTGGGACTGTGCCATGAGGCACCCTGTGTCCTCACAGCACATGCCTCAGTGCTGCCATCTGCTGTTTAAGTTCAGGAGTTCAGGCAAATGTGCTGCGCTTATGGAGGACCTGGACATTTCGGCAAAGAATAAAAATGGTTACATCTAAAAAAACAATGCAAAACTGCATAAAAAGGCATTCTCTGACCAAGGAAAAGTACAAAACTGTGTACAAAGTATTAAAAAAAAAAAAAGTAATCAGGAAACGAATGGACAGCCACACATGTTGTGGGGTGAGCATGGATGAGTGCAAGGCTGAGCACATCATTATTTTTTGAAAGATCACTGTGCTTCTTCAGAAATTGTATATTCACAGTGTAATACAGTACAATTCTCCCAATGTACAGTACAATCTCACAATGCAGTGGGATTACTGATTCTATTTACTACCACTGCCTCACACACACACACACACACACACACACACACATATATACACCACTACCTTACACACATGCACACACACACACACACACACACACTCCCACCACTGCTTCACACACACACACACACACACACACACACACACACACCCCTCCCCCACACACACACACACTCACACACACAAAACACTGCCTCACACACACACACACTCTTACCACTGCCGCACACATACACACACAAACAACACCGCCTCACACCACACACCAGTGTCTCAAACTGGCCTTTGTTTGGTGTTGTTTGGTGAATCTTCACTTTTAGGAGAGTGTTTATGTGTTTTCTTGGCTGTTACATTTCCATGATTGCCATCTTCATTACGGAAGATGACATCTTATTTTCCAGAAACATGCCTAGTTTGTCAGCAGCTGATGTTTTCACATATTACCTGTGATATGCCTGCTGTGTTTCAGAAAACGGCGACTTCCTGGCCCTGGATCTGGGAGGGACTAATTTCAGGGTCCTGCTGGTGAAGATTCGCAGCGGAAAGAGGCGAACTGTAGAGATGCACAACAAAATCTATGCTATTCCTATAGAGGTCATGCAGGGGACTGGAGAGGAGGTATGCAGGGGAGCGCGTCAGCCCTGTGACACACACATGTAGGAAAGAGGCAGCCCTGTTACACACATTCCCAATTTAGGGAGGGAGTCAGCCCTGTTACACACAGGTACAGTTTAGGGAGGGAGTCAGCCCTGTTATACACAGGTACAGTATAGGGAGGGAGTCAGCCCTGTTATACACAGGTACAGTTTAGGGAGAGAGTCAGCCCCGTTACACACAGGTACAGTTTAGGGAGAGAGTCAGCCCTGTTACACACAGGTACAGTTTAGGGAGAGAGTCAGCCCTGTTACACACAGGTACAGTTTAGGGAGGGAGTCAGCCCTGTTATACACAGGTACAGTTTAGGGAGAGAGTCAGCCCTGTTATACACAGGTACAGTATAGGGAGAGAGTCAGCCCCGTTACACACAGGTACAGTTTAGGGAGAGAGTCAGCCCTGTTACACACAGGTACAGTTTAGGGAGGGAGTCAGCCCTGTTATACACACATACTGTTTAATCAACAACTGACACAGGCAGGTGATCAGAGTCAGGACATCAGACCGTCACCATGTGCTTCTCAAAACTAATGTCTGTTGGATGTTAGTGTTTCAGGATGTCATTTTACTCGAACTGTCTACGGTTATGTTCAGTCCATACTTCATTGCTGTATTAAACTGACTGAATGAGACTATAGCTCTGCTATAGCTCTGACCTAAATGAGACATTTTCTGTAACTGAGATTTGGCCTAAAATGGGTTTATTTGTGTGTGTTCATATTTGTATGTGTATGTGTAAGTGTAAGTGTAAGTGTAAGTGCTCTCCACCTCCTCCTCCTGTTTTATACGGGTCTCCAGGCTAGAGGCTCAGAATCACTCTGGAAAAACCACTGCTACATGTGTGATATTTTCATGTAGGGTATTGGCACAGTAAAGCAAAGAGTAAAGTAAAAGATGGTAAAGTAAAGTAAAAGATGGTAAAGTAAGAGATGGTAAAGTAAAGTAAAAGATGGTAAAGTAAGAGATGGTAAAGTAAAGTAAAAGATGGTAAAGTAAGAGATGGGAAAGTAAATAATGGTTGTGTTTCCCAGCTCTTTGATCACATTGTGTACTGCATCTCTGACTTCCTGGACTACATGGGGATGAAAAACGCACGCCTGCCCCTGGGCTTCACCTTCTCCTTCCCCTGCAGGCAGACCAGCCTTGATGCGGTGAGCACCAACCTGTCCTTTTCACTCTGTCCAGTGCAGCTGTGTTGTTTTCACTCTGTCCTTCTCACTCAGCCCAGTAAAGTTCTGTCCTTCTCACTCTAGTTTAGGAAAAGAGTCAGCCCTGTTATACACACATACTGTTCAATCAACAACTGTCACAGGCAGGTGGTCAGTGTCAGGACATCAGACCGTCACTATGTGCTTCTCAATGCTGTGCTTCATTCTCTGTGGACCAGGGCATCCTTGTGAACTGGACAAAAGGTTTCAAAGCCACTGACTGTGAGGGGGAGGATGTGGTGGAACTTCTGCGGGAGGGAATCAAGAGGAAAGAGGTGAGAAAAACAAAGGGTAAAGCATGCCTTAACTGTGTCAAGGGTTTGCTATTCTGTGATATACAGCATATAGCGCACCTTAACCGTGTCAAAGGTTTGCTATTCTGTGATATACAGCATATAGCGCACCTTAACCGTGTCAAGGGTTTGATATTCAGTGATATACAGCATATAGCGCACCTTAACCGTGTCAAAGGTTTGCTATTCTGTGATATACAGCATATAGCGCACCTTAACCGTGTCAAAGGTTTGCTATTCTGTGATATACAGCATATAGCACACCTTAACTGTGTCAAAGGTTTGCTATTCTGTGATATACAGCATATAGCACACCTTAACTGTGTCAAAGGTTTGCTATCCTGTGATATACAGCATATAGGCACCTTAACTGTGTCAAAGGTTTGCTATCCTGTGATATACAGCGTATAGTACACCTTAACTGTGTCAAAGGTTTGCTATTCTGTGATATACAGCGTATAGCACACCTTAACTGTGTCAAAGGTTTGCTATCCTGTGATATACAGCATATAACACACCTTAACTGTGTCAAAGGTTTGCTATCCGTGATATACAGCGTATAGCACGCCTTAACTGTGTCAAAGGTTTGATATTCAGTGAAATACTTGGTAGAGCACACAGTAATTGTGTCAAAGGTCTGCTACAGTACCATCCATCGTACAACTGGTGTTTAATTTAATAACTTACCTTTTAGATGGAAGACCCAGTAAGTATTATTTGAGCGTGTTCAAGAAATTGGCATACATGCACTCAAAATACAGGTAAAGTAGTTGATATGCCTGAAAAGAGTTTGAATTTCTCATTGCTCATGTGTGTTACTTTTAATACTAAAACCACACTTTCAGTCAATACATAGATCATTCAGCTTGAGAGAATCTTACACAATTTCTGCAGATGCCTTAGCGATACAAATGATTTCGTTATCACAGTTTTGCAGGTATATTGTGCTAATGCTGAATGTTGCTGATTCATGTTCATTATCTGCAATGTTTCTATGGTTAAATTTGTGGTCATGATGGAGGGTGAAGCCTCAGAATTTTGTATGGATGGAACACACAATCATAAGTAGATGAAATGTTTTCTGAATAACAGGAAGGTCACTTCTATGGTTTGTATGAGTACAGGATAGATAGTTTTAGAATTCAGGAGTATTGCCCCCTCTCTTTTCCTCCTCCTCATTTTACTTTTACAGTCATGTGATTGAATTCCAAACTCAGAAGGCCACAGGGCAGTCACAGAATTT
>JAFBMS010000688.1:0-27500 GCA_019788955.1 Albula glossodonta
TGAGAGAGAGAAACAGAGAGAGAGGGGGAGAGAGAGAGAGAGAGAGAGAGAGAGAGAAAGAGAGAGAGAGCAGCTAGTGTGCTACGTAATGTTGCACATCATGATGTGATTGCCATGGTTACGAAAACATAAATTAACATAAACAAATGATGTTGAGTCATGTTGTTCAGTCTAGGAAACAAGCAAATACAGAAGCGCCTGTTAGAGAAACAGAGACACTAAGAGGCAAAGAGGAGATAGAGAAAGAGAAACTCTCTGACAGTAACCAGGTAAGATCTTATGATTTCTTGGTTTTTGATGTGTTTTCTCTTTGCTATGGAACTCTGTTGAGGATTGGACTTTTTGAATTTCAATGAATTGATGTTTAACTTTGAACTCCCCATACTGTTGGGTAAACAGGGTCATGTTCAATGTAAGAATAGCTAATTAATACATGCTCAGAATCCAGCGATGGTCTGTTATTAATTATTCCTATAAAATAAGTAACCTCTCTGTAGACTGCTAAAATAAAGTTTTTGAAACCCCAACCCTGGGGGTAACTTCCTGGAGGACTTGAAACACCAAAACTATTTACCTCTTCTTGACTAATTAGTATTTGAAAGCACTATAATGGACCCTCTAAATTGAAAGATAATGCTCATGAATATCAAAACGATGCAATATATATCAAAACATATATCAAACTAAACTTTTTCTTCTTAGATGATCTAAATGCTTCTATTTATGTCACCACCTAACGTCTCTGACTTTTGAACGCCCAGCAGCATGTTGTTAAATCAGTCCTCACACACTGATTCATTTCACACAAAGTAATCGTTCTCTGATTGTGGTTTACACATTGTACAGAAGCATTATGGGTGTAGGAGCACATAAGTGAGAGGGTGTAAAAACATTTCAGAACATATAAAAAAAATTTCATCTGATAATGTATGATAAAATTGCACTGGATGATGTAGTGTCATAGTTTATTCTTCTCTAATAATGCCGATCAAAGGTTCCATGTCTTATTCTCAATTATAGGGTATGCAAATAAAGCCACCAAAACTATCAGCATTATCTTATTTTTACAGAGCACTGCTGGGCGATGATGAGTTCTCTGTCTGGTTTATTGTGAATGGGAAGTTAAGCCTGTGTTTGTGTGCATGCATGTGTTTGTCTCTGTTTCATTTATAGTTTAACCCTAAACTGTGTGTGTTTTACAGTCGTAGCTGTATTATATGTGTTTGTGTCTGTAGGCTGGCAATCTGCAGTAATGAAGCAGGGTGTGGCCACAGTCCTGCTGATCTCAGGTCAGTTTCTAAACCTGAATACATGTCATGGTTTTGAGTACTGATATTAGTATTGAATGCATATGCAGTGCAGGAGAGATTTTTGAAGTGGGGGGCCAAACTGTGAGCAAAAGGTCTCAGCTTTTAAACTTATACAATATATTTTTTTTCTCAAGAGTGGGAGGAATGGATTGATTGAAATGGAAAAAAGAATTACCCAGCTGTGGATATATTTTTGATGTAAAGAACTGTAAAAAATGACTGTACTAGAACACCAACCCAGCAACAGGACTTCAGCTGCTCTACGTCAAAAATATATCCACAGCAACAGGACTGCGGCTGCTCTACGTCAAAAATATATCCACAGCAACAGGACTGCGGCTGCTCTACGTCAAAAATATATCCACAGCAACAGGACTGTGGCTGCTCTACGTCAAAAATATATCCACAGCAACAGGACTGCAGCTGCTCTACGTCAAAAATATATCCACAGCAACAGGACTGCTGCTGCTCTACGTCAAAAATATATCCACAGCAACAGGACTGCTGCTGCTCTACGTCAAAAATATATCCACAGCAACAGGACTGCTGCTGCTCTACGTCAAAAATATATCCACAGCAACAGGACTGCTGCTGCTCTACGTCAAAAATATATCCACAGCAACAGGACTGCTGCTGCTCTACGTCAAAAATATATCCACAGCAACAGGACTGCTGCTGCTCTACGTCAAAAATATATCCACAGCAACAGGACTGCGGCTGCTCTACGTCAAAAATATATCCACAGCAACAGGACTTCAGCTGCTCTACGTCAAAAATATATCCACAACTGGGTGATTGAGTCACTGAGGTCTACTCTGGCCATAATTATAGGCAACCAGGCCTGCCCAGCATTTTAATACATCACCCAGTGCATGCTGGGATGTTATCTGCTCAATTCATGGATGAGCTACACTGTGAGGTAGCCTCTGCTCTGCAGATATGAGTCTATCATTTACTCAAGTCCATTTGCAATGTGTTAATAACCCACCTCTATGCTGATATATGGATAGAATGACATGTGATGTGTTTCAGTACATTGTTGGTGGTGTGTGTGTGTGTGTGTGTGTGTGTGTGTGTGTGTGTGTGTGTGTGTGTGTGTGTGTGTGTGTGTGTGTGTGTTCCACAGGGCTCTGCACACTCTGCTCCTGCCTCTCTCGTCAGTACTACTTTGTGAACACAGAGAAGAGCTGGACTGAAGCACAGAGTTACTGCAGAGAGAACTACAATGACCTGGCAACCATAGACAACCAGGAGGAAATGGAGGCACTGATGGGAGTTGTAGGCAGTGGCTATGACGGAGCTGCCTGGACAGGACTGTATGATGACAGGGATAGCTGGCGGTGGTCTCTGGCAGACAGAGGTTTCTACAGTGAGGGAGAGACTGAGTTTAGGAACTGGGGCAGTGGGCAACCAGACAATTATGGAGGCAGACAGCACTGTGCAGTAATGAGATCTGATGAGAAATGGGATGATGCTTCTTGTGATTACGCAACATACTTCATCTGCTACGATGGTGAGAACTCCTGTGTGTTTATATCACATTACACACACAGCAGTGGAGTCTGATTCAGAGAGAGTAACTCCTTTATCTCATTACACACACAGCAGTGGAGTCTGATTCAGAGAGAGTAACTCCTTTATCTCATTACACACACAGCAGTGGAGTCTGATTCATAGAGAGTAACTCCTTTATCTCATTACACACAC
The DNA here is from genome assembly GCA_019788955.1 of Albula glossodonta. Classification (NCBI taxonomy): domain Eukaryota; kingdom Metazoa; phylum Chordata; class Actinopteri; order Albuliformes; family Albulidae; genus Albula; species Albula glossodonta. The sequence continues at coordinate 3,018 of JAFBMS010000688.1, forward strand.
AGCAGTGGAGTCTGATTCAGAGAGAGTAACTCCTTTATCTCATTACACACACGGCAGTGGAGTCTGATTCAGAGAGAGTAACTCCTTTTATCTCATTACACACACAGCAGTGGAGTCTGATTCAGAGAGAGTAACTCCTTTATCTCATTACACGCACAGCAGTGGAGTCTGATTCAGAGAGAGTAACTCCTTTATCTCATTACACTCACAGCAGTGGAGTCTGATTCAGAGAGAGTAACTCCTTTATCTCATTACACACACAGCAGTGGAGTCTGATTCAGAGAGAGTAACTCCTTTATCTCATTACACACACAGCAGTGGAGTCTGATTCAGAGAGAGTAACTCCTTTATCTCATTACACGCACAGCAGTGGAGTCTGATTCAGAGAGAGTAACTCCTTTATCTCATTACACACATGGCAGTGGAGTCTGATTCAGAGAGAGTAACTCCTTTATCTCATTACACACACGGCAGTGGAGTCTGGTTCAGAGAGAGTAACTCCTTGTCATTTATTACACACAAGGAGAGTAACTCCTACCATAATCCTACCATATCCTATCATATCCAGAGCTAATGTTGACATTTCCTGATAGATACAATAGTTGTGACCAAAAGGAGCTCAGAAATATGGGCTCTGAATTACAGATACCGTCTCTCTCTCTCTGTGTAAATCAGAAACATGATAAATGCTCTTTTTCCTGGCTAGGGTTTCTCTTTTCTGGCACTTATGGAAAATATTCTGGAGCAGATGGAGTTGCTGGTGTCTCTGGAGACGACCTTAGTGGTAGGTGAGACAGGCTGGTGGTTAGCTATCAATACATTATTGATCATAAATATATACTGTCTAAGTGTCTGAAAGCCGTTTGGGATTGCATCCAAACACTGAAACTGGGGTTCAAAGGGGGAAAGTGTTGTCAGTGTTACTGTAGCATGTTGTGTACAGATGGGAATTGCAAATATTCATTTTTGCTGCATTTGTTTTGTAAACATGTCGGAGAGATCATTCAAATCATTCATAGGGGGTTAATGGCTTCAGCAGCCTTAGCCTGTCACTCAGTTGTGGCTACCAATCACCCTGTGGATCTACAGGTACTACTCAGAAAATTACAATATCCTGAAAAACTGCATGCATTTCTGTAACTCAACTTTAAAGGTGAAATGTACATATTATATTGACAAATAGTATGCGAATCAATATATTTCAAGCTTTTATTTGTTTTAATTTTGCTGATTAGGACTTGCAGCTTCAGTAAACCTCAAATTCAAAAACTCAGAAAATTAGAATATTGCTTGAAATCAATTAAAATAAGGATTTTAAATACAAAAATGTCAGGCCTCTGAAAGTAAAATCTTGCATCTGTACTTAGTACTTGGTTAGGGCCCCTTTTGCATGAATGACTGCCCTAATCCGGCGTGGCATGGATGCTACCAGCTTGTGGCACATCTCAGGTGTTATGGAAGACCAACATGCTTCAATCGCGGCCTTGAGCTCTTCTTTATTGTTTGGTCTGTTCCCGTTCAGCTTTCTCTTGGCAATGCACCACAGATTTTCTATTAAGTTCAGGTCAGGTGAGTTTGCGGGCAAATCAAGCACAGTAATCCCATGGTTGTTGAACCAGGATTTTGTACTTTTGGCAGTGTGGGCAGGTGTCAAGTCCTGCTGGAAGAAGAAGTCCGCATCCCCATAAAGCTGGTCCGCTGAAGCAAGCATGAAGTGCTTTAAAATGTTCTGGTAGACAGCTGCGTTTATGCTGGCCTTGATAAAGCACAGAGGACCAACACCAGCAGCTGACATGGATCCCCAAGTCATCACAGACTAGGGAAACTTAACACTGGACTTCATACATCTTCCATTTTGCGCCTCTTCAGTCTTCCTCCAGACTCTGGGACCTTTGTTGCCAAATGAGATGCAAAACTTGCTCTCATCAGAAAAGAGGACTTTGGACCACTGGGGAACAGTCCAGTCTTTCTTTTCTCTAGCCCAGCTAAAGCGCCTCTGGCGTTGCTTGCTCGTGAGGAGTGGCTTGACAACAGGAATTCGACATTGTCCAGCATCCGCCTGCGTGTCGTTTCTCTTGAAGCAGCAACTCCAGCCTGAGTCCACTCCTTATGAAGTTCCCCCACACTTTTGAATGGCCCTTTCCTGACCATCTTCTCCAGGCTGCGGTCATCCCTCCGGCTTGTACACCGTTTTCTTCCACACTTCTGCCTTCCACTTAACTGTCCATTAATGTGCTTTGAGACAGCACTCTGAGAACACCCAGCTTCTTTTGCTGTCACTTTTGTGTCTTACCCACCTTGTGCAGGGAGTCAATGATGGTTTTCTGCACAACTGTCAGATCAGCAGTCTTCCCCATGATTCTTCTAAACCAAACAAGACACAGACTTTTTAAAAGGCTCAGGACCCTTTTGCAGGTGTTTTGGATTACTTACCTGATTAGTGTGTGACACTTTGAGCCTACAATACTGAAGCTTTTCACAGTATTCTAATTTTCTGAGTTTTTGGGTTTGAGGTTTTAATGAGCTGTCAATCATAATCAGCAAAATTACAACAAAGATATGCTTGAGATATCTCACTTTGCATGTAATGAGTCTATAAAATGTATTGGTTTCACCTTTTATGTTGAATTGCCTGAATAAAACAACTTTCACACTATATTCTAATTTTCTGAGTAGTACCTGTATGTGAGGGCATTCTCCTGGTTGGTGGTTAGTGGCTAGGGGCGGAACACACAGGGTGACAGGTGGGCCTGCAGTTCATTGCAGAGACAGTTTAGCGAGAGAGCAGTACATGTCATTAGTAACTGGCAGATTGTTTTATATTAACTGCATTGTTCTGTGTCCCTATTCTTTGGCTTGGCCTATGGTGACACAGTCATCTGTGTGACAGTTCCTTCATAAACCGTTTGGTATTTGAAGAGCTTGAGGACTTCTGTTTTGTACTGCTACAGTGGATGCTACAGTACGGACATTGACACCTAAAATGCTCTTTTTCCTGGCTAGGGTTTCTCTCTTCTGGCACTTATGGAAAATATTCTGGAGCAGATGGAGTTGCTGGTGTCTCTGGAGACGACCTTAGTGGTAGGTGAGATAGGCTGGTGGTTAGCTATCAATACAGTACTGATCATACATCAACGGTTTATAAAAGCAAACAGACTGCAGAATACAAATCATTATCCTAATGTACATATTACAACAACAATGACGATACTGTTCTTTATGTAGCAAATTATGAAGTAATAAATTATAATAAACACCAAGAAATTTCAGTTATTCTGTTTCCCATATTATTCCTGACATACAGTATATCAAGAAAATTAAACAAGGTCAACAGTGTTCTGACTAAGATTGCTGTACCACTTAAAACCAGTGCACATCTAATTAATGTTTAAACCAGTGCACATCTAATTAATGTTTAAACCAGTGCACATCTAATTAATGTTTAAGCCAGTGCACATCTAATTAATGTTTAAACCAGTGCACATCTAATTAATGTTTAAACCAGTGCACATCTAATTAATGTTTAAACCAGTGCACATCTAATTAATGTTTAAGCCAGTGCACATCTAATTAATGTTTAAACCAGTGCACATCTAATTAATGTTTAAACCAGTGCACATCTAATTAACATTTTCTTTCCTTCACAGGGACTTTCCTTAACAGGTAGTTATAAATCGCTAATTGCCAGTAAAAGCCATAATGGCATAGCACTGCTAAAAAGCCATGAGACTGGCCAACACTGACCACAGCTACATGAGACTGGCCAACACTGACCTCAGCTACATGAGACTGGCCAACACTGACCACAGCTACATGAGACTGGCCAACACTGACCACAGCTACATGAGACTGGCCAACACTGACCACAGCTACATGAGACTGGCCAACACTGACCACAGCTACATGAGACTGACCACACTGACCACAGCTACATGAGACTGGCCAACACTGACCACAGCTACATGAGACTGGCCAACACTGACCACAGCTACATGAGACTGGCCAACACTGACCACAGCTACATGAGACTGGCCAACACTGACCACAGCTACATGAGACTGGCCAACACTGACCACAGCTACATGACACGGACCCACACTGACCACAGCTACATGAGGCTGACCACAACAGCCAGCTAAACTGAGCTGACTAGGGCTGGACAAGAGGCATCAGCACTGTGATCCTGTAAATTATGATGGTGCTCAATCGGCCAGTGGACTCCAAATTCTTCCCACACGCACATGTGTGCCAGGAACTCACAACTATAAACAGGAACTGCTTTCCCTTCTCAAAAATAAACTGCAAGTTTAATGACCATGTGTGCATTTCAGATGAACTGAAAGCAATCAACCGAGACAAACAGTCGACACAAAGATACACGGAGCATCTTTGGGGATAATGCTGGTGATGGGAGGTTCTTGCAGTGTCTGTGAAAGGCTGTTTGTGGCCCTGCTAATGAATAAATCATCATCTCCTTTGAATAGGGACAGAGAACTTTATTAAAAGGTTATTATCAATAGAAAATGTCATTTATTTTGGTTTGCTGATTATCTTTTTCATCATTGATATCTTTTTCATCATTTTTTGTGGATCAAGCTGAACTACCACAAAAACAGATCTGTACAATGATCAGTTTCAATCTTTAGCTCGGTTCATGTTTTTACCTTCCAGTTTGTTGCTTTTAGGGCTAGGATGCATCCCTTTGTCCAAACTGGATTGCATTTTGCATTTTATTTCAGTATTAAGAGTGACAATTCTTCAGATTTAATGCTCACATCTTTTGCATTTGAGTTTGAAGTGGAAGTTTGTTCCTGATTTGTTCCCCATTTGGTGTAACTCTGAGGCTTCATGTTTACAGTGTTCTCACCCATTAAAATGATGAGTAAATGCTAAAATAACAGGGGATATGTTTCTGATACAAGACAGAGATACATCCTGATTACAGAGTCTAAGACTTGGAGAGAGGCTCAGAGCTACTGCAGAGAGCATCACACAGACCTGGCCAGTGTGAGGAACCAGGCTGAGAACCAGGAGATACAGCAGACTGCAGGAGAAAAGGCAGTGTGGATCGGCCTGTTCAGAGAGTCCTGGAAATGGTCAGACCAGAGCAGCTCCTCATACCGCTACTGGAGATCAGGACAACCTGACAATGCTGGAGGGAACGAGAACTGTGCTGTAGTGAGTACTACTGATGCAGGGAGATGGAAGGATCTGGACTGTAATGAGGCGAAACCTTTCATCTGCTATGAAGGTGAGTGTCGGTGTCCTCCTGCTCCTAACCCTACTTTATTACAGACTTGGGCCAGTGGAATGATCAGGACTGTAGTAACACAAACCCTTTCATCTGCTATGAAGGTGAGTGTCGGTGTCCTCCTGCTCCTAACCCTACTTTATTACAGACTTGGGCCAGTGGAATGATCAGGACTGTAGTAACACATACCCTTTCATCTGCTATGAAGGTGAGTGTCGGTGTCCTCCTGCTCCTAACCCTACTTTATTACAGACTTGGGCCAGTGGAATGATCAGGACTGTAGTAACACATACCCTTTCATCTGCTATGAAGGTGAGTGTCGGTGTCCTCCTGCTCCTAACCCTACTTTATTACAGACTTGGGCCAGTGGAATGATCAGGACTGTAGTAACACATACCCTTTCATCTGCTATGAAGGTGAGTGTCGGTGTCCTCCTGCTCCTAACCCTACTTTATTACAGACTTGGGCCAGTGGAATGATCAGGACTGTAGTAACACATACCCTTTCATCTGCTATGAAGGTGAGTGTCGGTGTCCTCCTGCTCCTAACCCTACTTTATTACAGACTTGGGCCAGTGGAATGATCAGGACTGTAGTAACACATACCCTTTCATCTGCTATGAAGGTGAGTGTCGGTGTCCTCCTGCTCCTAACCCTACTTTATTACAGACTTGGGCCAGTGGAATGATCAGGACTGTAGTAACACAAACCCTTTCATCTGCTATGAAGGTGAGTGTCGGTGTCCTCCTGCTCCTAACCCTACTTTATTACAGACTTGGGCCAGTGGAATGATCAGGACTGTAGTAACACATACCCTTTCATCTGCTATGAAGGTGAGTGTCGGTGTCCTCCTGCTCCTAACCCTACTTTATTACAGACTTGGGCCAGTGGAATGATCAGGACTGTAGTAACACATACCCTTTCATCTGCTATGAAGGTGAGTCCATCAGTGTCCTGCTGCCCCAGTTTGTATGGGCAGTGCTGATGTCACATGATTAACAGGGAATCTCATCATAATGTGTATATATGTATGTATATATATTTTATTTATTTATTATTATTTATTTTTTTTACACTGGCTTCATTATACTATCACAAACTGAAGTTCCTTTGATCAGGAGATTTCACACCCAAATCACACAGATAAGAAGTACTCTGAGAAACCTCTGTTTGTGATAATTATGTATGTAATTATTATGAGCAAACTACTGATCTGGAGCCAGAATCAAAATGAGGAACCACAAAATGAGGGACAGAACCCAAACCAAATATTTCAAAACCCATCCCCAGACAAAATGTTTTTCTTTGAATTTTAACGATGGAAAAGGTTTTCAGCTGAACCCAAATTCCAAGACTGAGTCTGAGGAAAATGCTACAGCAAATATTCTAAAAGTGAAGACTTTGTGATTCTGTCATTTTTATTTTATATTCAATATCTCTGCTTTTCTTCTTCTTCTCTCCAGATAATCTGGTCCTGGTACGTGAGAATAAGAGCTGGGATGATGCCCTGAGCTACTGCAGACAGCACTATGGAGACCTGGTCTCTGTGTCCACAGAGCAGCTCCAGCACTGGGTGAAGAGGAGGGCTCAGAACGCCTCCACAGCTCACGTGTGGCTGGGCCTGCGCTACTCCTGCAAAGTGCACTTCTGGTTCTGGCTCAATGGCAAAATTCTGCCCCTGGAGAACAAGTACGATGAGTGTGGACGCAGGGGGGCAGTAGAATCTAGAGTGGGCCAAAAGTGGGTCAGTCTACCCGAGACTGAGAAGCTCAACTTCATCTGCAGCAAATGTGGGGGTGAGTCTGAGGCAACACCCCAAAACTACACCCTAATACACATCTATACACACTCTGTACATCAGTAATACTATAGTAACACATCCTGATACACATCTATACACACTCTGTACATCAGTAATACTATAGTAACACACACCCTGATACACATCTATACACACTCTGTACATCAGTAATACTACAGTAACACACACCCTGATACACATCTATACACACTCTGTGCATCAGTAATACTATAGTAAGACACCCTGATACACATCTATACACACTCTGTACATCAGTAATACTATAGTAACACACACCCTGATACACATCTATACACACTCTGTACATCAGTAATACTATAGTAACACACCCTGATACACATCTATACACACTCTGTACAGCAGTAATATTATAGTAACACACCCTGATACACATCTATACACACTCTGTACATCAGTAATACTATAGTAACACACACCCTGATACACATCTATACACACTCTGTACATCAGTAACACTATAGTAACACACACCCTGATACACATCTATACACACTCTGTACATCAGTAATACTATAGTAACACACACCCTGATACACATCTATACGCACTCTGTACATCAGTAATACTATAGTAACACACACCCTGATACACATCTATACACACTCTGTACATCAGTAATACTACAGTAACACACACCCTGATACACATCTATACACACTCTGTACATCAGTAATACTACAGTAACACACACCCTGATACACATCTATACACACTCTGTACATCAGTAATACTATAGTAACACACACCCTGATACACATCTATACACACTCTGTACATCAGTAATACTAAAGTAACACACCCTGAGACACATCTACACACACTCTGTACACCAGTAATATTATAGTAACACACACCCTGATACACATCTATACACACTCTGTACACCAGTAATATTACAGTAACACACACCCTGATACACATCTATACACACTCTGTACACCAGTAATATTATAGTAACACACACCCTGATACACATCTATACACACTCTGTACATCAGTAATACTATAGTAACACACCCTGATACACATCTATACACACTCTGTACATCAGTAATACTATAGTAACACACACTCTGATACACATCTACACACACTCTGTACATCAGTAATACTATAGTAACACACACTCTGATACACATCTATACACACTCTGTACATCAGTAATACTATAGTAACACACACCCTGATACACATCTATACACACTCTGTACACCAGTAATACTATAGTAACACACACCCTGATACACATCTATACACACTCTGTACACCAGTAATATTATAGTAACACACACCCTGATACACATCTATACACACTCTGTACATCAGTAATACTATAGTAACACACCCTGATACACATCTATACACACTCTGTACATCAGTAATACTATAGTAACACACACCCTGATACACATCTATACACACTCTGTGCATCAGTAATACTATAGTAAGACACCCTGATACACATCTATACACACTCTGTACATCAGTAATACTATAGTAACACACACCCTGATACACATCTATACACACTCTGTACATCAGTAATACTATAGTAACACACCCTGATACACATCTATACACACTCTGTACAGCAGTAATATTATAGTAACACACCCTGATACACATCTATACACACTCTGTACATCAGTAATACTATAGTAACACACACCCTGATACACATCTATACACACTCTGTACATCAGTAACACTATAGTAACACACACCCTGATACACATCTATACACACTCTGTACATCAGTAATACTATAGTAACACACACCCTGATACACATCTATACACACTCTGTACATCAGTAATACTATAGTAACACACACCCTGATACACATCTATACGCACTCTGTACATCAGTAATACTATAGTAACACACACCCTGATACACATCTATACACACTCTGTACATCAGTAATACTACAGTAACACACACCCTGATACACATCTATACACACTCTGTACATCAGTAATACTATAGTAACACACACCCTGATACACATCTACACACACTCTGTACATTAGTAATACTATATGAACATGCACCGTGATACACATCTATACATTCTGTACATTTGTAATACTATAGTAACACACACCCACACATGTTGTGTCTGTTTTCTCTCCAGGAGTCTAATCCCAGTAAATCTGCAGCTTCCCTCCTGGATCCACTGGACCTCTGGGCTCAGAACCAGATCTGTCATCTTTACTGAAGTTTGAGTCTCACCTGTATGAAAACTCACAGCTTATTCTGTAACAACAAAGTGGGAATGCACTGCTCTTTAGCTAACCCCACAACACCTCCATACAACACTGTGACAGTTAGCCCCGTCCCAGTGGGAATGCACTGCTCTTTAGCTAACCCCACAACGCCTCCATACAACACTGTGACAGTTAGCCCCGTCCCAGTGGGAATGCACTGCTCTTTAGCTAACCCCACAACGCCTCCATACAACACTGTGACAGTTAGCCCCGTCCCAGTGGGAATGCACTGCTCTTTAGCTAACACCACAACGCCTCCATACAACACTGTGACAGTTAGCCCCGTCCCAGTGGGAATGCACTGCTCTTTAGCTAACCCCACAACGCCTCCATACAACACTGTGACAGTTAGTCCCGTCTCAGTGGGAATGCACTGCTCTTTAGCTAACCCCACAACGCCTCCATACAACACTGTGACAGTTAGCCCCGTCTCAGTGGGAATGCACTGCTCTTTAGCTAACCCCACAACGCCTCCATACAACACTGTGACAGTTAGCCCCATCTCAGTGGGAATGCACTGCTCTTTAGCTAACCCCACAACGCCTCCATACAACACTGTGACAGTTAGCCCCGTCTCAGTGGGAATGCACTGCTCTTTAGTTTTTGGGGCCAGCGCCTCAAACATAGCCTTAAGTCTTTAGCATTCAGTGAAATTTGTTAGTTATAATGCATATGGCCATCTGATATATTTCTGGATGAAAGGTGAATATTTGAAAAGAACAGCTTCTCTTCGCAACAGGAAAACATCTGTAATCAACTGACGAATATAGCAAACATAGCTCTGTGTTTGACATCGTCTTAGTGTTAGAATGAATAGCTGCTTTTGCTAAGATTGCACATCTAACAAGCTCAGACATGGCAAGGGTAGCCAGATGAGAGTTCAGTAAAAAATTATTAAATTTTTTATCAATTAATTATTCAGGAAAAATCAAGGAAGCAAATGTAGGCATTCTGTAGTGAGATTGCATGATTGACATCGCAGTGCCATTTTGCAGATTATTTTTCTGGGTCCCATGCTAGATTGTTTCACTTGTAAAATATTGTCTTTCATTTCTCTGAGTATCTGTTGATGTCATTTCAAGATCACTTTTTGCCTGTCTTTAAAAACTCTTCCTTACACATGAACCACATATTGTGTGTATATGGTATCATTTCTTGTCATGTGACAGTTTGAATGGAAAAATACAAACATCTTAATGGAAAGACAGCCTCGCAGCTCGCATAGTTTTACGCAGCCATGCCTGAGACTGTCTTATGCGACCTTCCCCAAGTATAACACATAAAGCTACTGTAGATGGCGCCAGACTCCATGGCATTTGTATTATGATGTAAATACCATCTTAAACAATTTAGGCAGAAGATTTTAAATTCTGACGATGAAGATAATGGAATGACAGTGCTTCAGCGGTGCACTTTTAATTATTACAATAAATAAATTCATTTCAATTAATGAAATCATTTCCATTCTGAAGGCTAGGTGCACAGAGCTTCAGCTGCAAACTTCTCTGTCACATTTATACTGCAGCTCTGAAGGCTGATGTTTGCTTTTGCATGGAGATAGCTAGGATTGGATTGAGATAGATAGTTATCTCTTCACTTTTCCAAATGACTGAATTTTATTTTCTCACTTCTCAACTGTTTCTGGGAAGAGCAGCAGTTTGATGATGTCATTGTGTTCTTTGTTTAACAGCAGCAGTTTGATGATTGTGTTCTTGGTTTAATAGTATAAGACTGATAATGAGATTTTGCTCTCTGTTTACCAGCAGAAGGTTAAATTATGTCTTACAAATGAAATAAAAACGTATTCAGTTACTCAGTGTGTCAGTGTTTCTGTGATATATGACTAATAAATGTAATTAATAACTCAACAACAGACCAAAGACAAACAACAATGAAAGAAGAATCTGTGACTAAATGTTGCACATTATATGAAAAGAACTTGGATTCTCTTCCCAGCCACCAATCACACTCCTCGCCTCCTCTCCCCTGTGAGCCTGATCTCTGTGTCCTCCCTCCCTCCACTGTGCCCCAGAACCTGATCTCTGTGTCCTCCCTCCCTCCACTGTGCCCCAGAACCTGATCTCTGTGTCCTCCCTCCCTCCACTGTTAGAGAAAGGTAGGAGATGAGATTCTGCATCCTCCACTCACCTCCTCATCTCCTCCAAACGAAGGATACATTGATATATCCTACCGTGGAAGTCTTTTCACATTCCTGGGTGACATCACTGTGCTAACGACCAGTCAAATTGAAAGACCATCCCACAGAAAATTTTGATTGGCTGAGGTATCTGCGGAATCAGTCGAAGTTACATCACAAAAAGGTGGAAAGTCATGATTCAGAATGCATCATTACAAAAAGGGCAAAATGCAGAACAGGATTACAGGTGCAGATGGACACTTAAATCAAAAGTTGCTTAAAAATACAAAACACATCCCAGAATCCCCCCAGAGACCCTCTCTGAAAAAACACTGTGCACGGTGAGGGTGACAGAGACCCTCTCTGAAGAAACACTGTGCACGTTGAGGGTAACAGAGACCCTCTCTGAAGAAACACTGTGCACGGTGAGGTTGACAGAGACCCTCTCTGAAGAAACACTGTGCACGGTGAGGGTGACAGAGACCCTCTCTGAAGAAACACTGTGCACGGTGAGGGTGACAGAGACCCTCTCTGAAGAAACACTGTGCACGGTGAGGGTGACAGAGACCCTCTCTGAAGAAACACTGTGCACGGTGAGGGTGACAGAGACCCTCTCTGAAGAAACACTGTGCATGGTGAGGGTGACAGAGACCCTCTCTGAAGAAACACTGTGCACGGTGAGGGTGACAGAGACCCTCTCTGAAGAAACACTGTGCACGGTGAGGTTGACAGAGACCCTCTCTGAAGAAACACTGTGCACGGTGAGGGTGACAGAGACCCTCTCTGAAGAAACACTGTGCACGATGAGGGTGACAGAGACCCCTGCAGAATGAAACCCAGCCCAGAGCTGGGTTGATTCCTCAGCAGGGTAAGGCATAAGGGTGGTCTGATGAGTTTTTTTCTTTCACTCTTTTTGGTACAGGTTAAAGACAGCAGGTTTCAGCATTCCACAAAGGACTGCAGCTTTCTCTCCTACCTCTCACCAGGCCCTCTCCAAACATCCCTTTTTTGTGCTGTTACGATAATGGTTATGATAAAAAAAAAGTGCAGGCATTAGTATCTTCTATGTCTTGTCCTTCTGAACCCAATATCTTTGGCCCTTCAGAAGGACGTGACATTCACAGCTTTTTTAGAAGCCTGAATATGAGCTATTAGACATCAAGCCATGATATTTTCAACGCTAAAACAATGGTTAACATAGTGTCCATAATACGAAGAAATAGATAGATAGATAGATAGATAGATAGATAGATAGATAGATAGATAGATAGATAGATAGATAGACAGATAGATAGATAGATAGATAGATAGATAGATAGATAGATAGATAGATAGATAGATAGATACGCAAACAAATGTTCAATATGTGAAGACAAAGTCACTGCTTATAACAGTATACATGTTTATGCTCCTAACTTTGCTGTGTCAAAATCGTTATCTGACACAATTTCTTGATGACCGCAAGGCAATTGTCTGCTAATTATGATGTAGCGTTTTATGGACTCCAGATGAGCCGCAGAGTTCCTCAGAGCTGATATCTTATCTTCCGAATGTTTCACAGCTCTGGTATCTCAGTAATGAGTTTACTTTAACTCCAATTTAAGTTGATCATTAACTTTCTTCAGTCCAGGCTGGTTTTGTGTCATTTATGGACACCTTTTCCTCCAAAGTGTGGGTAATCCACAGCTACTTCTGTTCTCTCCTCAGTCCCTCAGCTGAGCTGCGCATTGCCGGATGCTTTCTTCTAAGTAGCCCCCCTTGGAATGGCAAGAATATGTAAACACTTTCGCCAGGGGTTCCCGTGGCTAGGCTCAGCCTACATCGTGCAGAATCAAAACTCGTCTGACCTGACTTCAGCTTTTAGATACCTGCTCCTTTATGCACCGTCTTTGATCTGCCATTCTGGCTGCTGCTAGCACGGTCCGGAAAGCGCTTATTTATTAAAGTTTTTAAAGAGGATGAACTGTGACTATTGCATAGCAAACGTGTGGGTTCTGGCTCTACGTTTTTGTATAGTATACATCATAAAATATTTTTAATTAAGCGTTTGGAAATGTTGTGTCGAGTTCCCGTACCGAATGTCCACTAGCCTTGAGCGTTTATATTTTGATTGTTCGACTTTAATTTAAAACTGTCATATACCCAAACAATATTTAAAAGTTAAATAAATGTTTTCTTTTTCGAGTAACTTTAAGACGTTTTGGGATAGATGGTTTATTTTAGTTAGACACACAGCGACGTGTCACATTAATGGGAGTTGTCGTGGTTGGAGAGCTTGTTGGGAAAAGTAATACATGTTAAAATCAAGTTTCCAAAGAGCCGTTATCTTAGGTCACTATGAGTAGTCAGTCGCTGCGGGTGGCACTTAAAAAAATACTGCCACACCTCCCAGCGATGTCATACACTCTTCCGCAACTACCGCTGCAGAAAACCAGTTTTAAAAATCATCGCAGACCCAAAGCGTTTGATTCAACGCAGGCGCATCACGTGAGCCAAAACATCTGTAGCCCATCAGCGCTGCAGCATGAGCTGAACCGGGTGTTTCCAGAGAGAGAAAAACAATGGCGCATAACTTCTGCGCAGCGCGAGACCGACCACGCCCCGCGCGAGACACCTCGAAAGAGAGCTCACCTGGCCAGTCTGACGCGTGCGCGTGACAGGAGGGGGAAGGAGAGAAAACACAGGTAAAGGAAAAAGAGACGAACAAAGGGTGGGACTTATGAGTTTTCATAGCGACAGTGACAAAAAGGGAAGAAAACTTTAAAAAGAGAAGAGAGATTAGGCAGGCAGCCGCAGCAAGGAAGTCTTTACGGCGAAAAAAAAATACAGCGCTGCGTGGGAAATTATGGTAAGTCGAGTATTTATCGGTTAATTTGTATCATGTTGAAACTGTGTTGTGAAGTGAACGTTTTCCGTCAAAAGAGTTGTATTTATCGTAGCGTGGTTTGCACGGTTTTAATGTAGACAGCATTTAACGGTTTGTCAGCTGCATAAACCGAGAGGACTGGGGAGAGTAGGGGAATTCTCCTGAAGAGGCTAACATTGCCGTAGTTATGAACTGCGTGTTTTCCTCTTTTTATCCTTTCTTTAAAGGTACACGTCATCGGAAACTGTAAAAAAACGTCTGTGAACTGTTGACACTAGTTAGACTTAAGCAGCGGGTTTAATATTGAGCGTGACCTGATTTTGAGTGTTGTTCTGTTTTGGCCAGGAGGGGGGGCGCTACCTGAGTTTGGAGGAGGAGCAGAGGAACAAGGTAAATGTGAGGGAGAAGAGGGTGGAGGAAGAATGACCTCAGTTAAAGAATTAATCCTTGTGTATCTAGTGCAAAGTAGAGCATGTGTTTGTCAATGACAAGAGACAGAGATGGTGAAACATGTTATGCACTCATAACATGTTATATAATATAATGGTAGCGCAGTAATGTGTATGCTGATCCTGTGTGTGTATGCTGATCTTGTATGTCTTACTGAGTAGTGAAATGTATACATGGAATATGCTGATCAGCAGCTCTGAGTGGCTGTAGGAGAGGGTATATAAATACATGAACTCTGTCCTTTCTGTGGCCTTTACTATGCCCAGTGTAGTGAACATGTTTGAAGAGCCGAGGAAGAAAGCTTCTGCTCTGAGCTTCAGCGCTGTTTTGCTGCTTTATAATGTGTGGAAAATGTCACTGGCCATAGACAGTCAAAGGTGAGCTTGTTGATGTTGTAGAATTATTTGTTGTGTAGCTTTTATTTTAAGCATTGCACTTATGCTTAAGGCCTTAAGCCTAAGCATATTAGCTCTACAGTACAGTTCAGCTGAACCTGCATCCTCTGAGCTAGAGGCCCAGCTCCCTTACCATTATGGTGCAGTGTAACCTCACCGCAGGTCAATCACCCTTATGCTACACTGTAACCCCTGAGCTACAAGCCTAATACAAAAGGCATGATACTACACTGTGACCTGGTTTGTCTGAGCATGGTTGTGGCACAGAGGTAAACTGGATGACTGGAAGGAGGCCTGGACTATCATTATGCTGTGCTTCTGTACAGAGGTACTGAAAAGGTTCAGATAGCGGGCAGCAGCTAAGAGGTGCCATATGTAACCAAATACAAAAGCTTGTACATCAGGTTCAGGTGAGATTGTTCCTGTTCTGGGGCCACCTGGGCAAAACACCTGATGGGGAACCAAATCGAGTATCTACTTCACATTGTAATTTGGAACTAAAGTGAAAGGTGGAGTGGGGAAACAGGAAAGACGCAGTGATATGGAACACTTCCTCTCTTTACTCCTTAGGAGAAAGGAGGCATGTTCACTGGAATGTTCAGAAAGATTCCCAAACCTTCTGGAGGTCCCACACCTGCACAGGTAAGTGATTCTACACCTCAGTCACTACCAGTTACCTGTCTGTGCTTAGATCTGATCAGTTTCTCTGTCCCTCTCTCAGGACAATCTTTCTACAAACAGTGAACTCTCAGCCAGCAACGACAGCCTCTCTGACAACAACAACACAAAGGTGAGTCTCTCTGTTCAGCTGTTATTTCTGTCCAACTGTTTCTGGTAAAACCATCCAATTTCTCTCCCTCCCTTAATCTTGCAGAAAAAAGGAGGAAAGCTCACTGGGCTTTTCAGAAGTTCCCCTAAACCTTTTGAGCACACTCTATCTGTACAGGTAACTATGTTAACACTGCACTCTACCTGTACAGGTACCTATGTTAACACTGCACTCTACCTGTACAGGTACCTATGTTAACTCTGGTTATATTATATATATATATTCACTGTATTGCACCTATACAGGTAACTGCAGTAAATGAACTATTCTGTTTCTCCCTCAGGACAGTCTGTCTGTACACAGTGATCTCTCCCTTAGCTGTGAGAGTCTTTCTGAGACCAGTTCAAAGGTCAGTCAGGTGAATGTGTGTGTGTGTGTGTGTGTGTGTGTGTGTGTGTGTGTGTGTGTGTATGTTAGTATGCAGGTTTTGGGCATGTCTCATTTCTATTCTCTCTCTCTCTCCTCAGCCTGGCATCATGGGAAAAATCCTAAGAAACCCATTCCGTAGTGGTACCCAGGTAAGCCGTCTGTGGTCCCGTAAAGTGCAGTGTTCCTGTGCGGGAGAGCTCTGCGCTGTTCCTGTGCGGGAGAGCTCTGCGCTGTTCTCGTGTAGTGAAGTGTGGGACTTTAGTGAAGAGGAAGTGGATGATATTTAGGAGGCGGAAGCCACACAGAAGAGATTTACTCTTTTTCCCCTGGTATTTTTTCTCAGGACAGAGATAAAACAGAGTCAGGATCTGACACGGGTGAGCACTCCCCACCTACAGCCCGCCATTCCAAACCCAAGCAGGTGAGCCCTTATCTCACATATCCCACACCCATTTTAATCTCAGCAAGCACACCAGACCAAGGGCTACTGTATGACGTGCACTAATATCTCTCTCTGTCTCACCTGTCGCAGAATGGAGTGATGAATTCCATCCTGAAGAATCCTTTTCGCTCAGGTACCCAGGTATGGCAGTCCTTTCTAATTGCACCTGATGTAAAGTGGGGTACGCACTGATCCCCACAACTGCTGTAGGCTCCCTGTCACTCTAGTAATACAAAATGAAAGAGCCCCTCTGCTGGTGTGTGACTGAGCCCCTCTGCTGGTGTGTGACTGAGCCCCTCTGCTGGAGTGTGACTGAGCCCCTCTGCTGGAGTGTGACTGAGCCCCTCTGCTGGCGTGTGACTGAGCCCCTCTGCTGGAGTGTGACTGAGCCCCTCTGCTGGAGTGTGACTGAGCCCCTCTGCTGGAGTGTGACTGAGCCCCTCTGCAGGAGTGTGACTGATCCCCTCTGCTGGCGTGTGACTGATCCCCTCTGCTGGTGTGTGACTGATCCCCTCTGCTGGTGTGTGACTGAGCCCCTCTGCTGGAGTGTGACTGAGCCCCTCTGCAGGAGTGTGACTGAGCCCCTCTGCAGGAGTGTGACTGACAGACTCACCCTGCCCCTCCACCTCCAGCTCCCCAGTATAACTAAAAAATACTTTGACATACATTTCTTCTTAAATTTCTGAATGGTACTGTCCTCTATTTGTACATCAGCCATGTTTGTTCAGTGAAAAGTCTTTAAATTTTCCAACATTTATATGGGAGTAATGAAATGCAGAGAAATGGCCATTTAGAGGGACGCAACTGATGTGGCCAAGATCCATATCCTTCATTGGGACCATTATTTTATATAAAATCCATATCCTTCATTGGGACTATTATTTTATATAAAATCCATATCCTTCATTGGGACTATTATTTTATATAAAATCCATATCCTTCATTGGGACTATTATTTTATATAAAATCCATATCCTTCATTGGGACTATTATTTTATATAAAATCCATATCCTTCATTGGGACCATTATTTTATATAAAATCCATATCCTTCATTGGGATTATGATATTATACAAGATCCATATCCTTCATAGGGACTATTATATGATAGTAGAGGGGATTATCACTGTTACTGTAAGAGGTTATTATTACAGTCGCAGGGAGAGAGTGTAATTTCTAACCTGTTCCAGGAGAAGGAGCAGGACTCTGATTCTGAAGAGAAAGCTGCCAGTGTTGATCACCCAAAACACAAGCAGGTGTGTGTCAGTTTATCCCTTCACCTCTATCTGTCTGCCAGCGTTTTGCTATTTGTGTATGAGCGTGTCTGTCTGTGGGTTTGCTGTATTTGTATTTCTGTGTGTGTTGCCTGTGTGTGTTTGTGTGTTGGTAGGCTGTTGTGTAAATGAGCTATTGCTGTTCTGTCCCTCAGAATGCAGTGGTAGGAGCCATGTCAAAGATCAACCCATTCCGCTCTGCAGCCAAAGTAAGCCTGCTTTACACTCACTCTAACACTCATACAAACACACACACACACACACACAAACACACACATACATATACCTGCATACACTTACTAACACACAGGCATGCGTACACACACACACACACACACACACACACTGTCATATAAACATACTCATGAAACATGCACTTATTCACATAAGCACACACAATATGTTCTCTCGCGCACGCACACACACAGACACACACACACAATTATTCCCTCAGGGGCTTGGGTTACTGCAAGGGTTTGTCATATTACTTTAGGGGATTATTGTGTTACTCTATGAGGATTATTGCATTGCTGTAAGGGGAGTATTGTGTTACTCTATGGAGATTATCATGTTACTCTATGGGGATTATTGTGTTGCTGTAAGGGGAGTATTACTGTTATTGAATGGGCTTGGGTTACTGCAGGGATTTGTCATATTACTTTAGGGGATTATTGTGTTACTCTACGGGGATTATTGCATTGCTGTAAGGGGAGTATTGTGTTACTCTATGGGGATTATTGTGTTGCTGTAAGGGGAGTATTACTGTTATTGAATGGGCTTGGGTTACTGCAGGGGTTTGTCATATTACTTTAGGGGATAATTGTGTTACTCTATGGGGATTATTGTGTTACTCTATGGGGATTATTGCGTTGCTGTAAGGGGAGTATTGTGTTACTCTATGGGGATTATTGCATTGCTGTAAGGGGAGTATTGTGTTACTCTATGGGGATTATTGCGTTTCTGTAAGGGGAGTATTGTGTTACTCTATGGGGATTATTGTGTTGCTGTAAGGGCAGTATTACTGTTATTGAATGGGCTTGGGTTACTGCAGGGGTTTGTCATATTACTTTAGGGGATTATTGTGTTACTCTATGAGGATTATTGCATTGCTGTAAGGGGAGTATTGTGTTACTCTATGGGGATTATTGCGTTGCTGTAAGGGGAGTATTACTGTTATTGAATGGGGGATAGTGATGATACTGTAAGGTATAATACAGGTTCAGGGAGAGAGTGTAATTTCTAATTTTGTTCCAGGAGAAGGAGCAGGACTCTGATTCTGAAGAGAAAGCTGCCAGTGTTGAACAGCCAAAACACAAGCAGGTGTGTGTCAGTTTATCCCTTCACCTCTGTCTGTCTGCCAGCATTTTGCTATTTGTGTATGCGCGTGTCTGTCTGTGGGTTTGCTGTATTTGTATTTCTGTGTGTGTTGCCTGTGTGTGTTTGTGTGTTGGTAGGCTGTTGTGTAAATGAGCTATTGCTGTTCTGTCCCTCAGAATGCAGTGGTAGGAGCCATGTCAAAGATCAACCCATTCCGCTCTGCAGCCAAAGTAAGCCTGCTTTACACTCACTCTAACACTCATACAAACACACACACACACACACACAAACACACACATACATATACCTGCATACACTTACTAACACACAGGCATGCGTACACACACACACACACACACACACACACTGTCATATAAACATACTCATGAAACATGCACTTATTCACATAAGCACACACAATATGTTCTCTCGCGCACGCACACACACAGACACACACACACAATTATTCCCTCAGGGGCTTGGGTTACTGCAAGGGTTTGTCATATTACTTTAGGGGATTATTGTGTTACTCTATGAGGATTATTGCATTGCTGTAAGGGGAGTATTGTGTTACTCTATGGAGATTATCATGTTACTCTATGGGGATTATTGTGTTGCTGTAAGGGGAGTATTACTGTTATTGAATGGGCTTGGGTTACTGCAGGGATTTGTCATATTACTTTAGGGGATTATTGTGTTACTCTACGGGGATTATTGCATTGCTGTAAGGGGATTATTGTGTTACTCTATGGGGATTCTTGCGTTGCTGTAAGGGGAGTATTGTGTTACTCTATGGGGATTATTGTGTTGCTGTAAGGGGAGTATTGTGTTACTCTATGGGGATTATTGTGTTGCTGTAAGGGGAGTATTACTGTTATTGAATGGGCTTGGGTTACTGCAGGGGTTTGTCATATTACTTTAGGGGATAATTGTGTTACTCTATGGGGATTATTGTGTTACTCTATGGGGATTATTGCGTTGCTGTAAGGGGAGTATTGTGTTACTCTATGGGGATTATTGCATTGCTGTAAGGGGAGTATTGTGTTACTCTATGGGGATTATTGCGTTGCTGTAAGGGGAGTATTGTGTTACTCTATGGGGATTATTGTGTTGCTGTAAGGGCAGTATTACTGTTATTGAATGGGCTTGGGTTACTGCAGGGGTTTGTCATATTACTTTAGGGGATTATTGTGTTACTCTATGAGGATTATTGCATTGCTGTAAGGGGAGTATTGTGTTACTCTATGGGGATTATTGCGTTGCTGTAAGGGGAGTATTACTGTTATTGAATGGGGGATAGTGATGATACTGTAAGGTATAATACAGGTTCAGGGAGAGAGTGTAATTTCTAATTTTGTTCCAGGAGAAGGAGCAGGACTCTGATTCTGAAGAGAAAGCTGCCAGTGTTGAACAGCCAAAACACAAGCAGGTGTGTGTCAGTTTATCCCTTCACCTCTGTCTGTCTGCCAGCATTTTGCTATTTGTGTATGCGCGTGTCTGTCTGTGGGTTTGCTGTATTTGTATTTCTGTGTGTGTTGCCTGTGTGTGTTTGCGTGTTGGTAGGCTGTTGTGTAAATGAGCTATTGCTGTTCTGTCCCTCAGAATGCAGTGGTAGGAGCCATGTCAAAGATCAACCCATTCCGCTCTGCAGCCAAAGTAAGCCTGCTTTACACTCACTCTAACACTCATACAAACACACACACACACACACACACATATATACCTGCATACACTTACAAACACACAGGCATACGTACACACACACACACTGTCATATAAACGTAGACTCATGAAACATGCGCTTATTCACATAAGCACAAACAATATGTTCTCACTCACACACACACACACACACACAAGCACGCACACACACACAATTATCCCCTAGGGATTTTGTGTTACTATATGGGGATTATTATGGTACTGCAAGGGGAATTTATATTGTTACTGTAACTGAGATTATCCTGTTACTATATGGGGATTTGTTATTTTACTCCATTTGGATAATTCTGTTAGTGAATGGGGATCATTGTGCTGCTGTAAGGGGAATATTACTGTTATTGAATGGGCTTGGGTTACTGCAGGGGTTTGTCATATTACTTTAGGGGATTATTGTGTTACTCTATGGGGATTATTGCGTTGCTGTAAGGGGAGTATTACTGTTATTGAATGGGCTTGGGTTACTGCAGGGGTTTGTCATATTACTTTAGGGGATTATTGTGTTACTCTATGGGGATTATTGTGTTACTCTATGGGGATTATTGCGTTGCTGTAAGGGGAGTATTGTGTTACTCTATGGGGATTATTGTGTTACTCTATAAGGATTATTGCATTGCTGTAAGGGAGTATTGTGTTACTCTATGGGGATTATCATGTTACTCTATGGGGATTATTGTGTTGCTGTAAGGGGAGTATTACTGTTATTGAATGGGCTTGGGTTACTGCAGGGGTTTGTCATATTACTTTAAGGGATTATTGTGTTACTCTATGGGGATTATTGTGTTACTCTATGGGGATTATTGCGTTGCTGTAAGGGGAGTATTGTGTTACTCTATGGGGATTATTGTGTTGCTGTAAGGGGAGTATTACTGTTATTGAATGGGGGATAGTGATGATACTGTAAGGTATAATACAGGTTCAGGGAGAGAGTGTAATTTCTAATCCTGTTCCAGGAGAAGGAGCAGGACTCTGATTCTGAAGAGAAAGCTGCCAGTGTTGATCACCCAAAACACAAGCAGGTGTGTGTCAGTTTATCACTTCACCTCTATCTGTCTGCCAGCGTTTTGCTATTTGTGTA
Source organism: Albula glossodonta (assembly GCA_019788955.1). Classification (NCBI taxonomy): domain Eukaryota; kingdom Metazoa; phylum Chordata; class Actinopteri; order Albuliformes; family Albulidae; genus Albula; species Albula glossodonta. The sequence continues at coordinate 25,257 of JAFBMS010000688.1, forward strand.
TGAGCGTGTCTGTCTGTGGGTTTGCTGTATTTGTATTTCTGTGTGTGTTGCCTGTGTGTGTTTGCGTGTTGGTAGGCTGTTGTGTAAATGAGCTATTGCTGTTCTGTCCCTCAGAATGCAGTGGTAGGAGCCATGTCAAAGATCAACCCATTCCGCTCTGCAGCCAAAGTAAGCCTGCTTTACACTCACTCTAACACTCATACAAACACACACACACACACACACACACACACACACACACGCATATATATACCTGCATACACTTACAAACACAGAGGCACGCATACACACACACACACACACACACACATATATATATGCCTGCATACACTTACAAACACACAGGCATGCATACACACACACACACTGTCATATAAACGTAGACTCATGAAACATGCACTTATTCACATAAGCACACACAATATGTTCTCTCGCGCACACACACACAATTATTCCCTCAGGGGCTTGGGTTACTGCAGGGGTTTGTCATATTACTTTAGGGGATTATTGTGTTACTCTATGGAGATTATCATGTTACTCTATGGGGATTATTGTGTTGCTGTAAGGGGAGTATTACTGTTATTGAATGGGCTTGGGTTTCTGCAGGGGTTTGTCATATTACTTTAGGGGATTATTGTGTTACTCTATGAGGATTATTGCATTGCTGTAAAGGGAGTATTGTGTTACTCTATGGGGATTATTGCGTTGCTGTAAGGGGAGTATTGTGTTACTCTATGGGGATTATTGTGTTACTCTATGGGGATTATTGCGTTGCTGTAAGGGGAGTATTGTGTTACTCTATGGGGATTATTGCGTTGCTGTAAGGGGAGTATTACTGTTATTGAATGGGGGATAGTGATGATACTGTAAGGTATAATACAGGTTCAGGGAGAGAGTGTAATTTGCTAATTTTGTTCCAGGAGAAGGAGCAGGACTCTGATTCTGAAGAGAAAGCTGCCAGTGTTGAACAGCCAAAACACAAGCAGGTGTGTGTCAGTTTATCCCTTCACCTCTGTCTGTCTGCCAGCATTTTGCTATTTGTGTATGAGCGTGTCTGTTTGTGGGTTTGCTGTATTTGTATTTCTGTGTGTGTTGCCTGTGTGTGTTTGCGTGTTGGTAGGCTGTTGTGTAAATGAGCTATTGCTGTTCTGTCCCTCAGAATGCAGTGGTAGGAGCCATGTCAAAGATCAACCCATTCCGCTCTGCAGCCAAAGTAAGCCTGCTTTACACTCACTCTAACACTCATACAAACACACACAAACACACATATACCTGCATACACTTACAAACACAGAGGTACGCATACACACACACACACACACACACGCAATTATTCCCTCAGGGGCTTGGGTTACTGCAAGGGGTTTGTCATATTACTTTAGGGGATTATTGTGTTACTCTATGGAGATTATCATGTTACTCTATGGGGATTATTGTGTTGCTGTAAGGGGAGTATTACTGTTATTGAATGGGCTTGGGTTTCTGCAGGGGTTTGTCATATTACTTTAGGGGATTATTGTGTTACTCTATGGGGATTATTGCATTGCTGTAAGGGGATTATTGTGTTACTCTATGGGGATTATTGCGTTGCTGTAAGGGGAGTATTGTGTTACTCTATGGGGATTATTGCATTGCTGTAAGGGGAGTATTGTGTTACTCTATGGGGATTATTGCGTTGCTGTAAGGGGAGTATTGTGTTACTCTATGGGGATTATTGTGTTGCTGTAAGGGGAGTGTTACTGTTATTGAATGGGGGATAGTGATGATACTGTAAGGTATAATACAGGTTCAGGGAGAGAGTGTAATTTCTAATTTTGTTCCAGGAGAAGGAGCAGGACTCTGATTCTGAAGAGAAAGCTGCCAGTGTTGAACAGCCAAAACACAAGCAGGTGTGTGTCAGTTTATCCCTTCACCTCTATCTGCCTGCCTGTCTGTGTGTTGCTATTTGTGTATGAGCGTATGTATTGAACAATTTGTGTATTGTTGTCTGTCAGTGGGTTTTCTGAGTGTTGATGTTTTTTTTGTTTGTTTTTCTGTCACTGTGTTTTGTTGCATTGGCGCAGGAGTACAGGTTAGATGAAGCCCCAGCCACAGAGATAGGAAGTGTGCAGCAATCAAAACAACCAACACAGGTCTGTATTCTCACCCAGTCTTACTAATATGGAAATAAACAGACGCACACTCATACAGACACACACACACACACACACAGGAGTGGGATATTGTAGATGTGTGATGTTGCTC
>JAFBMS010000688.1:30000-69176 GCA_019788955.1 Albula glossodonta
AATGGGCTTGATGCAGTGCTGGATACTCTGTAGACTGTAGGTAAACGGGCTTGATGCAGTGCTGGATACTCTGCAGACTGTAGGTAAATGGGCTTGATGCAGTGCTGGATACTCTGTAGACTGTAGGTAAATGGGCTTGATGCAGTGCTGGATACTCTGTAGACTGTAGGTAAATGGGATTAATGCAGTGCTGGATACTCTGTAGACTGTAGGTAAATGGGCTTGATGCAGTGCTGGATACTCTGTACACTGTAGGTAAATGGGCTTGATGCAGTGCTGGATACTCTATAGACTGTAGGTGAATGGGCTTGATGCAGTGCTGGATACTCTGTAGACTGTAGGTAAATGGGCTTGATGCAGTGCTGGATACTCTGCAGACTGTAGGTAAATGGGCTTGATGCAGTGCTGGATACTCTGTACACTGTCGGTAAATGGGCTTGAAGCAGTGCTGGATACTCTGTACGCTGTAGGTAAATGGGTTTGATGCAGTGCTGGATACTCTGCAGACTGTAGGTGAATGGGCTTGATGCAGTGCTGGATACTCTGTAGACTGTAGGTAAATGGGCTTGAAGCAGTGCTGGATACTCTGTACGCTGTAGGTAAATGGGTTTGATGCAGTGCTGGATACTCTGTAGACTGTAGGTAAATGGGCTTGATGCAGTGCTGGATACTCTGTAGACTGTAGGTAAATGGGCTTGATGCAGTGCTGGATACTCTGTAGACTGTAGGTGAATGGGCTTGATTCAGTGCTGGATACTCTGCAGACTGTAGGTAAATGGGCTGGATGCAGTGCTGGATACTCTATAGACTGTAGGTAAATGGGGCCTATATGGGGTGGTTATCCTATTGTCCACGCTGTAATAATAGTATAAGAAAAGCTCAGTGCTGTTGTGAAGCCTTAGTAATACAGTAACACTTGCTTTTTCTCTGTCCCATTATCTTCTCCCCCGCAGCTGAAGAAAGGGAAAAAAGCCAGGAATCCCTTCCTGCCACGCAAGGGAGCCAAGGTAGTGTCTGTGTCAGCATGTGCATCTGTTTGTTCGAGTGTGAGACTGTGTTGGATGCAGGAGACTGTGCTGGGTACAGGTGACTGTGCTGGGTGCGGGTGACTGTGCTGGGTGCGGGTGACTGTGCTGGGTGCGGGTGACTGTGCTGAGTACAGGAGACCGTGCTGGGTGCGGGTGACTGTGCTGAGTGTTGGTGACTGTGCTGGGTGCAGGAGACTGTGCTGGGTGCGGGTGACTGTGCTGGGTGCGGGTGACTGTATTGGGTGCGGGTGACTGCATTGGGTGCTGAGTGATTGTTTTGGGTGCTGAGTGATTGTTTTGGGTGCTGAGTGATTGTATTGGGTGCTGAGTGATTGTATTGGGTGCTGAGTGATTGTAATGGGTGTGGGTGACTGCATTGGGTGCGGGTGATTGTACTGGGTGCTGAGTGATTGTACTGGGTGCTGAGTGATTGTATTGGGTGCTGAGTGATTGTATTGGGTGCTGAGTGATTGTATTGGGTGCTGAGTGATTGTAATGGGTGCTGAGTGATTGTATTGGGTGCTGAGTGATTGTAATGCCTCTCTCGCTGATCCAGACTAAGATGCTGACAGGGCTCAGGAATGAGGATTCCTCTATGGGCACAGACAGCAGTCCGTCAGAGCCTACAGAGGTATAGCTCTCAGACTCAGTCCCACGCACACGCACACTCACACACTCCTGCACACACACACGCACACACTCACACACACACAAGCACACTCACACACTCCTGCGCACACACACACACACACACACACTCTCCTGCACACACACACACGCACACACTCCCGCACACATACACACACACACACTCCTGCACACACACACATTCACACTCGCGCGTGCGCACACACACACACGCACATGCACTTGCACAAATAGTGAGAAAAAAGGAATTTGTAGGGATGTTCATCTTTTAAAAGGGGAATTGTCAGTAACACTGAGTAGGTGAGGTTGCAGGTCAGAGTGAAGTACCACATTAGGGCTTCTGCTCTTAAATGACTGAGGTTTCTTTACAAGAAGTTTTTTTGTTGGCTTGCTTTGCTCTTTCATCTTTGAATAAAAAGGCAGTACATGAATAAAGTGTATTGTCAACAAAAAGGTGAAGTGTTCAGAAAAATGGCAGAAAGAATGAACAGGGAAAGTGTATGGGGGGGACAGCCTAACAACAATTTACTAACCGTAAATAAACAAAACACCAGCAATGTGAGGGGATATCTCTGCCAAAGTGAGGCAGCTCTGCTGAGCAAATGAGTAGATATGTGCCCCAACCTGCTGTGCAAGTTCCACCGTGTGTGACCTGTGGTTTACCATTCACACACACTGAGGATACACCTTCCCAGGGTGAACAAAGGCCCTGAATTCTGAGTGTGTTTGAATTTCCAGTCCCTTACAACCTGTGATGGTTAAGCAGTCATGCCGAACAGCTGTCAATTATGTGACAAATCAGACTGTCTGAAAACTGATTGATTTTCTGACATTTAATGATTGTGTGGTAGTTGACCATAGTGCTATTTTGACCAAAAGCATTTCTGTGAAATTAGGTGTTTTGAATTGAAATGGTTTGGTGTCAGTTGCTATCATTTCTCCACTGCCATTTGTGGGTGCTTTTTATCTTCCAGAAATTGTGTTAAATGTAGAAAGTTTGTGACAGCAAATGATGTCATTCTCATCAAATGGGGGGTGGGGGTGGTGGTGTCCCTGGTGGCTTGGTGTCCCTGGTGTCAGACCCTCCTCTCTCCATCTGCCTTCAGGACAGTGAAAGGACAAAGTCCTTGTATCCCAGACCAGGGGCGATTCAACCCAGGGCAATGGATGCAAGGTCAGCTGGAGACCAAGAGCAAGAGGAAGAGGAAGAGGAGGAGGAGGTAGTCTTGCACCCTAATCCAAACTAGTGTTTATTTTGGAAAATAGTGTGTATTAATATGTATTTGAGAGTAACAATGTAGTTTGTATGATTATTGTGTTAGAGTGTATGTAACTGTATGTATTAGTGTGCATTTTGGAGTAACACTGTATATTATATACAGTTACACTCAAATCCACACTTACTTTCAAATACGCTCTGTTACACTCATATATGTGATCTGCTGTTACATGTTTGTACATCAAATGTCTCTCCTTTCCTGCAGGACAGTGAAGGCCTGATGGAGTGGTGGAACACAGTAGAACGTGAGTGAAATATATCAACACTCTCATACAGACATTCACACACACACACACACACACACATACACACACACACGCGGCATCCCTCAGGAGTTTAGGTTTGAATGAGTGTCTTATGAGCTGGTTGCTCTAATTGACCCTCTCTCTGTCTCTGCCTCTCAGAGTGGGAAGATCTGCCTCCAGATGATGAAGATTTAAGTGAGAAAGAAGAAGCAAAGTAAGACCCGATTTCCATAGATTATACACTAACCATACAGAGGCCTTCCTGAGAGGCCCTCCCTGTTTTGGGAGCCAGGATGTGTAATGGCTATCCACACTTTCCATGCACCATTCTGCCTAATGGAACATGTTGCCATGGGCCCCAGCCAAGACATGGCAAATGTGAAATTCTTTTTTCTGTTTGGTAATGTAATTATTGCTGAATGGGAAAAATATATTGACTGAAACTTACATCAAAAAGTTAGTCTTAATTCAGGTATTTGGTCAAATATGATCAGAGTGCCTACATCAAAGATCCAGTTCAACAGGATATTCTGTTGATGAAACCGTAAACTATTTCAGCATGAAAAGGATTATGAAATCACCGTGTCACCCTCACATGGATCCATAATGTGCAAAAGTAACTTCCTCACCTGTCCTGAGCCATCATCTTCATGGCTGGACTGCATATAGCCCCTTTTTCTCTCTCTCCTTCCATGCAGTGTTAATATCTCTTGTCTCTCGCAGGGCTTTTGCAGTGACTGCAGACAAGGTGCAGAAGGGCATCCGTGTGTTTCATAAACTCTTTACGGAGCGGGCGGAGGGCTTGTGGCAGCACGTGATTGATCTCAATGCCATCGCTGATGGTCTCGACCGCTTCAACAAGAGGACCAAGATCGCAGCGATCACAGGCGGCTCCACCAGTGCTGTGGGTGGCGTGGCGACCATCGCCGGGTTGGCGCTAGCGCCTGTCACCATGGGAACCTCACTGATCGTCACAGCAGTGGGGCTAGGTGTGGCCACAGCAGGCGGGCTGACCTCAGCCTCTGCTGGTATCTCCAACACGGTCAACAACTCCCTGGACCGTAAAAAAGTGGAGCGCATTGTGGAAGACTACCAGGCTAAAATGGCCGACATCAGCAAGTGCATGAAGTTCATCAAGCAGGGCATTGAGAACCTGCGCAAGTATGATGTGGTGAAGATGAAGGACCATGCCTACAACAAGGACTTCCCGGCGCTCACCAACATCTATGAGGATGGTGCCATGGCAAGCAAGGCTATTCTCATCAACACTGGAGAGATCATGCGCGTGGTCCAGATCGCTAACGTGGCCGGGAGCACTGCCGCCCGGGCCGTCCAAATCGCCAGCCTGGCCACTGGCGTGCTCACAGGCCTCTTTGTCGGCATGGACATCTACTTTGTGGCAAAGGACTCGCGTGAGCTCAAGAAGGGCGCCAAGTCTGAGTTTGCAGCTAAGATACGGGAGGTGGCGGAGCAGCTACACGAGGGCCTAGTGGAGCTCAACACCATCCGCGAGGAGCTGCAAGATGCCAGCAGGAACATCTGAGCTCACTCTCCTAAACTCTTTCCCTGCCATAATAAACTCACTTTCCCAGAGTACTTTTTTCTCCTTCCTTCACTTTCCCATAAACCTCACAATCCTTTTCATCTCAACTCACTTTTTCACAATCTACTGCCATAATTTAAATTCACTTTCCCGCAATCCTTCTCTTCAATAATTTAAACTCCCTTTCCCTGAGTCAACCTTTCTGCTGTCCCATAATAAGCTTCTGTTTTCATCTCGACTCACTTTTCCTGCATAGCTGTCTGCCATTGAATGCTGTTGCTTACTTTCCTCCTCTGCTTTTATCAGAACTTGCTTTCCCATAATGCCTCTCTGCCCTCATCTGAGCCCATGCTCCTACAGGCCTACTTAACTGTCATCTATATCCATTTCCACAATCTTCCTTTGATGTCATCTGAACTCACTTTTCCACAGTCCTTGTCTGTTATCACATGAGTCATACTGTGGGTGAATCACCTGTTTCTGCTTTGTTTTTTAAAGATATGCATAGTGCTATAGGATATCTCACAAAGAGGATGACAGGAGAAATGAGTTCAAAGCTTTTCACACACACACTCAGCTCTGGACTTCACCTCCCACAATGCTTTGTGTGACATTTTTTGTGACTCTCCCTGTCGAAAGGCCCTCAGGCTTGTGTAAGGGTGGTGTTTCTTTGAACAGGGCATAGATATTTAGTGTCCACTTTTATGTACACACTGTGGAAAACAAAACATTTGAATGCTACTTTGAAGTGCCTATTCCTGCCTTGAACTACTTTCTTGAATGTCATAATTTCCTTATACATTCTATACGTAAGATTTTACCCTCTTTAAATATAAATAGGGTGTTATGTCCCTGATATTTGGGTGGGGATCTCTTTTCATTGATACTATTCCTTTTGGGATTTTCACCACATTTAATTTCATGCTTTCTGTTACTGGAGTGTTTTGAGTTTTGGGAAACTGTTTGGACTGGGATTAAAAGGGCTGAAATTCCACTGTTTCAGAACAGTGAGGGATTAAAAACACACAGCTGCTCCTCTTTGAGTGGTTCACACTATGTACTGTTTGTATTTTGGGGTACTGTGCAATGTTCCAATAATATTTAAAATACTGCATTAACATGTGGCACAGTTTAGTTTCTGTGAAACTCCAAGGTGATAGTTTTTTCTTTTTATTCTGTCTGATGAACTCAAATCTCTGCAGGGCTCCAGTACCCTGTGCTGAAACTATCAGTGTAATTATGAACATAAGCAATACTTAGGCTTGTTAATAACAGGCTTGTTATCTTATAGACAATGTCTGCGTCTAACAATCTAACATTTTCTTTGATCGATTGAGTGATTAATATATTATGTTCTTAACTTGATTTTTTTACATTTTAAATTATGCCTTCAGAATAGGTGGGGATTCTGTGGTTATGTAGTACTGATTAAAGGTGTATGTGGTTTGGAATACATGCAATAAAGTTTATATTTTATTGTACAATAAAATGAGCAGTGTTGATTTTCAAAAAAATAAACATTGGTATATTTCTGTACAAAAAATCGTAGAAAAATATTTACCCGAGAAAGCTTACTAAATTACTAGGACATTATTACAGCCGTGATGGCGCCTAACGGTCTTGTAATAGTAGTTTGTCGGGGTTATTCTCGGGCTCTGTAGTCTGTGGTGTGGGAAATCCAGAGAAAGGCACGTGGCGAAAGAATGTGCACGGGATGCAAAAATGCGAATGAGGAGCAGCGATCTGACCCCGGACTAAGCAAAGGCGTGGAGGCCCTGGTGTTTGTGTACCACTTTGCTGCGGCGAATCAAAACCGGCTGCGATGTTTTGACTTTAAATAATATAAAGCAAATAAATCTTTAAGTATGACTGTGTGATATTTTATGTCGGTATTGAAAAGTTTATTGGTTGATATTATAATATAAGTTTTCATGACCTGGCTGTTGTCAGGCGTTACGATCAATCATAACCCTCGCTAAACGGACGGGGAGAACGAGTGAGCGGACAGGCAAAGACCATGTCGACCGAAACCTTGCACTCACCCTCAGGTAACCACACCCCGTTCCCAGGTGAGTTTGATGCAGCAGGCGCGTTAAGGGCGCAAATAGGACGGAGGAGGATGATTACGATCACGGAACAAAACGAGAGAGAAGTGGGAAGGACAGTGTTCTTGTGAGTTTCATGTTACCCTTGCTTTCATGAACAAAAGCCGTGACTCACTCAGGATCCGTGAACCTACAGCAGGAATCTGTTTGTGCAACACCTTAATTACGATGTTTCTGACATTTCTTCGCTCACTTGACAGTCGAGAGTAGAGTGCAATACACATGAAGCAAGCAGGTGTGCTCATGTTTGTTCGTGGTAAAGTCTACTGAAAGTACTGGTTACCGTGTGTACGTAGGCTTCAAGTCACTGAGGTAAGGATTTACAGGTTTAAGATGACTCTAAGAATAGCTGTTTTGAGGGTACCGGGTATTACAGGAAGTTCGCGGCCGTCACGCAGTTTAATGTCGACCGAGTTTGAGAACGATAACAATCACACTGCAAACAAAACACACAGAGATCTCCTACGTTAACGTGACTGTTTTCGTGTGTGTGCGCGCACTTTGAGTATGCTATAGATGTGATTACCGGAACAACAGATTTAACACTTTTAATACGGAAGATCGGATTGACTAAATTACAACAACAGGAATTCACTGTTATTAAGGATTGCGTTTGTTCGTTTCGGAACCGGCAACCCTCACCTTGGTTGGTATATTTGTTTAAAAACAATAGAAGGCGCCACCATGCGACACGTCATGTTTTTGCAAATATGTTAATAGAATGCTTATTTGCTGGTTTGTAAGGGAGTCAGGTGAGCGAATGGAATATGTTTGTGTATGTGTTTGAGTTCTCTTGTGGAGTACATGGGCTCCTGGAAATAAGCATTTAGTAATTTTGATATGTATAGCTGATATGTATAGGTAATTTGTTATGTATAGATGAAATGTATAGACATGTTATGTTGCTTGTCATAGTGTGAAGCTAAAATGAACTTAACCTGTCCTAACCCTGTTCAGTCACGTGACGTAGCAAGTTTGATATGGTAATTGGTCACTTAATGGAGTCCAGCTTTGTAGAATGGTCGCACAGATGTTCTTTAAACTGTACCTGCACACACTGCACATGATGATCATGGCTGTCATTATTACAAAACTAAATGTACAAATTTTTTACATTCTGCTGATGCTCTAACCTTTCCCTGTGATGTTGGGGGGGGTTTCTTACAGAGAGGGAGTTCAGTTGTATAAATTACATGGTCTGTTCTTTGTGGAATCAGGATCGACCTCGCCTATTTGCATTGCAGGTCTAAGATGGAGCAGTGTGTGCCACCAACAGATGTGAAACGGACGAAACCCAAACCAGTGAGTACTGACTCATGTTCAAACCCAAACCAGTGACTAACGACTTGTGTTCAAACCCAAACCAGGGATTACAGGCTCATGTTCAAACAAGGAGTACACAACGTAACCCTGGTCTTGAAGGTCTGCTATATACAATGGCAATTTCAAAATAAGGGCACTTAAGACCACAAACCCCAGTATGCATAGCCACCCTCCCTGGCTGACAGCCCTTGGTCCTACCTTGTGCCCAAGCACAGGTCTTAATACAGACAAATTTCTAAAGAAATAATCTATTTTCCAGTAGGCTGATTTCAGGCTGGTTTTATGCATGTAGGCAGAGCAGATCAGAATTGGGCTGTTTAAAGGAACAGCATTAGTATCATACCTGGACACAAATGTGTCGCAGCCAAGCTGGCCTGTCAGGGGGTCTGCACAGCCGAGCTGGCCTGGCGCGGGGTCTGCACAGCCGAGCTGGCCTGGCGCGGGGTCTGCACAGCCGAGCTGGCCTGGCGCGGGGTCTGCACAGCCGAGCTGGCCTGGTGCGGGGTCTGCACGTACTCATGTTCTTACTGACATGTATGTTTTTGGACTTGGATCATTGTGCAACACTGTTTTGAAAATTCAGGATTTGATATCTGCTGAAAACAGAGGGTGAGTTAAGTCTACCTCTAATGTGAGTGCTAGAAAATAGACTGTCTTGGGACTCCACTGCTATGTGAGGTAGAAGCAGGATAAACCCCATCAGACTGTGCAGATGTATACATCTCTGAGTGGTTAACCCCTTGGCTCTGTCTTGGGGCTGTGTCTCACTCCATGTCTCAGGTTATTTTAATACAGTGATACAGCCCAGACTGGTTATACAGTGTTTCTCCATTATTTTCATTAGTAAATTGAATGTTTAATTGAAATGTAAAGTTTATGGGCCTGTGTCTTAACCTGGAACAGCAATAAGGCTGGTTTGAAATACTTTATAACCAAATAATGTGCTTTTCTATGCAGACTGTGTTAAAAAGCCACCCTCTCAACTAAACACACTTAAGTAGTTAACCATGCCATGGTGTAATATCTTGATGAAGATGAAGGATGTTCCTGTGTTTTTGTCTTCCTCCTCTTGTAGCCTAAACCATCACACCCTCCACCCAAACCACCTCAGACTCTGCAAACCTCAAATCTCAAACCTGTGACTGAGGTGAGTGTTACGCCAGTCCTGAGTTGTTTGAAAACTCCTGAAGATTTAGCTCCTGTGTGTCTGTACCTACTTATAGATTTAGGTCCTTTTTTGTAACCACATAGATTTAGTTGCTCTGTGTCTTTACCCTCCTGTAGAGTTAGATAATGTTTGCCTGTATATATTACCTGTGTATTATCATACAGTGTCCTCCATAACCTTTGGGACAAAGACATTTTTTTTATTTGGCTTCTTACTCTACAGGTTCAGATTTGTAATCAAACAATTCACACAAGGTTAAAACATCAGTCTGACAGACTGCAAGATTCAAACTACTGCTGGTTTACAAAAGCCAGATATATAGATTACAGAATTGCCTAAAAGAGCCTGCAGAGTTATGGAAAAAGGTCTTGTGGAAAAATGAGTCAGAGATTCACCAATATAGGAAGGCTTAAGTGTGCAAGCTAGGAACTAAGATCCAGCATGTACCACCTAAGCTGTGAAACATGTTGGAGGGAGTGTTATGGTTTGGGCATGTATGGCTGCCACAGGTACTGCCTCAGCTGTCTTCATTGATGTAACTGCTGATAGCAAAGGCAGAATGATTTCTAAGGTGTACATAAATATCTTACCTGCTCAACTCCAAAGAAATGCCCCAAAATCCAGTGATCTGATCTGACCTGAATCCAACATGTGTTTCATTTGCGGAAGAAAGTGCCTAATGCTCTTCTTCTGCTATAGAGACCTGGCAGAGCATCACCAGAGAAGATTCTCAGCACTGGGTGATGTCAATGGGTCAAAGAAGCAGTCTTTGCATGGAAAGAATATGTAGCAAAATCCTAAACACTTTAAATTTATGTAACATTCATATGCCCTAAATGATATGGTTACCTGAAATAGGGATATTGTGTATGACATGTAATTTCTACACAGACAATGTCTAACGTCATGTGAATTGTGTGGTTTCAAATCTAAAGTTTTGGAGAACGGAAGCAAATGAAAGAAAAAACAGTCTCAAACCTTGTGGACGTAAATATTGTCTGTGTCGTGCACCACTTGCACTCAGATCTATTTAAATGGAGAAACCAGCTGAAGGTCCTGATTTGCCTGTATCACATGAAAAACAATGATCGGGAAGCTGGGTCAGAGGCGTGTCCCTGTTGGTGCCTGCAGCAAGGCTGTGTGTCAGCAGTGTGTGTGACGATTGTTTCTCTCTTTCAGGTAAACGGGAATTTGATCCATACGGAAAGAATGGACAGGAGTGTTCCAATTCTTCCACCTCGACCAAGGCCTGAGGTAGGCCCACCTCCACCTGCTCTACAGCCGACTTGGCCAATCACACACCTGCCCCACAGTCACCTCAGCCAATCACACACCTGCCCCACAGTCACCTCAGCCAATCACACACCTGCCCCACAGTCACCTCAGCCAATCACACACCTGCCCCACAGTCACCTCAGCCAATCACACACCTGCCCCACAGTCACTTCAGTCAGTTACCCCCTGGCCCTACATCTTTATCAGCCTCAGGAACCACAGAAGTCTGTGTGGCTTTGACTGTATTTTCTCCCAACTCAAGTCAAGGTTAAGAGTGGATGTTGACTGAATTCAGCACACTGTATTTAACTTTTACATTTTGTTCATGGCAGGAGTTTAACAACACCGGATTCAACTTGAATGAAAGGACAAAGATAAACATATGCACACAAGCGTTTAACATGAACATGCAGGTGAGCTCACACAAACGCAGCAGTCTGAAGCAGGCGGCCATTAGGGCTGGGGTTCTCCGTGAGAAATGAGGGTAAAGCTGTTCAGTTGCAGCAGATACTTTTATACCTGTGAAAGTTTCTCATGAATCACAGCACAGCACATATTCCCAATGATTACTGGGAATGATGATGGTTGATGATACGTCTTGATGATGGTTTTCAGGAAAACAACAATGATGCTGGAAAAAAGATGCCAATGCAAAACGAGGTGAGTAAACATAGAAATCATTGTAAATGAACACATCTCAATGATGCGCTGTATTTGTACCATTAGAGGTTGGCTCGTACAGTGCACAGGAGCAGAAATATCAGTGTCTTCCCTTATCAGCATCCCTCTGACTTGGAGAAGCAAGAAAATCCAAAAGGAGAGGAAGAGGAGAAGGCAGCAGGGACAGCGAAAGCTGTGGACAAGAGCCAGGTACCTGATTTCTGTCTGTGTCTGTGTTTCTGTTTGTGTGTGTATGTTTTATTAGAAATGCCGCTCATATTAGTTAAATGTGTATGTTTTATTAGAAATGCCCCTCATATTAGTTAAATGTGTATGTTTTATTAGAAATGCCGCTCATATTAGTTAAATGTGTGTGTTTTAGTAGAAATGCCGCTCATATTAGTTAAATGTGTGTGTTGCTCTTTGATTCAGGGCTCAGGAATACTGAAGGAAATGAAGAAAAAGCTGAGACCCATCAGGTCTACAGTGCAGGTAATTCACTTGCAAAACTATTGACTGACAGTCAGTATTATCCCTGTAGTACTGTGCTAATAATAGTGGTCGGTATTATCCCTGTAGTACTGTGCTAATAATAGTGGTCAGTATTATCCCTGTAGTACTGTGCTAATAATAGTGGTCATTGTTATCCCTGTAGTACTGTACTAATAATAGTGGTCAGTATTATCCCTGTAGTACTGTGCTAATAATAGTGGTCAGTATTATCCCTGTAGTACTGTGCTAATAATAGTGGTCAGTATTATCCCTGTAGTACTGTGCTAATAATAGTGGTCAGTATTATCCCTGTAGTACTGTGCTAATAATGGTGGTCATTGTTATCCCTGTAGTACTGTGCTAATAATAGTGGTCATTGTTATCCCTGTAGTACTGTACTAATAATAGTGGTCAGTATTATCCCTGTAGTACTGTGCTAATAATAGTGGTCATTGTTATCCCTGTAGTACTGTACTAATAATAGTGGTCATTGTTATCCCTGTAGTAGTGTGCTAATAATAGTGGTCATTGTTATCCCTGTAGTACTGTACTAATAATAGTGGTCATTGTTATCCCTGTAGTAGTGTGCTAATAATAGTGGTCATTGTTATCCCTGTAGTACTGTACTAAAATGAGGGGGCATTTGGGGTCATTGGTGTCTAAGTAAAACACTGTTATTTTTGTACTAAGCGCTTATATCTTAACTTAGACTCACAGGGAATTGGGCCGATCAGAGGGCAAAGAGGATCAGAGGGAAGAACTTGAAAACCGACAGGTGTGTGTGTGTGTGTGTGTGTGTTACAGGAGCTGTAGAGACATTTTGGCTATGGCATAGTGTAGAACGGAACTCACAAAACTAAATTAAGTGGAATCTGGTACACAGTTGATTGAAGGTGAGCCTTCACTCACACACACACTCATTTATGTCTCCCTCAGGATAAAGGAGTGTTTGGAAATTTCTGGAAAAATTCTACAGAGAGGACCCCCACCTTCACTGTAAGCACCCAAAACACTTTATGTTAACCAATGTGTTTTTTTTTTTTTGTTTTTTTTTTTTTTTAAACAAATTTGTGCTATTGCAAAGTCATTTTTCCTTCCTTCCTATTATTCCTTTTCATTACATTTAGGCATTTAGCAGACACTCTTATCCAGAGCAACTTGCAACTCAAAGTGCATTAAGCTGGGGACAAGAGTGCTAAAGTATAGAGTGGGGTAAAACTCCCAATTGCCAGAAGAGAGAGCACAGACTAAACCCTTTGATAAAGTTGACCATTCTGTCTGTTACAGAGTTACATAATGGATGCTAATCCTGAGGGAGAGAGAACCATTCCTGGCATTGAAAAGGTGTGTTTCAGATCTGATAGTTATAGTGATGATGATGATGATCATCATCATCATCTTAGTTTGTGTCAGTGCTTCTCTTGTGTTCTGGGGTTCCACTGTGTATTTTTGTAGCTACATAAACACCATACTGTACCAGTAACTAAATGCTGTGCTGTGCTGTACTCTGAGTATATGTTAATTGTGTGACAGTCCTGTATCCACCGTGTTTTTCTCAGGAAAATGAATCTGCACATGATGAACTCTCAGCAAGCAATGACAGTCTCTCTGATATTGACAAAAAGGTGAGTCTCTTAGTCTGTCCTGCTTTTGCTCTTCACATGAACAAACTCTACTAACCCTCTCACAACTCTCTAGGAGAAAGGAGGCATGTTCAGTGGTATGTTCAGAAAGACTCCCAAACCTTCTGGAGGTCCCACACCTGCACAGGTAAGTGATTCTACACCTAAGTCACTACCAGTGACCTGTCTGTGCTTGGATCTGATCAATTTCTGTCCTTCTCTCAGGACAATCTTTCTACACACAGTGAACTCTCAGCCAGCAATGACAGCCTCTCTGACAACAACACAAAGGTGAGTCTCTCTGTTCAGCCATTATTCTCTACAATTTAGAGTTTCAGTCCAGCTGTTTCTGTTACACTGTTAATCTGTTTCTCTTTCAGGAGAAAGGAGGGATACTAAGTGGAATGTTCAGACGAGCCCCTAAACCTGCTGAGAACAGCCCAACTGCACAGGTGACTATATAACACTGTGCTGTACTTTCCCTGTACAGATAATTGCATTATGTCTCTAATATGCCCTAATTGCCTTGTCTTTTTCAGGAAAATGAATCCATACACAGTAAACTCTCAGCCAGTAATGACAGCCTCTCTGATATCGACAAAAAGGTGAGTCAGTCTTTTCAGTCATTACTCCACACACTAGCATTTCTGTCCAGCTGTTTCTGTTAAACCAACACCTACTCTTTCCTCTTTCTTTCTCTGATCTCTCCTTATTTCTCTCAGGAGAAAGGAGGGAAGTTCACTGGGCTATTCCGAAAATCCCCAAAACCTGCAGAGGACACTGCACCTGTACAGGTAACTATATTAACACTGTATTCCCCTCTACCTGCACAGGTAACTACATAAACACCATACTGTACCAGTAACTAAATGCTGTGCTGTACTCTGAGTATATGTTAATTGTGTGACAGTCCTGTATTCACTGTGTTTTTCTCAGGAAAATGAATCTGCACATGATGAACTCTCAGCAAGCAATGACAGTCTCTCTGATATTGACAAAAAGGTGAGTCTCTCAGTCTGTCCTGCTTTTGCTCTTCACATGTGAACAAACTCTACTAACCCTCTCACAACTCTCTAGGAGAAAGGAGGCATGTTCACTGGAATGTTCAGAAAGATTCCCAAACCTTCTGGAGGTCCCACACCTGCACAGGTAAGTGATTCTACACCTCAGTCACTACCAGTGACCTGTCTGTGTTTGGATCTGATCAATTTCTGTCCTTCTCTCAGGACAATCTTTCTACACACACTGAACTCTCAGCCAGCAATGACAGCCTCTCTGACAACAACAACACAAAAGTGAGTCTCTCTGTTCAGCCATTATTCTCTACACATCAGAGTTTCTGTCCAGCTGTTTCTGTTACACTGTTAATCTGTTTCTCTCTCAGGAGAAAGGAGGGATAATCAGTGGAATGTTCAGAAGATCCCCCAAACCTGCTGAATATAGTCTACCTTCACAGGTAAGTTAACATTGGAGTGTATCTGTGGAGATAACTGTACTTTTCCTACACCCTACCTGTACATGTGCCAGTCTTAACACTGATCTGCACAGCATGTGTAAAATGTAATTCATTTGAATATGCTGTGTTGACTGACCTGTCCTTGTCTGGAAAATGAACAAAGTGAAATCTCAACAAGCAACATCGACACAAAGGTGAGTCTCTTTGTCTGTCATGCTTTTGCTCTTTACTTCGAAAAAGACTACTAACCGTCACATGGCTCCCTAGGAGATAGGAGGAATGTTCACCGGATTATTTAGAAGACCCCTCAAACCTGCAGAGTGCACTGTACCTATACAGGTAGGTATATGAACACTGCGCTTTACTCTACCTGTACAGATAAAACACAATTTACTGCTGTTCTATGCCATAACTACCCCATCATTCTCAGGAAAACGAATCCATACACAGAGAACTTTCAGCCAGTAATGACAGCCTCTCTGACAACAACACAAAGGTGAGTCTTTCTGTTCAGCCATTTCTCTATACATTAGTGTTTTTGTCCGGCTGTTTCTGTTATGCTGTAAATCTGTTTCTCTCAGGAGAAAGCTGGGATAATCAGTGGAATGTTCAGAAAGACTCCCAAACCTTCTGGAGGTCCCGCACCTGCACAGGTAAGTGATTCTACACCTCAGTCACTACCAGTGACCTGTCTGTGCTTGGATCTGATCAATTTCTCTGTCCTTCTCTCAGGACAATCTTTCTACACACAGTGAACTCTCAGCCAGCAATGACAGCCTCTCTGACAACAACAACACAAAGGTGAGTCTCTCTGTTCAGCCATTTCTCTATACATTAGTGTTTATGTCTGACTGTTTCTGTTAAGGCCTCAGTAAACTTACTGTGGAAACAAACTTTGACAGGTTTGTATAACCAAAAGGACGTGTTTGCAGATAACCAACCTCCGCACTGAGGTTGCACACCACAATGTGCACCTGTTTGCTGGCTGAACTTGTCAAATTCTCTGCAAAACTGCCTCCAATGTGAAATTGTTTGCAATTGGTCAAAAAAGTAATGTTTTTTTGTTTTGCCTAGTAATGGGGATGCCCTTCTTTCTTTATAATATTATGTTAAAATGGATTAATTCAAGGCTAGACTTGCCAAGCTTGTCAGGGGTTATTGGCATCTGTATGACTTGTGCCACATGTGATTACAAACACAGTGAGATGTCCACTAACACATGGCAAGAAATATCAAGATACTGTTACAATACTGGTGGGTGTCAGTAAATTAAGAATGCAGAGCCTCACTATACACACTTAGTGAGTTATGACCCGAACCTAAAGGCTAAAAAAAATGGTATTAACCCTCTCACAACTCTCTAGGAGAAAGGAGGGATGTTCAGTGGTATGTTCAGAAAGATTCCCAAACCTTCTGGAGGTCCCACACCTGCACAGGTAAGTGATTCTACACCTCAGTCACTACCAGTGACCTGTCTG
Organism: Albula glossodonta; assembly: GCA_019788955.1. Taxonomy (NCBI): domain Eukaryota; kingdom Metazoa; phylum Chordata; class Actinopteri; order Albuliformes; family Albulidae; genus Albula; species Albula glossodonta. The sequence continues at coordinate 46,323 of JAFBMS010000688.1, forward strand.
TGCTTGGATCTGATCAATTTCTGTCCTTCTCTCAGGACAATCTTTCTACACACACTGAACTCTCAGCCAGCAATGACAGCCTCTCTGACAACAACACAAAGGTGAGTCTCTCTGTTCAGCCATTATTCTCTACAATTTAGAGTTTCTGTCCAGCTGTTTCTGTTACACTGTTAATCTGTTTCTCTCTCAGGAGAAAGGAGGGATAATCAGTGGAATGTTCAGAAAATCCCCAAAACCTGCAGAGGACACTGCACCTGTACAGGTAACTATATTAACACTGTACTCCCCTCTACCTGCACAGGTAACTACATAAACACCATACTGTACCAGTAACTAAATGCTGTGCTGTACTCTGAGTATATGTTAATTGTGTGACAGTCCTGTATCCACTGTGTTTTTCTCAGGAAAATGAATCTGCACATGATGAACTCTCAGCAAGCAATGACAGTCTCTCTGATATCGACAAAAAGGTGAGTCTCTCAGTCTGTCCTGCTTTTGCTCTTCACGTGAACAATCTCTACTAACCCTCTCACAACTCTCTAGGAGAAAGGAGGCATGTTCAGTGGTATGTTCAGAAAGACTCCCAAACCTTCTGGAGGTCCCACACCTGCACAGGTAAGTGATTCTACACCTCAGTCACTACCAGTGACCTGTCTGTGCTTGGATCTGATCAATTTCTGTCCTTCTCTCAGGACAATCTTTCTACACACAGTGAACTCTCAGCCAGCAATGACAGCCTCTCTGACAACAACAACACAAAAGTCAGTCTCTCTGTTCAGCCATTTCTCTATACATTAGTGTTTCCAAAACTCTTTGTTAACTTCTGTCCTCTCTGTCTCACTGGAATAGGGAAAAGGTGGAAAGTTCACTGGAATGTTCCGGAGAACCCCTAAACCTACGGTACCTGTACGGCTAACTACATATTAACATTGTACTGTATGGTATTTATATGGGGAAGTACCAGAACACTGCAACTATTCCAATACCAGTTTTTAGTAGATCCAGTACCATTTCTACCACTGCTGCATTGTCACTGTACCTGACTTAAGTACATGTGACTGATTTGTGTACTTCCTGTAAACCTATGACCATAAAAAGTATGGAATGTTCCTATGAAAATCCCATGGGTAGAAAATGTTTACCAGCAAGGTGTAGTTGGTTATGCAAAGTCCAAGTTAAAATACCTATAACTACCACTAGTATATTTGATAAAACTCAGAACAATAAATGACAGTCTTGTAATGGGATTCAGGTGCAGTCTGAAGAGGAGAGTCTTCTGCCTGCATCGGAAGTCAGGCAATGATTTTTCTGTCATGACATCAGTGGAGAGTGCATCACACCACTGAGGGGGTGGGTGCAGAGACCTGGAGACTGGGGGGTGCAACAACACAAAGAGGGAGCAGTTATCCATTTAATATTCACAGATCAGAGGGACCTGGCTGGAGTGTAGGATTTGTTTATTGACTGTGGCGGTACTGTGGAACTGTTCCTAGTCTGAATGTGATCATGGTTCATTGGTAGAATTCGCTCTCAAAACCATACACCTGTACTTCCTGTTTTTTTCCAGGATTCCACAGAAACAGAGGGTGCAAAGAAGGGAGAGTCTTTAAGGATGAAGAGGAGGGTGTGTGTAGTTTGTCTTTTTGTATTTTTTCTCTGCCTTGTCTCCCAGTTAAGTACTCCATACATAGGGAATGTACCCATCTTGCTGTGTGGATTTTGGGTGTGACTATACTGAGTTGTAATGTGATGAAACCGTAGCGTAATGTTTACTGTGTTGTTTGTGGCTGCTAGGTCTCATTCAGAGTGAGGAGAACACTTCCCAGAAATCCCAATGTCCTTTTCCGATCTGCAACAGCGGTGAGAGAGACAGCCCAGCTACATTATTCAAATTCATCCCGTACTGTCATGTAGAATCTAATTCCCTGTACATATGAGGTGAGAGTGAAGGCTGACTATGGGATAGCTACCCCCATGTGATCACACCCTCTCATTGTCTGTAGGACTCTGATGAGCAAGAGAACCTGGTGGAGTCTGTGGAGATGGAGGAACTGCTTTCAGTGCAGGTGTGTGAGTTAATTTGGGGTAAATGAGTGTTATCAAGTGGGGTGTAACTGTGTATCATACTGTGTGTGTGTGTGTGTGTGTGTGTGTGTGTGTGTGTGTGTGTGTGTGTGTGTACTTGTTTTATAGGAGAGCTCAGTGGAGATTCAGATGGTGGAGATGGCTCCTTTGCCCAGTGAAGGAAACCCACTGGATTCATCAGAGGTGTGTGTGTCATGAGAAATAAAGTATTCCTTAATGTAATAGTTGAAGGTCAGGAGACAGGAGAAACTTCCACTTGGGAGATTCTACCTTTCATGTGCGGTTATTAAAGGTGAACAGTAAGGACCTATCTTTTCCCTAGGATGATGATGGCTTGCTGGAATGGTGGAGAACAGTAGAAGGTGGGTAATTCTGTGTGTGTGTGTGTGTGTGTGTGTGTTCATAAGGGAGAGTAGATTTTTCAGTACAGGAAGTATGCTAAATGTGTGTGTGTGTGTGTGTGTGTGTGTGATGTATGCATGCTTGCATATTAATGGGTTTTTGTTGTGGTTATTCTTGTCGTTTGCCAGGTTGGGATGAGTGGAATGAATCTTCAAACTTCCAAGAAGACGAGGAAGATATGTGAGTTATTTGACACTTCTTATTCTGATTCTCTTTTCTCCTTGTCATTTCCGCTCTCTCGCATTGAATATCCAGCCTGTCTGTTTTCTGTGGGTTGGACATGTTGATAACAGGGTCTTTCTCTGGTCCATCAGGGCCGTGGAGCAGGCAGCTGACCGTGTGTTCATGGCGGCACAACTTTTTGTCCGCCTTTTTAACCAGCGAGGGGCATCGCTGCAGCAGCGAATCTTGGAGCTGCTCTCTGTGGCTGACGAGGCCGACAACTTCCATAAGCGCACAGTGGCAGCCAGCATGGGGGGTGGGGTGGCCAGTGTAGTTGGAAGCGTGACCACCATCACGGGCCTCATTCTCGCTCCCTTCACCTTTGGCAGCTCAATCATCGTGACTGCTGTAGGCATTGGCGTGGCAACAGCAGGAAGTATTGCCTCAGCCTCTGCCAATATCACCGACACAGTCCATTCTAAAATGGACCGGAAGAAAGTGGAGAAAATGATCCAGGGCTACCAGGAGGAGATAAAAGATATCCGAGAATGCATGGATTTTGTACAGGTGTGTCCTCCTTCCTAATCTAATTATGAAAATTCTGGATTGAAGGAGTGATTTATGGGAAGTAGTTTCCCCTTATTCATTTGTATTTCCTGTAAAGATATTTCAGCTCTGTCTGGGCATAGACTGGAAAACCTGTCTCCAGGGCTGGGACCACAGCAAGGATCATATCCTAGTTTCACAAGTAGCCTATTATATTTATCAGTTCATCATTTACTTGGTATTTTTTCAATTACAAAGGAAAAATACCAAGGATATGACCTGCGTGTCTTCAAAGGTAGCTACTGCCATACCAGTATTTCCGTGGCCAGTCTGCTTTTGCAGTTTGTCTCGACAAGATATTACTTGGTTATGTTGTGCTTGCTGTCTTTTATGAGGCTCCAAGTCTAGGTTGTGCTTTTGTGTTAAAATCCACAACACCTATGGATAATGTATTTTATTTCCAAGTACATTATGTCATGGATGGATGCATGTAGTTTTTGGCTGTTGACAGCTCAGTTGTTTCAGTTCATGTAAATATGTAGGGTGTGAAGCTATACATTGTTGCACATATCTCATTTTCTCCTACTCTCTCCACAGGAAGGGATGGATACCCTACAGGAGTGGAACTTTGAGAAGTACACTGACAGTGTAGCAAAGCGTGCCATGAATCAGAACGTTAAACATGTATTCAAAGAGGGCGCTCGAGCGGGCAAGGCCCTGATGATCAACACTGACCAACTGATCAGCACCGTGCAAGTACTGAGCGTAGCGGGAGGTGCTGCCAAAGCTGCTCAGGCCATCAGTGTCACCACTGGCGTCATGTCCGCACTCTTCCTGGCGCTTGACATCTTCTTCCTCGCCAAGGACGGCCACGAGCTGCGCAAGGGTGCCAAGACGCAGTTTGCTTCAAAGATCCGTGAGGTATGCAAAGAGCTACAGGATGGGCTGCTACAGCTGAACCGGGTCAAAACTGAACTGCAGAAGACCATGGATGGCATTGAAGTGGAGGAGTTTGAGGAGGAGGAGGAGGAGGAAGAGGAGGAGGAGGATTCTGACCTGGAATGTGACCCTGAGAAATTGGCCCTCCTAGAGGAAGAGATAAACCAGATGGAGCAAAAACTAGACCAGCAAGTCCAGGAGAAGAAATGTGGAGAGAGAGAAAATGACAGTGAGGAACACCATGTGAAGCTGACTGAAGATGGAAAGATTGAAAAAAGTGAAATGGGAGGAGAAAGAGTAGAGGAGGAAGGAAGATTAGAAAAAGATGGGAAGGTGGAGAGGGGAGCTGGAAAAGATGAGAAACTAAAAGAGGAAATCCAGGATGAAGATGGGACTGAACAAAGAACAAAAGGAAACAAAGAAGAAGATAAACAAGTTGGAGGTGTGAAGCGAGAGGGTAAGAGTGAAAAAATGGGGAGAGATGGACCTGAGAAGGGGGAAAAGAGAGAGGGGGATGAAAGAGGAAACAGTGAAAAGAGGGAGAGGTATGAACACAGGAAGACAGAAAAGGGAGAGTGGGAAGAAAGTGGGAGGAGTGCAAAGAGAGAAAAGGAAGGAGGGAAGAGTGCTAAAAGAGATGGGGATGAACAGAGGAAGAGGGAAAAAGGAAAATGGGATGAACCTGTTAAAAATGAGAAGAGAGGAGTTGAACATGAAAAGAGTGGAAAAACAGAGCACAATGCCATGTTGGACTCTCTCCCTCCTTCTGCTCAACCTCGATCAAAAGCTTTTTCCAATGTCCCAGAGGAGGCCAGGTGTGAGGGGCCAGTCACAGAGCCAAAGGCCCCACCCCCTGTCCCACACAGGAAGCGAGCTTCCCACAGAGAGCCGCTCTCAATCTGACACAGGAAATGTGTTCGCCAAAGAGAGACCCTCAATCTGACACAAGAAATGCCAAAAATGCTATGGATTTTATGCAACTTGTAGCCTGACCAAATTTTAATGTTTACTGGTCATTTGATATATCTATTGACACTTTTTAAAATGTAATCTGAAAAACTTTATAAGCTATTCATTTTATTTGGGAAGGAGATTAATTCCTCTAGCGGACATGTTTTGTTTTTGTTTTTTTTCTGTGACAAGTTTGGATGATGCAGTATCTATGCCTGGTAAAGGGTTTGATAATGAACACTGGTCCCTATGCACTTTACACTGAACTTTCTGACTTCATCTGGGACCTTTGTTCTCATACTGTCACAACTGTAAATGTTATGTTTTATCATTTATACTGTCACTTATGAAGTCTGGAGCTAGTTTTACATGAAGAACACTCACCCTGGTTTAATTTGAGATCATAATCTGTTAAGTAAAGGCACAGTTTAGTTGATCCTCTGCTTTCGTTTTACGGAGAACAGGACAGGGTGTTAGAATCCCTTTTCACTCAGTGGTTTCAGGTGAAAACTGTTATTTTAAATGTTGGCCGTTCCATACCACTTAGATTTGCAGATATGGATAATTTTACTCTGTTTATACATGGTCAAAAATGAACAATAAAGATTTTGTTTTCAAGTATTCAGGGATGTGGTCAGGTTGTTTAACTCGCTGTGTTTGATCAAGTGGTTTCTCTGAGGTAGGTTTTCTCTTATTTGGGCAGGGCTGGTGTAGATTGAGATGTCTGCATTAATGTACTATATCTTTTTTAACCTTATTTACTGGGCAATATAAACCAAAATAGTTTCCAGTACTTCATCCTCCTGTCAAATTTCTCTTTGAGTGGAGCCACTGGTGTCACAGATACTGACCTGTTGTCACCATTCCTTCCTAGGGATGGGTACCACAGTGGTGCCAGTCAGTAGACAATGTTAAGTTACTTTTGCATTTGATTATGGTGAAATGTTCCAATGTGGTCCAACTTTTTGATGGCCATGTTAAACTTTATTTTCAGTATGCCCCCACTTTTACTGTCTAACCACAAGAGACAAGTGTTTGCCTGTGTAAAAAGTAAAATGAGGAAGTAGGAACAGCCTCTGTGTTTGTCAGACAAATTAATCTGCCATAGAGATTGACATGCTCCACAGAAAGACTCATTTAACAGATTATTTGTATGACAGAACATCATTAACTCAAAATGCATGACCACTGTAGATATCATTATGCAACTAGCTAGGGTATCTGATGTGAAATTCATCACTTTTCAGCAAAGTACTTCAGAGGAGTACAGCAAGAGAGAAATGGTGTAGCACTGTACATTTTGAAAGACAATTAAGGAAGCATGTACTTGGTTGACTTGCTGTCAAACACCTGAAGCTGTAAAACAGGAATCATACATGCTACACAAGCATACATGATTTTGAGGTTGATGTGCACAGGATGCATGCATTGCTGACCCTCCCTGTGATGGCACCAGCACCTGCCTTTGTAGAAAATGCACTTCAAAAAAGTGATTTTCAAAAAATTTGTTTCCAGGCAACTGACTTTGTTTTGGGACACATCCAGTAAGTCATGGCTGTGTGTAAACTAAAACCTCAGGAATGGGGAAAACTAAAGTTACACTTGGGTACTGAATACCAAGTGCCTCAAAAATTCAAACCATATTCATTTTATCACAACAATCAATTTGCATAATTGGCCTTTATAGCCTCTAAAGAACCTTTATAGCCTCCAGCTATATAAAGTAAATAACCGTGTAAGTGAAACACAAGATGATTCCTAAAATCTGCACCTAGGTTTCTTTTGAAGGTACTTCCAGAAGTAGACACCGGCCCTCCAGGGCTGGAGATACACTGCAGCCCTCCTGGACTGGACTTACACCTGCAGACACTGCAGCCCTCCAGGAATGAAGTTAAATCTGCAGAGTCGGGTTTCTTGACAAGACGTTTCTTTGTTTGCTTGCTTTGCTCTATCATCTGTGAATAATAAGGTAGTACATGAATAAAGTGTATTTTCAACAAAAAGGTGAAGTGCTCAGAAAAATGGCACAAAAAATGAACAGGGAAAGTGTGTGATGGGGGGGAGCAGCCAATGGTACAAGCCTAATCTCTGCGAAAATAAAGTAGTTCCTCTAGGCAAATCGAAATGTGCCCAAACCTGTTGTACAAGTTCCAATGTTCCAATCTGTACACGTTCCAACACTGTCACATTAAGAAAACACTCATACAGTGTATCAAATACAGTCAGCCCTTTTCATAATTACAGTGTGCTCAGGAGTGGGGAGACACCTCAATTATTGCATTCCCACACTCCTATTACAAGAGAAACTCCTTTAATTTGTTTTATGTTACCATAATCCACCAGTTGTCCTGTGGGTGACTCACCCCACATATCTTTCCACCAAATGGAGGCATAGGTGTGATTTTTGTTCTGGAACCAACTCATCCAGGCTCATATTACATGTGGCCACTGTCCTTTATCTAAGGTTTCCTTCCTGGTTTTAGAGAATCAAATTTGCACTGCTTTCAAAGTATTAATGAATTTATACATGTGATAGCACCTCTTTTTATCTTAACTGCTTGTATACTCTGGGCATTTGTAACTGTTCCTTTAAATTTCAATTTAGTTACCTATTTGTGTTTTTAAATAACAAATATGGCACTTATATGACTAAGTGGGTGAATTACATTTTAAAGGCAGTGAACAAATAATAAATGAGAACATGTATAAAACACTTATCTATGCGGTTTTTGCAGTGTAAATAAGACTGGGTGTGGTAGAGCCTGATGGTAATTCTTCTCTGCAATTACTGCTGAGATAGAATACACTGATATTGATGACCTGAAATTCGATTGAGTTAGGAACTGGAGTAGATAAACGCATTTAATTATCTTAAATAGTCTCAACATTTTGATTCTCATAAACACTCGGCAGAGTTGGCTCTGGAGAGCGCTGGAATTCGGATGAATCAGAACAGCGCGCAGCTCCCCCTAGAGGAGTTTATCAGTCTTTCACAATATTTACTGTTTGAAATGGGGAAATTGACATTTTAGTTAACCCTGGAATTGTTAAATACTGCGTCCCATCAAAGCTCTGCCCATTTCTTTGACATATATGGATATTCATCTGAGTCAATTGCGTTCAGGGATATAAAACTCGAGACGCATTAGTCGTATTACTGTTTGTAATTATCACATCGTAGACCATTCTATATATTGGTGTCTTAATACATTTTGACAGCAGGAAGGCTACAACGAAAGCTTGTGGACGTAGAATGTGTGCATTCGTAGTCTTTTTGGTGTCGATTCTCAAAAGTAAATTCAGCGCGAGGCAGACGGCGCAGAATTAAGCTACAAAAATAATGAGAACAATATGCCTTAGCTTGCCCTCTCAACAGGCATGTGACGCGCCGTCTGTTGCAGTGTGTGGTGCAGCTATACTCCGCGTTTTAGAGGTGTTGCGAGAAATGGATGAACAGCTACACTATTGATTTTTTCGCCTATTTCCAAAATAAAAACAATACTGGTGTCACGAGAAAATCCCAAAGAGCAGGAAGTGCAACACATCACAGCACGTCAGCGTAGCACCGTCAGCGGTAAGTAGCATTAGCAAGATTGACAGTAAACTTTACATGTGTTCTCAACTACGGAAGTATTAAATTAATAAACTAAGCTAAAATCGTGTAACTAACAACGTAGTTAGACTGCGTTGACAGCATTCTTGTTTTATCGATGATAAAAAGCACGGGTTAAAGTTTTGTTCATGCACTCTCCTCTTCTCTGACATGATTTTGTCTTGGTCGCTTCTTTCAGTTCCTGAATCACAACTGAAGGAATTCTGCGGTGCTTTTTTCGATGATACTTTTTCATAGTAACACTGTAATAAATATACATACAATTAAAAGGAAATACCTTTATACCCTTATACTCAAAAAAAGCTTCGAAATAAGACCGATATTCTGACAACTTCATAATTCGGTTACCTGATTATTGATGTTATTATATGCTTATTTTCTCCAGTTCTTTGAACGATTTTTCCTAGTTAGTCTGGTAGGTATAGTTCAATTATGATTTTTTATCTTACGTGTTGCTTAATGTGTCATACGTTACTACATTAATTTTGTGTATGTATGTGAACATGTTTACGAGTGGTACCTTAAAATTTAGGTTTAGAGCACAGGGTGTCTGAAATGCAAAACGTCATACTAAATCTATTTTTGTTAGAGTACCAATTAAAACTAAATCAATAATGCTATTTATAAAAACCAAATTACCCTTCTGAACATGTTAAGGATATCTTAAGATCTCTTTTTGGCATGTTTGTGAAAACATCATTTTATTAAAACTTTTAAGTTTAGACCTGTTAATGTCTGCCAAGGATGTTTCTGGTGAGACAGGATACCTGTGCCATAGGTGTGCCTGAAGGATACGCCCCATTCCCAGGTGTGTTTTGTTCAGGGCCTCAGAGAGGGGTGATTATGATCGCAGAATGCAGACCGAGAGAAAAGTGGGAAGGACTGTGTTTTTGTGCGTTTCGTATTACCCTCGCTCTGATGGTCCCTCCTAAAGCACAAAAGCAGTGACTCATGCACTGGAACCACAGTGTTTTGTAATTGTGTCTAAGCTTCCAGCTGGAGTCTGAGTGGCATACGCCTCTGGGCTGGTTTTGCTTGGTGTCTATGGGTTAAACCCCCCTGCAATGCCACTAAAGTATGTGTTAGTTCACTGGAGAGTGGAGAACAGCACTGCAGCCCTGCAGCAGGCAGGTGTGGACATGCTGGTGGAAGGGCTGGCTGCTGCCTGTATGCTGGCTAGAAATAACCTGGATATGCACACACATACAAGACTGCTATAATTAAAAATAGCTGTGTGTTTATGAGTGTACTGCTTTCCTCCAGTTTCCATTCAGTGTGACTGTAGGGTAAAAACAAATACAATGTGGACACAATACACACTATTGCTAGTCCTTTTACAAGGATACTGTTTGTTGAGGATAGTGTTCCCTGGGTATGACCATTTGTGTTCTTGTACTGAAGTGTGATGTGTATTGGCTTTTTACCTTTCAGGTTTAAGATGGAGGAGTGCATGTCACCAGCAGAAGTAAAAGGGAAGAAAAAAAAAGAGGTAACACAACTTCTGTGTGCCTGTGTCCGTCTTAGCATGTATTAATAGCACAAAGACACTGCTAGGTACAGAGACTGTGTCTTAAGGAATATTTTTAAAGGTGATCAATGTACCATCTGTCTTTCAGAGCTCAGGAATTTTGAAGGAAATGAAGCAAAAATTCAGACCAATGAAACCTACAACACAGGTATTGTACCTGTAACAGGGCTGCATAACAGTCACCGTTGTCCCTGTAGTGCTATGCTAATATTAGAGGTCATTGTTGTCCCTGTAGTGCTATTTTAATATTAGAGGTAATAGTTGTTTGTTAGTAAAACACTGCTATTTCTGTACTAAGGATGGGGAAGTGAGCCAATCAGAAGGTATGGAGGACCAGAGGGAAGAACCTGCAATCCAACAGGTCTGTGTGATGAGTGTGCAGCAGTTGTAAGAAGTGTTTTGAGGTTCTGAAATCTGCACCCAGTGGCTGAAAGTTTATGATAATGATGATGACACTGCTATAGCAAGTGTTTAGTAAGGTCATAGAGATGATGCTCATCATTTATTGGATGTGCTGAATTTGATCAGTTGTAACACCAGTTCTGGCACTGTCCCTGGGGTATCAATTGTCACTTCCAGTAGAAGATGAGTTTTCAATGAGATCGCTCATCCAAGTAATAACCAAGTCCATCCTTGCTTACCTTCAGTACGAACCAAGCCCACACCCGCTCTACCTCTACAGGTAGCTATATAACAGTACTATGTTCTGATTAGGTCACTAGACTTCATTGGACAATAATCTGTGTGTGCACCAGTGTATTTCTGCAGTACTCAAAACTAACTCCTCTGTCCCTCTCTCAGGACAATCTTTCTACACACAGTGAACTCTCAGCCAGCAATGACAGCCTCTCTGACAACAACAACACAAAGGTAAGTCTCTCTGTTCAGCCATTATTCTCTACACATCAGAGTTTCTGTCCAGCTGTTTCTGTTACACTGTTAATCTGTTTCTCTCACAGGAAAAAGGAGGGATACTAAGTGGAAGGTTCAGACTAGCGCCTAAACCTGCTGAACACAGTCTACCTGCACAGGTGACTATATAACACTGTGTTGTACTTTTCATATGCTGATAACTGTATGAACACTGTACTGTAGTCTGAGTACATATTAATTACTTGTTTTTCTCAGGAAAATGAATCTGTACACAGTAAACTATCAGCGAGCAATGACAGTCTCTCTGATATCGACAAAAAGGTCAGCTTGCTTTTACCTAAATGATTTAATAACTAATATTTAATAAATGGTACAAAGATTCTATCAGTGTCAGTTTTGAGCCTTTGGTAAAGGCTTAAGCTAACCCTCTCGCGGACCTCTAGGAGAAAGGAGGGATGTTCACCGGAAAGTTCAGAAAGACTCCCAAACCTTCTGGAGGTCCCACACCTGCACAGGTAAGTGATTCTACACCTCAGTCACTACCAGTGACCTGTCTGTGCTTGGATCTGATCAATTTCTCTGTCCCTCTCTCAGGACAATCTTTTTACACACAGTGAACTCTCAGCCAGCAATGACAGCCTCTCTGACAACAACACAAAGGTGAGTCTCTCTGTTCAGCCATTATTCTCTACACATCAGAGTTTCTGTCCAGCTGTTTCTGTTACACTATTAATCTGTTTCTCTCTCAGGAGAAAGGAGGGATATTCAGTAATATTAGAGGTCTTGCATCTCCACAGCATGATTAAGTTTGGGGGACTTTGTTATGTCTGTGGTGCTGTACTAATGTGAGGTCATTGTTATCTGTTAGTAAAACATTTATTTCGTACTAATAGTTTTTTTCACTGTCAAACTCAGATTAACAGGGAAGTGACCCAATCAGAGTGCAGAGAGGACCAGAGTGAACCTGAACACCGACAGGTCTGTGCGAAGAGTGTGAGTGTGCAGCAGTTGTAACAACAAATGTTTTGAGGGGGTGAGATCTGAGTATGTGTGTGATACGGGAGTATGTGCATGATATGAGAGTTTTAAAGACTTTTAACTATAGCCCTGTATAGAGTGAAACTACACAAACTCACAGTGACAAAACTTTACTGAATTGTGGTGCACAGTTGAATGGAGGTGGGCCTTCACCCAGATATTCACTCCTTTACCTCTCTCTCAGGATAAAGGAGTGTTCGGTGGAATTTTCTGGAAGATTCCTAAAGAAAGGGCCGCCACCTTCACTGTAAGACTCAGAAATGCTTTTTATTTGAATTGGAGTTAATTGGTGTGATTTATGCATTTATTTTTTACTTGGACTGAATGAAATTATGTTTCATCTTTCTGTTATTCCTTTTCTGTTTAATATAGTAGATCATTCTGTGTGTTCCAGAGTTATATAACAGACACTAAACCTGAGGGGGAGAGAAACATTACAGACATTAAAAAGGTGTGTTTCAGATTTGATGATTTTGGTGAAGGTGACACTGGTTTGCATTATCTCATGCCAGTTTCTGTCTGCTGATGTTGATGTTGATGATGAGGATGATGAGTGTAACATTGTTCAGATGATACTGTTCTATGTTAGCTCATGCTAGTAGAACTGTATGTTCATGATAAAGGTCATACTGTTCTATGTTACCTCATACATTACATTACATTACATTAAAGGCATTTGTTAGACGCTCTTGTCCAGAGCGACTTACAAGGCAAAGTGCATATAAATGGTACAAAAAAGTTCAAAGATAACCCTAGACAGGGGTAAAGTCCCAAGTGCCAAAGGTGACAGAATAGATCAGGACCCCCTAAAGACTAATCTAGTAAAGGAGAAAATTAAAACAGCAACAACCTAGGTTAAAAACAAATTACAGTTAAAAATGAGTACTGATAATTGCAGTGAACCCTTATGAAACCTCGTGCTAGTAGAGCTGTAAGTTCATGATGACGGTGATACTGTTCTATATTAGCTCATGCTAGTAGAGCTGTATGTTCATGATGAAGGTGATACTGGATTATATTAGCTCATGCTAGTAGAGCTGTATGTTCATGATGAAGGCGATACTGGACTATATTAGCTCATGCTAGTAGAGCTGTGTGTTCATGATAAAGGCGATACTGGACTATATTAGCTCATGCTAGTAGAGCTGTATGTTCATGATGAAGGTGAAACTGGACTATATTAGCTCATGCTAGTAGAGCTGTATGTTCATGATGAAGGTAAAACTGGACTATGTTATCTCATGCTAGTAGAGCTATATGTTCATGATGAAGGTGATACTGTTCTATATTAGCTCATGCTAGTAGAGCTGTATGTTCATGATGAAGGTGATACTGGACTATATTAGCTCATGCTAGTAGAGCTGTATGTTCTTGATGAGGGTGAAACTGGACTATGTTATCTCATGCTAGTAGAGCTATGTTCATGATGAAGGCGATACTGGACTATATTAGCTCATGCTAGTAGAGCTGTAAGTTCATGATGAAGGTGATACTGTTCTATATTAGCTCATGCTAGTAGAGCTGTATGTTCATGATGAAGGTGAAACTGGACTATGTTATCTCATGCTAGTAGAGCTGTATGTTCATGATGAAGGTGATACTGTTCTATATTAGCTCATGCTAGTAGAGCTGTATGTTCATGATGAAGGCGATACTGGACTATATTAGCTCATGCTAGTAGAGCTGTATGTTCATGATGAAGGCGATACTGGACTATATTAGCTCATGCTAGTAGAGCTGTATGTTCATGATAAAGGCGATACTGGACTATGTTATCTCATGCTAGTACAGCTGTATGTTCATGATGAAGGCGATACTGGACTATATTAGCTCATGATAACAGAGCTGTATGTTCTTGATGAGGGTGAAACTGGACTATGTTATCTCATGATAACAGAGCTATATGTTCATGATGAAGGCGATACTGGACTATGTTATCTCATGCTAGTAGAGCTGTATGTTCATGATGAAGGTGATACTGTTCTATATTAGCTCATGCTAGTAGAGCTGTATGTTCATGATGAAGGTGAAACTGGACTATGTTATCTCATGCTAGTAGAGCTGTATGTTCATGATGAAGGCGATACTGTTCTATATTAGCTCATGCTAGTAGAGCTGTATGTTCATGATAAAGGCGATACTGGACTATGTTATCTCATGCTAGTAGAGCTGTATGTTCATGATGAAGGCGATACTGGACTATATTAGCTCATGATAACAGCTGTATGTTCTTGATGAGGGTGAAACTGGACTATGTTATCTCATGATAACAGAGCTATATGTTCATGATGAAGGCGATACTGGACTATGTTATCTCATGCTAGTAGAGCTGTATGTTCATGATGAAGGCGATACTGGATTATATTAGCTCATGATAACAGAGCTGTATGTTCTTGATGAGGGTGAAACTGGACTATGTTATCTCATGATAACAGAGCTATATGTTCATGATGAAGGTGATACTGTTCTATATTATCTCATGCTAGTAGAGCTGTATGTTCATGATGAAGGTGATACTGTTCTATATTATCTCATGCTAGTAGAGCTGTATGTTCATGATGAAGGTGATACTGTTCTATATTAGCTCATGCTAGTAGAGCTGTATGTTCATGATGAAGGCGATACTGTTCTATATTAGCTCATGCTAGTAGAGCTGTATGTTCATGATGAAGGCGATACTGGACTATATTAGCTCATGATAACAGAGCTGTATGTTCTTGATGAGGGTGAAACTGGACTATGTTATCTCATGATAACAGAGCTATATGTTCATGATGAAGGTGATACTGTTCTATATTATCTCATGCTATTAGAGCTGTATGTTCATGATGAAGGTGATACTGTTCTATATTAGCTCATGCTAGTAGAGCTGTATGTTCATGATGAAGGCGATACTGTTCTATATTAGCTCATGCTAGTAGAGCTGTATGTTCATGATGAAGGCGATACTGGACTATATTAGCTCATGATAACAGCTGTATGTTCTTGATGAGGGTGAAACTGGACTATGTTATCTCATGATAACAGAGCTATATGTTCATGATGAAGGTGATACTGTTCTATATTATCTCATGCTAGTAGAGCTGTATGTTCATGATGAAGGTGATACTGTTCTATATTATCTCATGCTAGTAGAGCTGTATGTTCATGATGAAGGTGATACTGTTCTATATTAGCTCATGCTAGTAGAGCTGTATGTTCATGATGAAGGCGATACTGTTCTATATTAGCTCATGCTAGTAGAGCTGTATGTTCATGATGAAGGCGATACTGGACTATATTAGCTCATGATAACAGAGCTGTATGTTCTTGATGAGGGTGAAACTGGACTATGTTATCTCATGATAACAGAGCTATATGTTCATGATGAAGGTGATACTGTTCTATATTATCTCATGCTATTAGAGCTGTATGTTCATGATGAAGGTGATACTGTTCTATATTAGCTCATGCTAGTAGAGCTGTATGTTCATGATGAAGGCGATACTGTTCTATATTAGCTCATGCTAGTAGAGCTGTATGTTCATGATGAAGGTGATACTGGACTATATTAGCTCATGCTAGTAGAGCTGTATGTTCATGATGAAGGCGATACTGTTCTATATTATCTCATGCTATTAGAGCTGTATGTTCATGATGAAGGTGATACTGTTCTATATTAGCTCATGATAACAGAGCTGTATGTTCATGATGAAGGTGATACTGTTCTATATTAGCTCATGCTAGTAGAGCTGTATGTTCATGATGAAGGTGATACTGGACTATATTAGCTCATGCTAGTAGAGCTGTATGTTCATGATGAAGGCGATACTGGACTATATTAGCTCATGATAACAGAGCTGTATGTTCTTGATGAGGGTGAAACTGGACTATGTTATCTCATGATAACAGAGCTATATGTTCATGATGAAGGCGATACTGGACTATGTTATCTCATGCTAGTAGAGCTGTATGTTCATGATGAAGGCGATACTGGATTATATTAGCTCATGATAACAGAGCTGTATGTTCTTGATGAGGGTGAAACTGGACTATGTTATCTCATGATAACAGAGCTATATGTTCATGATGAAGGTGATACTGTTCTATATTATCTCATGCTAGTAGAGCTGTATGTTCATGATGAAGGTGATACTGTTCTATATTATCTCATGCTAGTAGAGCTGTATGTTCATGATGAAGGTGATACTGTTCTATATTAGCTCATGCTAGTAGAGCTGTATGTTCATGATGAAGGCGATACTGTTCTATATTAGCTCATGCTAGTAGAGCTGTATGTTCATGATGAAGGCGATACTGGACTATATTAGCTCATGATAACAGCTGTATGTTCTTGATGAGGGTGAAACTGGACTATGTTATCTCATGATAACAGAGCTATATGTTCATGATGAAGGTGATACTGTTCTATATTATCTCATGCTAGTAGAGCTGTATGTTCATGATGAAGGTGATACTGTTCTATATTATCTCATGCTAGTAGAGCTGTATGTTCATGATGAAGGCGATACTGTTCTATATTAGCTCATGCTAGTAGAGCTGTATGTTCATGATGAAGGCGATACTGTTCTATATTAGCTCATGCTAGTAGAGCTGTATGTTCATGATGAAGGTGATACTGTTCTATATTAGCTCATGCTAGTAGAGCTGTATGTTCATGATGAAGGTGATACTGGACTATATTAGCTCATGCTAGTAGAGCTGTATGTTCATGATGAAGGCGATACTGTTCTATATTAGCTCATGCTAGTAGAGCTGTATGTTCATGATGAAGGTGATACTGTTCTATATTAGCTCATGCTAGTAGAGCTGTATGTTCATGATGAAGGTGATACTGGACTATATTAGCTCATGCTAGTAGAGCTGTATGTTCATGATGAAGGTGATACTGTTCTATGTTAGCTCATGCTAGTAGAGCTGTAAGTTCATGATGAAGGTGATACTGTTCTATATTAGCTCATGCTAGTAGAGCTGTATGTTCATGATGAAGGTGATACTGTTCTATATTAGCTCATGCTAGTAGAGCTGTATGTTCATGATGAAGGCGATACTGTTCTGTATTAGCTCATGCTAGTAGAGCTGTATGTTCATGATGAAGGTGATACTGTTCTATATTAGCTCATGCTAGTAGAGCTGTATGTTCATGATGAAGGTGATACTGTTCTATATTAGCTCATGCTAGTAGAGCTGTATGTTCATGATGAAGGTGATACAGTTCTATGTTAGCTCATGCTAGTAGAGCTGTATGTTCATGATGAAGGTGATACTGTTCTATATTAGCTCATGCTAGTAGAGCTGTATGTTCATGATGAAGGTGATACTGTTCTATATTAGCTCATGCTAGTAGAGCTGTATGTTCATGATGAAGGCGATACTGTTCTATATTAGCTCATGCTAGTAGAGCTGTATGTTCATGATGAAGGTGATACTGTTCTATATTAGCTCATGCTAGTAGAGCTGTATGTTCATGATGAAGGCGATACTGTTCTATATTAGCTCATGCTAGTAGAGCTGTATGTTCATGATGAAGGTGATACTGTTCTATATTAGCTCATGCTAGTAGAGCTGTATGTTCATGATGAAGGCGATACTGTTCTATATTAGCTCATGCTAGTAGAGCTGTATGTTCATGATGAAGGCGATACTGTTCTATATTAGCTCATGCTAGTAGAGCTGTATGTTCATGATGAAGGCGATACTGTTCTATATTAGCTCATGCTAGTAGAGCTGTATGTTCATGATGAAGGTGATACTGTTCTATATTAGCTCATGCTAGTAGAGCTGTATGTTCATGATGAAGGCGATACTGTTCTATATTAGCTCATGCTAGTAGAGCTGTATGTTCATGATGAAGGTGATACTGTTCTATATTAGCTCATGCTAGTAGAGCTGTATGTTCATGATGAAGGCGATACTGTTCTATATTAGCTCATGCTAGTAGAGCTATGTTCATGATGAAGGCGATACTGTTCTGTATTAGCTCATGCTCGTCCATTTTTCCAGATCAGCAGAGTGAGCAGCACTGATTCCCACAGTGTAGAGCTTCCTCAGATACATACCTCCACAGACACTTGCCTGGAGCCTCCGGAAAACAAGCAGGTCAGACAGAGCTGGGTGTGTGTGGGGTAGAAGACTGCAAAGGTTCCTACATTAACACTGTGCTGTAGTAGTAGCAGTTGTATAGCCCTCTTACTTTCACTCTCTCAGGAGAAAGGAGGGAAGTTCACCGGCCTGTTCCGAAAATCCCCTAAACCTGCAGAGGACACTGCATCTGTACAGGTAACTATATTAACACTGTACTCCCCTCTACCTGTACAGGAAACTGCATTAACACTGTGCTGTACTTCATTTGTTCAGGTAATTATATTACACTGCACAGACCTGAATAAACAACATACTGCACTCATCTTTAAATGGGTAATAGTTCTTTGAAAATCTCGTGCTTATGGAAGTGTCTGTTTCAGGAAATTGCATCCATACATGGTGAACTCTCAGCCAGTAATGACAGCCTCTCTGACATCGACACAAAGGTGAGTCAGTCTGCTCAGCCATTACTCCACACACCAGCGTTTGAAACCAGGTGCATACATGACTGATTTTTAAACTGGGGTTCTAAGAAAAATTCACACACACAATTCGCACATACACTCCATAGATAAATGCCAGAGAGTCATGCTTTTGGTGCTGATCCCGTCTATTTGCTTAGTTTTCAAATCTACCAAAAATATCTGAACTTAACACTATGGGCTGTTTCTTGACTACATTTGAGGACAACCAATCAATCATTTTTCAATTTGACAGAGTACGTAATTAATTGTGTCCACAATTACCGTTTGCATTAAGATTTGCTATTGCCAGCTAGCCGAGTTGAAATTTCAAGCCAAAATTTTAAATTCATGTGTTTTGTGGTTGTCTTATTTCCCTATTTGTAGCCAAATGATATAGGCAAGCCTGTGTGTTTATTTTCCCACACTGGGCAGTGTTTTATATAAAGGGGCTCCACAGAAAAATTGAGTTAAAAATGGGTCAGTGTGTCTCCAAAAAGTTTGAGAAACACTGGCATGAACTAGAACAAAAAGATTTCTGCCTGTTCAGTCTGATTTCTGCATCACTCTTTCTATCCAACATCCACCCCGGACCCATCATCATTCAGAAAAAAGGGGCGAAGTTCACTGGACTGTTCCGAAAATCTCCAAAACCTGCAGAGGACACTGCACCTGTACAGGTAAATATATTAACTCTTTGAAGGTAACTAAATTGAACTATACTGTTCTTTACCTGTGCAGAAGCGATAAAGACTGTGCTGCACTCATCTTTAAATGGGTCAATAGTTCTGTGAAAATCTCGTGCTAATGGAAGTGTCTGTTTTAGGAAATTGAATCCATACACGGCGAACTCTCAGCAAGTAATGACAGCCTCTCTGACATCGACACAAAGGTGAGTCTTTCTGTTCAGCCATTACTCCACACACCAGCGTTTGAAACCAGGGGCATAAACTATAACACAAAGATGTCTGACTGCACAGCCTTCAACCTCACCTTCTCTTTCTATCCAACATCCACCCCGGACACGTCCTCACTCAGAAAAAAGGAGGCAAGTTCACTGGCCTGTTCCGAAAATCCCCTAAACCTGCAGAGGATACTGCACCTGTACAGGTAGCGATATTAACTCTGTACTCCCCTCTACCTGCACAGGTAACTACATTAACACTGTGCTGCACTCTTACCTGCACAGGTGACCATATTATCACTGTATTGTTCTATATCTTTATATATATATGTATATTAACTCAATACTGCACTACCTGTCAAAGTAGCTACATTGACACAGGTTTTTTTTGACACAGCTAAGAGAGATGTCAGTTATCTCCTTGAGTATTTGTAAAAACACTTCCTTCTATGCATTCTGCCACCTCCGTTTTTCTTGATTTCATTTTTGATTGAAGTAGTAATGAGAGAGGAAGACGTGGGACTTGATATTAAACACAGACTCACTTTCTCACTGCTTTGAATTTTTATGAGAATTCCATGTTAATGGAAGTCTCTTTTAGGAAATTGCATCCATACACGGTGAACTCTCAGCCAGTAATGACAGCCTCTCTGACATCGACACAAAGGTGAGTCTTTCTGTTCAGCCATTACTCCACACACCCAGCGTTTCTGTCCAACTGTTTCTGTTAAACCAACACCTACTCCTTCCTCTTTCTTTCTCTCATCTCTCTTATTTCTCTCTCTCAGGAGAAAGGAGGGAAGTCCCTGGCCTGTTCCGAAAATCCCCTAAACCTGCAGAGGACACTGCACTGTACAGGTAACTATATGAACACTGCACTCCCCCTACCTGCACAGGAAACTGTATTAACACTGTGCTGTACTTCATCTGTACAGGTAATTATATTAACACTGCACAGGAGCTGAATAAACAACATACTGCACTAATCTTTAAATGGGTCAATAGTTCTGTGAAAATCTCGTGCTTATGGAAGTGTCTGTTTAGAGGAAATTGCATCCATACATGGTGAACTCTCAGCCAGTAATGACAGTCTCTCTGACATCGACACAAAGGTGAGTCTTTCTGTTCAGCCATTACTCCACACACCAGCGTTTGAAACCAGGTGCATACATGACTGATTTTAAACTGGGGTTCTGTGAAAAATTCTTGTTCTTGAATTTTTTGAAAGCACATACACTCCATAGATACATGCCAGAGAGTCATGGCTTTGGTGCTGATCCCCTCTATTTGCTTAGTTTTCAAATCTACCAAAAAACATCTGAACTTAACACTATGGGTGTTTCTTGACTACATTTGAGGGCAACCAATCAATCATTTTTCAATTTGACAGAGTACGTAATTAATTGTGTCCACAATTACCGTTTGCATTAAGATTTGCTATTGCCAGCTAGCCGAGTTGAAAATTCAAGCCAAAATTTATAAATTCATGTGTTTTGTGGTTGTCTTATTTCCCTATTTGTAGCCAAATGATATAGGCAAGCCTGTGTGTTATTTTTCCCACACTGGGCAGTGTTTTATATAAAGGGCTCCACAGAAAAATTGAGGTAAAAATGGGTCAGTGTGTCTCCAAAAGTTTGAGAAACACTGGCATGAACTAGAACAAAAAGATTTCTGCCTGTTCAGTCTGATTTCTGCATCACTCTTTCTATCCAAATCCACCCCGGACCCATCATCATTCAGAAAAAAGGGGGAAAGTTCACTGGACTATTCCGAAAATCTCCAAAACCTGCAGAGGACACTGCACCTGTACAGGTAAATATATGAACTCTTTGAAGGTAACTAAATTGAACTATACTGTTCTTTACCTGTGCAGAGGCGATAAAGACTGTGCTGCACTCATCTTTAAATGGGTCAATAGTTCTGTGAAAATCTCGTGCTAATGGAAGTGTCTGTTTTAGGAAATTGAATCCATACACGGCGAACTCTCAGCCAGTAATGACAGCCTCTCTGACATCGACACAAAGGTGAGTCTTTCTGTTCAGCCATTACTCCACACACCAGCGTTTGAAACCAGGGGCATAAACTATAACACAAAGATGTCTGACTGCACAGCCTTCAACCTCACCTTCTCTTTCTATCCAACATCCACCCCGGACACGTCCTCACTCAGAAAAAAGGAGGCAAGTTCACTGGCCTGTTCCGAAAATCCCCTAAACCTGCAGAGGACACTGCACCTGTACAGGTAACTATATGAACACTGCACTCCCCCTACCTGCACAGAAAACTGTATTAACACTGTGCTGTACTTCATCTGTACAGGTAATTATATTAACACTGCACAGGAGCTGAATAACAAACATACTGCACTAATCTTTAAATGGGTCAATAGTTCTGTGAAAATCTCGTGCTTATGGAAGTGTCTGTTTTAGGAAATTGCATCCATACATGGTGAACTCTCAGCCAGTAATGACAGTCTCTCTGACATCGACACAAAGGTGAGTCTTTCTGTTCAGCCATTACTCCACACACCAGCGTTTGAAACCAGGTGCATACATGACTGATTTTTAAACTGGGGTTCTGTGAAAAATTCTTGTTCTTGAATTTTTTGAAAGCACATACACTCCATAGATACATGCCAGAGAGTCATGGCTTTGGTGATCCCCTCTATTTGCTTAGTTTTCAAATCTACCAAAAACATCTGAACTTAACACTATGGGTTGTTCTTGACTACATTTGAGGGCAACCAATCAATCATTTTTCAATTTGACAGAGTACGTAATTAATTGTGTCCACAATTACCGTTTGCATTAAGATTTGCTATTGCCAGCTAGCCGAGTTGAAATTTCAAGCCAAATTTATAAATTCATGTGTTTTTGTGGTTGTCTATTTCCCTATTGTAGCCAAATGATATAGGCAAGCCTGTGTGTTTATTTTTCCCACACTGGGCAGGTTTTATATAAGGGGCTCCACAGAAAAATTGAGGTAAAAATGGGTCAGTGTGTCTCCAAAAAGTTTGAGAAACACTGGCATGAACTAGAAAAAAAAGATTTCTGCCTGTTCAGTCTGATTTCTGCATCACTCTTTCTATCCAACATCCACCCGGACCCATCATCATTCAGAAAAAAGGGGCGAAGTTCACTGGACTATTCCGAAAATCTCCAAAACCTGCAGAGGACACTGCACCGTACAGGTAAATATATGAACTCTTTGAAGGAAACTAAATTGAACTATACTGTTCTTTACCTGTGCAGAGGCGATAAAGACTGTG
>JAFBMS010000689.1:0-69115 GCA_019788955.1 Albula glossodonta
GATAAAATTTTAACTTTTTAGCAGAGAAGAAAAGGCAAGCAAAATTAAATTGCATCTATTATCAAATAAAGGTTTGATTTAAGGTGGTTTTGAATGCGCTGTTTGGGAATAAGGCAGCAGCGCTTCCCTTAGCAAGCTACATCAGTTATCAAATTTTATCTTTGTAGTCACAGCCGACTGGTAAAGGGATGGCACTGTATCAATATGGATGTTGAGAATGACAGACATTCTGATAATCAATAAACTGACTTTACACACCTAATTTCTGTCCTCACCCTAAACAAGGATGAAGTGCTGAGCGCACTCTGCGAAGTTGCTTGATAGCTCGGCAAGTGTTCTAGCTATTGAAATGTTATCATTGTTAACCTAAACTATAGACAGGTTAAATGAAAGCCACAATAAGAAAATAGTCGTCCCACACAAATATGATACTAAGCTGTTTATTAACTCACAATAGCAAGCAAGATGATGACCTATTAGCAATAGGTTACCTGGCCTAATTTTCTAGCAAAAAAGGGCTATCGATAACCTCAATTGACGATAATAATAGGATTCTGATCCAATAGGTACATGTCATATACATTTCATGTGCATGGAATCGAAATATTATTAATAGGCCTATGAAATGTATATAAATGTATACATGTTATTGTGTATTGTATAAATTAACCATAAAACACTTAACCGTTAGCGTCATTGCTAATTTCCTTAACTATAGTGTCACCATGCAGGCCTTAGTTAACTAGCTTTAGCTAAGCTAAACTAAACTTATAGCTTTCTGAGTTATAAAAACTTCCTTAGCTAGGAGGTTTGTAACAATATGAAGGTAAGACCTGAATAAGCACACGTAAGCAAGGGTCTAAGTGCACGAGCATGTCATAGCGTTATAACAAATAAGGGGGTGAAACGTCATAGTGCCGACGGAACCGGAAATGGGGGGCGCAGGCCTCGCAAGGGGCGCAGGCGGTGCAGTTACACCAGATTTATCAAACATACATAAACACAGCATTTGTTGGTATTTCGTGCGTTGTTGATAAATACCAATCAATTGTAAATGACGCGAGATGATTAAATCTGGATTGGAATCGCCCTCATGGTGGCAGCCATCTGGCATACGGGACTTTTTGGGGATTCCCCCCTTGATCGAATGGAAGTGAGCACCAAGAAGCAAGCATTTTTTCGGATTGGAACGCAGCCCAGATTTGTTGAAGGAAGGGCGAATTTTCATTTGCTCAAGCCCTCGGTTTCACTCCCTCCAACGGAGCCAACAAAAATCATCCCTCCAAGCCTTGATATTGCCCAGAATGCACGGCGATGCTTGCTCGCTTGCCCACGTGTTAAACTTTATTTGAATATTATGCTCTTGCTACTAAAGAACAAGCAAATTAAAAAAAAAGTTTACCAAGTTCAAAGACCTCTGTTGCAGATTGATTATACAATCCATTCGCTAAAATGCTATGTTGTTGGTGGTGGTCGTTATTTAAATCTTACAGATTCAAAGGAAATGCCCAACACTCAATAGCCGTTTATCAAGTTCATTGGTAGTCCAAAAAAATATACGTTTTGGCCATGAAGTTTTAATCATAAACTCTCATAAGCTAGTGGAGGCATAGCTGCCGTAGCCATGCATTTTGTTAAGAATAACCTACATTTTCTGAATCTTTAAATGTAACAGTTATGCTACCCTCAGCTTCAATCATTCACACAGCATGAAATAGAATCTTCTGTTGAGCACGAATTGTTTTTAAATCGCCATTTAAACATACCGGTATAATTGCCTATGTATATCGTAGCATAATTTCGGGTTAATTCTTCTGATATTGATATTGATTTTTATTTTTTGTTCATCATTTTACCTGTGTCTACACATATGTACTTTTAAACCCTGTTACACCTCACACTTATTTATCATTACTTGGTTACTGTTGCAGTTAGTTACTGATCTGTTTTACCATATTTTATCGTTACCGATTTTATTAATTATCTGTACTTGTCTATGGGTATCACTTAGGGATTTACCCTGCTCAAAAGGTGCTACACAAATAATTATAGTAACTATTGTTATGATTGTGATAATTAGTCAATATGATTATTAAATTGTGCATACAAATAAGTGGTTTCACATTGGAAAAGCTTGGCAACTTTATTGAAAATAACATCACATCTATTAATAGTAAATAAAAGCATCGATTTAAAATGATTTTATGCACATGGAAAATATAAGGATTTTGGCATGGGGAATATGCTAGATATGTAGGCGTATCTAGCTAACATGCATCTTCACTGTCTAACTATATTAATGGTGAAGTTGCATAACGTAGCCTAGAGAGAACTCTCTCCCTCTTTAGATTGGTTTTGCGGTGGAGAGTTTAACTGCCTGCAAGGGACACATCGCGGCAATCCAGTCCTTGCGAAGGAACACAGTGAGGAAGAACCGCGAAGGTCATTCCAATTCGAAAAGCCACAACCCCTCCCCTCCGTTGCTCCCCCTCGCTCGGGAAGGGCTCCCTCGCCTGCTACGTCACTGGAGGGCTCACTCGATTTGAGGGAAGAAGTGAAGGGAGGATTTTATTTCCGATTGGAACGCAGCCTCGGTGTCAAAAGTTCCGCGTACGCTGCAACAGGTTAAAGGCAAATGGTTCGACATGAAACTGGAGGCGAATTATTGGAGAGACGTCGTTAGCTGGAATTACCGTGGAGGGTGACCGGGATCTGATTTTCCCTGGTCTTGGATCAATCGCTCTCCAATTCTGAAGGTAAATTTTTGTATACCAGCCTTATCGTTGCCATAAATCCTGGGGGGCAGCTGCACCCAGTCCCGCGAGGGGGCATGGTTGGCCAAAGTGGTAATGTCACAAGCAATACATCATTGGGACTGTCATGTTTTCCCTAAATCAACTTGGAACGAATCCCGAGTTAAATAATTCGTTCAAATTAGAACTATTACGTAATTAGGATCCCCCATAATAGTGTGCCCTCCCTTGCCTTTCCCTCCACTCTGCAGTCCCTCTCTAACGTCATTTTACCTTGTATAAAGGTAACGACAACGATTGTAAAAAGAAAGTTATTTCAAAATGTCAAGTCCGGTAAGGTAGCTAACAGGCAGGCATGCTGTATTCTTTGGATAATTTTTCAACTAAAATTGCAGTGGCAGTTATAATTGTTGCGTAGTAACGTTAGCCACATTAACACGCTCAACATTCCACCAATGTGAAGTCAATGGAGGCGTTTTTTTAAGGTTTGTAGTTTAAAAAGTATGAATCTATAGCTCAGAAAGATACAAGCAACCTAACCATTATATTCATGCTAAGTTCGGTATGTCTACCTTAAAAACTGTTGGGGGAGATACGTCCGGAAGAACCAGGAATAATTAAATTAAGAAGAAGAAGTAAAGATTCTATAGAACAACAGTAGTTTGCGCCTTCGGCAAGCAAACTACTTTAGTTTATTAATCAGGATTACACAAATGAAGCCGAATGACCTGTTTTAATGTTGACTGCAATAGTGATTTTATATAACACTTTGAATCGTTGTAATGTTGCTATATTACTGCCAAGTAATTTGCTACTCATTTTTAATCAAATAAAAAATGCGTGAATGGAAAATTAAAAGCAACAACACGAAAAACAAGCTTTACAGCCGTGTTTTTCCATTTACGCACGCAATAGGAACAGTTTAGAGCACTCATGAAATTTCTTCGGGTCCTACGAACAAACTGATACACGAAAACTTTAATAAATCCCAAAGTTCCTAGATAAGGTTTTTCCTAGATTTTTTTCCTAGAACGATTTACGATCAAATTCGTTTGGCTCATGTTTGATAAATGAGGCCCCATTAATTGCAGGGGAAAGTGAGACAAATGTAATATTTATGCATTGTCTTGGTTCATACACATGTAATCTGGATTTAAGTTTTCTTTTTTGAACAGTGCCATCTTTCTGGACTTAGACCCTTTGTTCCTATTGTTAACATTTACAACACAAAATGAATTGAAAAATGAAAGTGTTGGGACCATCGTAAAAAGTGTAAACTAAATGGAACTAAAAGTGTGGAACTAAATAAATCAATTACAGTTGCTCTAGGACAGGGGTCGGCAACCTTTTTGACATGAAGTGCCAGTTTGAAATGTTCTTGTTCATTTGTGTGCCGTATCCACATTAAGTTTGGGGTAGCCTGTAGTCTAGTGGCTAAGGTAAATGACTGGGACTCCAGAGGCTGGTGGTTCAAGCCCCACTCCAGCCACAGCAAGAACGCCATTGCTGTTGGGTCCTTGAGCAAGGCCCTTAACCCCACATTGCTCCCAGGGAGGATTGGTCCTTGGCTAGCCTAATCAACTGTAAGTCACTTTGGATAAAAGCATCAGCTAAATGATGATAATGTAAAGTTTAACATTAAGTGTAATTATGACACCACAACAAAAAAAAATTCAAACAGACCTGAAATTTAATTCCATGCATAGCAACAACATTTTAAAGAAACATTTTTCTCTCATTACCAGGACATTTACCCTTGTTCATCAGCAATTAACATAAATAATTCTTTTTAAATTTTTCCCACCCCCCCCCATGTAAAAAAGGGAGTGAATCAAACACAAATACTGGTACTATAAGAATGCTGCCATTCTCATGAAAACATTCAAATCTGAGTTGGAAAAAAAGAGATGGACAAACAGCAACATCTGCAAGCCCATGTGTACTATATATAAACAGATGCCTACCGGTCAATGTGATCCTTGGTCCTGCTTTCTTTTGCTGAGCTCCATTATCTAGGGGTTGTAGTTAGTCACTTAAAGTTGCACACATGCTTCGGAGTGGTCGTTGTCAAACGACTGTCGGAGGGATTGAGCACGTCATTCATGTTCACAGAGGTACACAGGTACACAGCAAAGGCAGTGCAACGTTCCAGGGACAGCTGTACCTCTTCGGTTCAGATGTCCAGCTGGTGAAGATGCAGGTTCTGTGATCTTGCACTGCCGTGGTTTCTAGTTGTTTCTGTAGCACTGCAGACTTAGTCACCCTCAGTGTTGAACTCTTCAGCTCAATCTGCTGCATTTCCATATCCTGTGTAATCAATCAGTCTATCAGAGATAAATCCAGTTTGTGTCCATCAAAGCTGTAGGGTCCATACTTCAGAAAGTTCCCAGATCGTGTTGTGAACTCCGACTCAAGCTTGCTCATGTGTTTGCATATTTCAGCGGTGCTGGTGCTGTGCTGCGAAGACAGCTCCCTTAGCCTGTGTCTGACGTAGCCGAAAGTGGAGGTAGCAACATCACTTGAAAAGATAGCTAGCTTGCCGACAAAAGTGGACATGTCCAAAACAGTTTGCCCTGCACCTTGCAGTCGGAGGTTAAGCTTGTTGAGGTATCCTGTAATATCTGTGAGAAACATAAGTTTAATAACCAACTTCTTGTCCTGGAGTTCTTGGTAGTCTTAACCTTTTTCAGCCAGGAAGGCCTTGATGGCATCAAAGCAGCCGAAAAACTGCTCCAAAACTTGGCCACCTAACCGCTGAGTGGAGAGGGATCCATTTCCTCCAGCAGGGACTGGAACAGTCGGTGTGTCAGAGCAGATCGCTTAACTATAAAGTTAATAACATTCACCACCGTAGCCATTACCACATTAAGATCTGAATTTGACATCTTTAGACAGAGGTTTTCTTTGTATATTATGTAGTGGGGTTTCATGATGGGGTGACAGACTTTCTCCTCAATTAATCTGACAGCTCCCGTCTGTTTTCTGACCATGGCTGGGGCACCATCTCTTGTGACTTCAAAAGTCTTCCTGATGTCAATCCCTTGCTCCTCAAAATGTTTCATAAATACTTTGGTCATGTCCTTACCTTTTGTTGTGTCAGACATTGGCTTTAAGCAGCAGAGCTCCTCTCTCACAGTTGAATCACAGTATCTTGTCGTGACTGCTAAGCATGCTATGTCATTCATGTCCATGCTCCCATCAACTGCAGTGCTAAACACCATGGCATCTTTAACCCAGCTTTTTGCTGTGTGTTGACATTTTCTGCCATTCGATGAGTCACTCAACACTTCTAGCTGACATGGGAATATCTTTTATTATCAATTTGATTGTCTTTTTGTTTGGTAAGCCTTCAAACAGAACCTCTGAGAAAACTAAATAGGACAGGCCGTGCAACAGACAATGGCTGTTCAAGAGGTGATTTGGCATGCAGCTGAGAGGGCACTTGAAAATTACTTAAAAAAATAAATTAAAAATCCTCTTCTGCGTGCTTATCGCCAGAATGCCAATGATTATGCTCCTCATCCACAATAAAGAATCTTGTTCCTTACACTTTTGACTATCTCCATCAATCTTCCTTTGTTTTTTGCCATCACTTTGTTTTTCCTGCCATCCAATCACACAGAATTTACAAATGCATTAGTCTGGCTGGACAGACATTGTGATTGACCTCTTGCATATGAGTAAAAAACCCTTTCATGGCTTTGGTTTCTGCATATGGGATGGCTGTGGAAGAGCTGAGGCATTGTTGCCCCTGGAAAAGGTGAACTTTTGAAGCACTGCAGGCGAAGGCATGGACACATCTCATCACTGCCCTGTTTGTATTCAAGTTGCCCTTGTTCCTTCAAAACGTGGAGTGCTCTAAAGTCACATTTGTCAAGAAAACATACAACTGACAAGTCATTAATACTAGGAAAGGTCCTTTGAGTCAAATGTGAACCGCAGTAAGTTTGAATTGTTTGGTACTTTTTACACTTTGCAGTGTTTCTACATTATCACTATGTATGGTGTTTACAAGTATTTTTGGATTTATCGACTGTGACAGTGTGTACATGCATGTTTATTGTACTTGCGTGCTGGTAGTTAAATGTTTTGTTGGGAGTTACCTGCAATTAATTAACGGATGTGACATTGGATTTGCCGCATTATAGGTGTCATATTATTATTTGCTGGGTTTCTTGTATTGCTTATGGAATAATGTAATGCGTTCTAACTATAGTTTATTTTGTAGAATTATACAGGCGACATGACTGAGTTTGTTGTAATATTCCCTGCGGGAACTACTCTACAAATGTGCGTATCATTAATGAATACGTTCCTGTAGCAGTAGCCCTGTTCAGCATCTGGAACAATGGGCCTTGTTCACCAATATCTTCCTATGTTTTTTCTAAAATTTGTTTTTGAGAAAGGTCGTAAGAAATGTCTACATAAGATTCATGAAGCGTTCGTAAACCACACAATTGTTCGCACTTTTGGTCTTATAATGATGAATCCCATTGTCCTCGTAAGTTGAAAATGCATGCCAGTTTCTCCTAATAAGCATAGGTAAACACCCCGCCAATCCCCATAAAAGGGCATGAGACTGCAGGGCCGTCTGCACACACAGAACTCACACATAGAAATGGAAAAGTTGAGAAGTCAAGAATGCCCAAACGCTTACAGGGATCTCATCAACACTGGCCACAATCTCCGAGACAAAGAAATTAATACAAATTTAAAAAATAAAGATATGCACTGAAACCTGTTAAATTTTTTTTAAGTGATGCGTTTCTTTCTTGAGATTAATTGTATGCTATTACTAATCACACTGTAAAAGTCAAATTAATTTGAAAGCATTTATCTGCAAACAAGCAATTAATTGCTGTCGAACTTGGACAGCAAGTCGATTGTCCGGTCCCAGGAGTGGGTTGGGAGGCACATCCTGTTGTTGTTGTGAGGGCTGAAGGGGAAGTTGCCAATGGTGTGCTTAATGGTGGAGCGAGTATGTGTGTGCTGCTGATTGAAGGACACCGCTTTGTGAGTCTGAGGGTGAGTGGTGTCATTAACCAGGGGTCAAGGCATATCGCTGATCTCCTAATATAACAAGTCATTATATGAATAGAAGCCCACTGTTGCTGGGATTTATAATTACTCAAAAATGTGTACCAATGAGTCATGCATCTCCAGCAGCTCCTTGTTCGAGTTGCATACCCACAGAACTGTTTTGTAAAGTGTAGGAGTCGTGTGCACTTCCTTGGAAGCGGGAGACCATATTCAGAAGGTGGTTCTGGTAATCGCAGATGCGCTTGACATTTATGGAGTATTATTGTTTGCAGTTGGGATATGGGAATGGATCTGGAGAGGGTGACTTAATGTGCATGTGAATGCAGTCTATTGCGCTGATGGTGTTGGGTAGACCAGCAATAGAATGGAATCCTCTCTTGACTGGGTCCTGTTCTTCTGCTGTATTGGAGAATTTTATGTATTGTGCGGACAGTTGATTTATTCCATCCACGACTCGCGGGAGAGTGTGGCTAAATTAACATAATTGATATAAATTGTAGTATTAGTGTAGTCTTTATTTATTTTAAAAGACGAGTAATGCTTTATAAAATAATGACAAAACTTATTTTAAAATACTATAAATGGCAAAAAAATATTATCATAATTTAAATCCTATATAATACAACAATAGAATTAAAGAAAACGCAATAACCAATTATTCTGCACAAACATGTCAGTATTCAAATGTGCATAAGAGTGCTCTTGAGTGTGCGTAGATTTTGTTCTTACCTAAGAACAAATCCCAAATACGAAAACATTGGTGAATGTCAGAATCTTCATGATAACTGCGTAAGTGGGTTTTAAGAAGGAAATTCTTCTTAAGAATGGTTGGTGAGTAAGGCCCAATGTATTTTTATTTTTTTTAAGCAGATAAGCATTTATGTGCCTGTAAGATGTATGCCTAATTTGGAAGACACTGAAAGAGGTAGAGGAATCTGGGAAGAACATTCATCTTTATACAATTAATCCTACCTACAAGATATGTTAAGGGTACTCCATTTTTTAAAATCTAACTTTAATTTGTTAACCAATGTTTTTAAGTTGTTATGAAATAGACCAGGGAATGTGTTAGTGATATTAATTTCTAAATATTTAAAGCCAGTTTGCGACATATGAAATGGTATGTCAGAATCTGAGATTGCTTGAGCTAGAGCATTAATGGGAAAACATTCACTTTTAGCTAAGTTCAATCTGTAGCCTGAGAAAGAGCTAAACCTCTGTAAAGTCTGGACAACATGAGGAACACAGCGTATTGGATCCAAAACATACAGCAATAAGTCGTCTGCATAGAGAGATAATTTGTGCTCTGACCCCCATCTGTATATCCCCTTTATATCACGCATTGATTTGAGCATGATCAAGAGGGGCTCGATGGCAGTGGCAAATAATAATGGGCTTATTGTTGAACCCTGGCATGTACCTCTTGTGAGTTGGAAACACGTGGAATGATTCCTGTTGGTGACCACCGATGCCCTAGGTGTTGAATACAGGAATTCAATCCATTTAAGAAAAGTAACCAAAATCTTCTCAAGCAATCGAACAGGTAACCCCGCTCTACCCTATCAAAGGCTTTTTCAGCATCCAGAGAAATTACAACGTCTGCCACCTCCCTGGACGCTGGAAAATAAATAACATTCAAAAGATTTCACACATAAAGATGAGGCGATCTCTCATAAATCCAGTCTGATCAGGCGAGATAATTGTGTCCATTGTCCTTTCCAAACATAGTGAGTGATTTAGCAAGAATTTTTCCATCACAGTTTATTAATGAAATGGGACGGTATAAACCACATTCCATTTTATCTTTCTCTGGTTTTAGTAATAAAGTTATGGATGCCTCCATTAATGAAGCAACACTACGATGGCTCAAGAGCACCGTTATTCGATTCTCTCCGTTTTTTCTCATTTTTGCATTTACAATAGGCATGATTGGAACTTTGGTGGTCAATTAATAAAAATATGTACAGTAGAATGACTCATTTTTTAGGATGCCCACACCTGGACGCTCCCACTGTAAGATTCAGTTGGTGTTTTGCCCAAGCTACTATTTGTTTTGGCTGAGCTCCAGGCTCTTAAATATTGTGCTGCTAGCAGTTCTTTCCTAAACAATTTGAATGACTGAATTTTGATTGTCAGTTACTAAAAAATGTGAACAATAAAATAATTAAAATATATAAAATTTTTACATAAATTTCACTTATTTTCATTTCTCATTGAAATATGAGTAAAAAATAGCTTTAAGAGAACCTTAGATAAGAAACGTATGCAATAAACATAATTTACAACAAGTCATAATATAATCCAGAAACTGAACAATCTAGAGAGATAAACAAATGTAAAAAAGAAAGAAATATCAGGTCAGAAAATACAAGGAAAAGCAAGGATGCCTGTGTCAGCCGTTTCAGTGAGAGCAGCACGTTATTATCCTACTGTAATCGCATGTATTTGCGCACCAAACTTTTATCCAGTGATAGCTTGCCTGTCATTTTCTGAACTGGTGATAGCTTGACCGCAGTTTGCTTACCAGTGTTTTTTGTCACACTAGAAGTCATGCTCATATTTACCATGAACTTGTAACTCTAAAAGCTTTTAAAACAATCTTTTATCACTAATAATGGCTAGGTTTCGAGGGTGCTAACCCCAGACACGTGTGTATCACAGCATGTCGTCACCAGAAGTTTTAGATTTAACAAAGTAGTGAAAACTAATGTTTTAAACACCAGACCTAATAGAGCAGTAATAAAAATTCATACAAAGTAGAACAGTGCCCAAAACATGTTATCTATAATAAATCAATAATGCCTACAATGAATTAGTGCTGATTATGCGTTCCACATGCAGATGTCACACAGAATTACCTAAGTAATAAAATGATTGTGTCAGTCCAAAGTCTGAAATGCAACCTTTTACACCATTTTACAGACAGAGGAGGAAGGAGAAAGAAGTTAAAGAAGGAACACAATGGAAAAAGTATCACAGTAAGTAGTGTGGAGTGTGAGGAGGAATGGGAAAATATGGATGGTTTATTTGCAAACAGGAAACTGTGGATTATTGAATGTAAAATGGTGAAAGTAGTTGAGATGAATGGTCTGGTCTCTTAGTCATATGTTCTTTTTTAAAATGGTAAATTAGGTCAAATAAGAGCACATGTCAAGTGAAATGTTAAGTTTTAAGTAAGCATGTTTTCAGTGAAGTTTGGGATATTTTCTATGTTTTAGGGTTTTAATGTGCACACAGAATTTTTCCAAATGAGATGGCCAGTCAGTGGTTTTGTGATTTAATTGTACATAATCTTCTCCATCTAATTCAATATTCATTAATCATCCAGTTTTTAAGTCTTTCCCACATTACCCCTTATGAGGGCTTGGTGTACTGGATCCTTAATTTGGAATTTAGTTCCTGGTGTGCTGAGTTTTGTGCGTGGAGGTTTTAATGTCAACTCAGTCCTTCACAGAACATAGTTTTGAGTTTTATAATCTAATATTTTTCTGTCTGATGTCACTCTCCTGGTGTACAGTTAGTGTTTGTTTGAACGCCAGATTTTTCTAGTGCCTTAAGTTCATGGTGAAGGAAATGAGCCACTAGGTGTGTGTCAGTGTCTGTGTGATTTTTAATTTTATACGCATTGTGCTAATGTAGTCCTGATTGTGTTCCCTGTCTCATTGTGTCTCATGTCACAGTGATTACACTGGATAACATATTCAGTTTCTTGTGTTTATTGTAATTTTCTGTTTGATTAGGTTTTTCATGTTTGTAGTATTGTCCTGTTGGGGCAACCTGTAGTCTAGTGGCGAAAGTACATGACTGGGACCCCTGAGGTTGGTGGTTAAAGACCCAGTCTAGCCTCTAGCCTCACCATTGCTGTTGGGCCCCTGAGCAAGGCCCTTAACCCCACATTGCTCCCAGGGGGGACTGACCCTTGGTTAGCCTAATCAACAGGCCTTTGAAGGTGTGCTTTGGGTGGAGACTGTTTTTGTGTAATGGTGCATGTATGTTTGTGTACTGCATGCGTACAGTATCTTGGCTATTTAGTCAATACAGGTACACTACAGTATCCCATATAGCTTTGCTGAATATATAATATGGTGTTTGCACAACGTCCAAATCACATAACGTACTGTTTCACAGAACTTATTGTGGACGTTAAACGACACATGACCATACTCTGATCTTGGTATGAAAATTCCTTACTGCAGAAATTGCACAGAATGGTGTTCCTATCAACAGTTCTATCTAGGCGTATTTAAATGTAAATTTCCATTTACTGGGCCAAGCAACGTTTTGTCTTATACTTCCATCATGTTTATAAAGTTACTGTGGATGGTTGTATTTAAGTTCAAATTGTGCTATGCACAGTGACATATGTGGCCAAGGGGCATCATAGAGTGCGATTAATCTGCGTAATTTTTTTTTTGACGCATTATTTTTTCTATAATTAATTAATTAAAATCAACGCTTTATTTCGACAGCCATAATACACGTGTGTTTGTGTGTGTTATGGCTGTCAAAATAGTGTGTTAATTTCAATTATATATATATAATATGTTCATTGTGATTTTATCTGTTATTTATTTTAATGAAGTGTGTTGTGTTTGTGCAGCTGATCCTGACTGTGGTAGCTTGTTTATAGAATACTGGGTTACCAGGTGGTACTTGAAGTTTTTTTTTTCTTGTAGGCTGAAATGATGAACAGAGCCAGAGCTGACTAACAGCATTCCCAGACCAGTGACTGTAACATCACTACAGTACTAATGAAAATTATCTGTGTTAACCAGCACTACGTTACAAATCCTGAGAACAAACAGCACGGTCATCAGCCTTAAAAAGTCAATCAACCTTGAAAAGAAAATCATGATCACCAGTAGCATAACCAAAACCACAGAATGCCATAACGCAGAGGGGAACTGCAGAGAGGGCCCAAGATATTCTTAAGAATAATATTAAAAAGTCATCACAATAAAATGTACTAATCATATCTTTCCTCTAAATGGATGGGCTTTGATATTGCTAACTTTATGACAAATTCTGCCCACTGTGTTGGACATGAATTACAAGCTATCAGTGAATAAAAACGCTAACAAACTAGCTAGCGAATTTATCCTCGCCGTCTTCAAGATTAACTTTTAATGAAAATTTGGAGTTGCATAATGACCATTTACCCAAATAAAGGGTAGGCCACTGTGCCAATCTATAATATTATTTATTAACAATATTGATAGTTTGTGGTGGTGGGTTCCAAAATGCCATGATTGCTGTTCACTGTCCATGGTTCTGAATAGTCTATCACTAATGCTTGCTTGGCTGTCTGCATGCTGGCATGATATGTTTACATTTCATGACTTACGTGAAATTTTGTTGATTTTGTGTGGTTGTCACGGAGCAAATTCTCCATTCCTGTTTTTTGTGTTACCCTCAGAGACTGCGCATGTGTACAATCGAGCCAAAACAAACACATTTATTGAGTGCATTGTTTAGTGGACACTGTAAATGGCATGATTTTCCTTGCTTCTTTGTCACCAGTTGTCTTAAATACAGCACCTGCAAGGCAGAATGGTAGGTTGTATGTTTGAGTTTGCAAGTAAAACCAGCATTTAACATAAATTTACGGCGGCAAGTCGTTGTTCATGTTTAGCATACATTGCACACTTTTTCTTACCGTTTAGTATCTGTATCAACTGTGCTTGAGCAAGATTGTCTGTATAATATAACAAAGTACTGGTGATACTTATAAAGGCGATAATTGTCATTGAAGTACAGTGATGTGTACTCACATGAAATGTTTGTTTGGCTGCTCACGCACTTCCTCGTTCCAGGGAAAAGATGCAAACGATTGTCTTGCGGGGTTTTAGCAACTTTTTGGGTTTGCCTAGTGCCAGTGCAGACAGGCATCATGACTGGGAGGTGTGGCTGCACAGGAAGGGGGCAGTTAATCACATTGAGGTAGCAGAACAGAAAGATCTGATGTGGTGTGGGATTAGAAGATTGACAGGAGGTACAGTGGCGCAATTCCATTCACTGCCCGGTAGGCTGACACCATGATTTTAAACTTGAGCTGCAACAGGTAGCCCGTGAAGTGAGATGAGGAGAGGTGTGACATGGTTATACATATATACCCAATTACTCTGTGTTTATCAATGTTGGGTCCACAAACACAAAGGGCTTAATTCCGCTGTGACCATAGTGTAGAGGTGTTAAAGTACCTAATGATAAAACCCACAGTAAATGCAGCTGTATCACCTACCACTCTCTCACCCTCTGTTACTTCTGACTGTAATGCAATTTATCATGCAGTCATACATTATATATTATACTAGCTAATTATTAATGGTGTGCATGTGTGATATCTGTGTGTTTCATCAGTGTTATTGTCGTAGGTATGTCTGTTCGTCTGTGTGTTGATTTAGTGAGTTTTTTTTTTTGGTGTGTTTACAGGTTTGCTGAGCTGGGACAGAATCCTCTGCTGACCTAATCTACTCAGACATATTCCAAACTCCTGTCAAGAGTGACAGGGAGGCGCTGTTTCTAAAATGAGTTCCTCTGGGGAGCCAGAGACCAGCGCTGGAACCTCCAATCATGGCAGCAAGAGGTATAAATGCAAAAATCAGAAATTTAACATTAAAATGGGTGTATCACTGTTACTTGTTTACTCATCTGCAGTACATATGAGATAAACATCCTCAGTCAATCTGAAATACAGTTAATGTAACATAAGTTAGTGACATGTGCATTATTGAATGAAAACGCATCCACAGATACAAGGCCTGAAATTTCTGTCTTGCATATGCTTTGTGAGCATAAGTAGCAGGGGCAGGATGCAGTTTAATTGGAGTTCTGTCTCCATGTTTTGTAAGGTAGCGTTGTAGTAAGGGCATGAGGTTAACTGCAAGCTCTGTTTCCAAGTGCTGTGATTTAGACTTAAAGGAAAAGGCTGAAGTTAACTTGAAGCTCTGACAAGTTCTAAAATCATATATTTTGAACAACTTGTGGTGTTTACCTGTTAAATAGGAATGGATAAAAAACAGCTGCTGCATGCTTCAAATTAGCTCGAATTCTGAACCGTGGAAAGCCTCTGAAAACATCGCAAAGGGGATTGGATCAGGGAGTTCTGCACGAGAATCAGTAACACACATTTCACTACTTCTGACACCCACTTTCTGTGCTGATTGTGCTTAGGTGTGAAAATAGGCAGGGTTTCAAGACTTCTGAAATTGTATCTGTTCATCCTGCACATAACTGCTTCTACTACTATGTTAAAAGCTCACCTTGAATACTTTTAAAGGAAAACTTGCCAATAGTGTTCACCTGTATGTGCATTGTTTTATTGAGTGAGCCGACAAATAACTGGTCCACCTAGTAGTTAGATGCAACACAATCTCCTTTACTTGTGTCACACTCTTTTTCTACAACACATACACACATTCAGCAGTCAACTGTTGTAAAAATACAACAAAACACAGTACTGACATACACAACATACATCTCTTTGACTTGTAAATGCAGAGACAACCAGAAATGTTCTTACCTATAAATACTCCGACCCCTCTCTGTGATGGGCTCCTTGGCCAAATTTTGACTTTAGCTAGTTCAGAAAAAGTACGAACAACTTGGCCAAAACTACCTATCCTATGAAACATTATTGAGGCTACTTCATTTGAAGTAAGTGTCAGCCTTCAGGTCTTACAAGGGGTCAATATGAGAGCTTTACAGAGTTTGAAGGGATCCGTTACCATGTGCTGGTAACTTAGTGCTAAAGAGTAGTAGAGTTAAAGCTTCCGGAACAAGAAGTTAGAGCTGCAGTAAGAGGATGAGGTTAACTGGAAGCTCTGTCTCCATGCTCTGTTTACAGGGTCCAGCTGAAGAGAGCAGGGTCACCTGTTCCAAGCTGTATATCAGTGAAGAGTGACAGGTCAATGGATCAACCACCTCAGCTGACAAAAGAATCCAGAGAAGATCAGAAGTAAGTAAACAGGCTGATATTTACTCTACGTTTTCACCATACCTGACTCTCACTGGCTACAGGATGGTGTGGGTGGGGCAGGAGCTTGACAGCTGCAGTGGGCTTGGAAGAGGGCCCAAGCCTCAAGGCTGCTGCATGCTTCAAATTAGCTCAAATTCTGAACCCTAGAAAGCCTCTGAAACCTATGCACAGTATTGAGTGAGCTGACAAATAATTGGAGGTCTACAAGGTAGTTAGATGCAACATGATCTTCTTTATTTGCGTCACTCTTTTTTTCTACGAAAGCCTTAAAAAAGGTAAATTTGAGTGATTGTTAGGATTTTTTACAACGTACTGGTGACTTACAGCTGCAGTAGGAGTTAAAGCTTCCGGAAGACAAGTTAGAGCTGTAGTAAGAGGATGAGGTTAACTGGAAGCTCTGTCTCCATATTCTGTGAGTTCTGATCTCCGTGGGAAGGTTGTTCTACCAGCAGGAAGCCAGAACAGACAGAAGACGTGGCCAGGAAGTGCAGGCATGCTGATACACACACCGGAGGGAACAGGAAGACGTGTAGAGTCTGAAGATCTTTTGAAGATAGGATGGGGCTGTCCTCTTGACAGCCTGAATTGCAAGCACCAATGTTTTGAATCTGATGCGTGCCATGACAGGTAGCCAGTGGAGGTTTTGAGGCGGGGGTGACATGGAAGCATCTGGGAAGTTTGAAGACCAGAAGACCAGCCTGGGCCTGATAGGGGAAATCAAAAAAAAAAACTATGTTATAAAATTCTTTTCTGACTAAAAGACCAATGGCTAAACTCTTTGTTTTGTGTGCACCAATCTTCAACACATGGTTTTATTCCAGATCACGTCTGCATGTATGACTTACAGTAGCATTAAGCAATGGTTCTGAATTTTGGTATAAATTCAATGTCAGGTGGACACTAAAATCTGGAATTCACTATACACAATAGTCCAATGGGGAAGAATAGGTTTTCGAGCCAGTAAAATGTGCTGTAATACCGTTATTTTATCTGCTATGTTGTGACCAGGGAGGGGGCATGGCTTGTGGGGCTAGAGACTTGTTCCTGTCTGACATCAGACACTCCCCCTCTCCCTCCTACCTCTCCTGAGCATCTTTCAAAGTGAAGGGGCAGTGCCTCTGAGTGGCCCACATCATAGGACGTTCATTTGGGATGCCTGAGGTTGGGTGTTTGAGTTCCTACCTCACCATTACCAGCCAGGCAACAATTGTCCCAGGGGGGATAGTAGGGGTTGTTGGGAAAGAACCATGCATTTCATTTGCCTGTTTCTTTAATGGTCATTTACCCTGCTCTGTTTCTTTATTGGTCATTTACCCTGCTCTGTTTCTTTTATGGTCGTTTTCCCTGCTCTGTTTCTTTTATGTTCATTTGGCCTGCCCTGGGTCAGACCTAGATCAGATAAGATAATCATAGCGTACATAAACGTTCTACCCTCATAAATTCAGTGACCACAGGGAACACACTTATTTTAAGTAAGAAGCCCCTATTTTAAGCATTGCAAGAAGTTAAAACCCTGGCAAATACTTAAAATGCCAAACTCCTTATAACCAGTTAAAAGACAAAATAGGGTGTCATATGATAAATTTAAGAAATAATATTGCTACCAGAACTATCTTACATGTGGCAAGTAAAATTCCTTCTCAATCAAAATAAAAAAAATCTAAATCAAAATAAAATAAGAATTATGCTTGAAATATTTGCATTTTCACAGGTAAAAACAAAAACCAAGGTTTTTATCTCCAATCCTAAATTGGTGATTGACTTTTTTTTTTTTTTTTTACTCATTTTTGTGACTTAAAGCTGCAGTAAGAGGATGAGGTTAACTTTAAACAGTCTATTGATTTCTGAACAGGGTCCAGGTAAAGACAGCAGCATCACCTGTACCCAGACTTTAAAAAAGCTTAATCTGAATTGCAAAGGAATTTCCACAAAATTTTCTTGAAATCTTTTGGGAACTAC
The DNA here is from genome assembly GCA_019788955.1 of Albula glossodonta. NCBI lineage: Eukaryota > Metazoa > Chordata > Actinopteri > Albuliformes > Albulidae > Albula > Albula glossodonta. The sequence continues at coordinate 17,731 of JAFBMS010000689.1, forward strand.
TTTTCAGCAAATAGTTGGATTTGATATAAGCTGTACCTGTGTTTAATATAAACTAATATTAAACTAACATTAACATTTTCTCAATTTTGAAAGTGCATTTGCATTGTGAATGTTACAAATGGTTTCTCCCTGTGCTTTAAATTAGAGCTATGTTAAGAGGAATCTCTGCAATTTCTATTTTCATATTGTCCTTGCAGTGTCCAAGAGTCCTGTGAGCTAGAAGAGAGGAGTCCATGCATGGCGAGCTATCTGGTTATATTCCATGTGTTTTACGCTTTATCATAGGGCTTTCTGTTTGTAATACTTTTCCATGTTTTGCCTGCTCATCGTCTGCTGCTTCTTATTGAAAGGATCCTGATGTGCCTCACACTTATCCCTCTACCCAGCAGTTTGCAGTTACTCTAAAATACACACACATTATTTCCTTTTACCATTTCCAGAGCTGGTTTGCGACATTTTCCTTTTTTTGACAGAGAAAGACTGATAGTATTATGTCTTTTTTTCACTTATCAGCCTACATTGGTTTTTTAATTTCTGCACATACATTAGTTGACATGACTGATTGTTTTCAGAAAAAAATCAAACACTATGTTTTCCCTGATCAGAATTTTTTCTTGCAGCAAAGAGTAACAAAAATGAACATGACAACAATATTGAAACTGATCAAAACATTGCATGGTCAGGGTAGCAGTGAAGTGTAGAGTCTGTAGCTTGGTAAATCAAGCATATTATTGCATGTGGGATGAAGGAGCACTTATTGTCTATTGCACTTAGCCCATGGCTGCCTAAAAAGTGATGGCTCCAACACAGAGGCACATAAATGCAAAATATTTTATTGACAGTGCCGGTTTCCAGTAGCCAAAGTGCAATTAGTGATTTGGTGAAAGGTCATAGATTTTCTTATCCAGAGCTTGTTCTTAGAAATACCTGTACATGCGTCTTTGTAATATCAGCATCCTCACAAAAAGAAATGTAGCTTAGTTAAGACTGATCAGTCAGGGGTTAGATGAAAGGTGCTATGATCTGGCACGCAGAGGTAGTGCTATAATATTTATAGGCCTCTACCACAGATCTGTAGCAATAGTCCAAAGCAGTGATGCTCATTCCATTTCCTGAGGGCTGTACTAAGAAGCGAGGTAACTGGCTTATCCAGGTAACTTCAGGAGTAACTTTGTGATGTCAGGTGTAACTTCCCGATTAATCCATACAACGAAAGGTGGATAAGTTTTACTCAAGGTATGCTGTGATGGCAATTTACGCTATATCTCTGAACTGCTCCGAGCAAGTTATCTTCATGGTTAATTCGATGTTACCCTGTATAAGCACCACCCCACCGCCCACAATCTCGTCGAGAAAAATGCTGGCACATTTGGAAGACCCAATCAACATTGGCACATGGATTGTGAGAGGCTCACACCGCAGGGGGAGGTTGTTTGGAGACCATCAAAATCCTCTTGCTTACCCCAATGATGTTCTCTATGAAAGATATAGATCATATTTGATCTGAGACATATAGGCTAGCCTTAAAACTTCTTATATTAAATACAATTAAAGACACATTAGGTGGTTATTTTCTGACAATGGTAGTTTGTTAAAATGGCCTGAAATCCTTTGTCAGATGCAGGGGTGGACAGTAACGAAGTTCATTTACTAGAGTACTGTACTTAAGTACATTTTTTGAGTATCTGTACTTCTTGTGTGTACATTTTTTTGGAAACTTATGACTTTTATTCCATTTCATTTGAAAGACAAATATTGTACTTTTGACTCCACTACATTTCTATGAAGGTTCCTGTTACTCATTACTTTGAAGCATAACTTTGAAGGCCATGCACTGTGTTCATCACAGGAGACAAAGTAATCACAGTAAACTACTCCTACGTTGTCAGTCAAATTCAAAGTACTTGCTGCATTTTTTGAGCAGTTCAATTTGAACTTGGCGGTGGTAATAATGGCTACGCCAGATAAAGATGACGGTTCTTCACAAGAGCACCTGTGGCCATATCTGAAGTCCATGTTTGAGATTTTTGAAATGAAGAAAGACTCATATCGTTTGCTCTGTTTCCCAAGCACAAACTTCATCACTGCCTTCAAAAATTGTATTTTTTAAGGATTGACTTCAGGCCAAGGGTTAGACCAGTGGGCTAAGCTAACTGGGAAAAACATCAAAATATGTAGCGTTGCTAGCTGGCGAGAAGGTTACCGTTTAGCATGCTGACAACGGAAGGAGGACCTACTTCCGTTGTCAGCATGCTAAACGGTAACCTGCTCGCCAGCTAGCAACGCTACATATTTTGTTATATACTGTCAGGTGAGAAAAATGGCTCAGTGTTTCAATGTCCTCGATTCAAGAAGGCAAGAGATATTGCAAAAATATATTGCTGTTTTATTTCACAGATGTTAAACTCTGATACAGCATAGTGCGAAATGACTAAACAAATAAGACCACTGCCAGACTCGCAAGACATAAGAGTGGCCACAGTGCAGGATAGGAATTACCACCAATCAAAGGTAAAAGGATGTGCTCTAATTTGATCGTATGTATCTATGTTCCAAGTACAGTACTGGTGTCCTTCTCATGCTAGACTTCATGGAACACTCCAACCATTTGTGAATGACATGTTAATATCATTCCAATCAAAGCACTGTCATTTGCATCATATTCCTGCAAGCTAACTTAGGAGGCTAGCTTGCTGCTTGATCATGGCAGCGTAGTGGCCATGTTGATGAGCAAGTATTTTGCAAAGATATAACCAAGTTATTCAGCAAACTCACAAGACAAGTAGCTTCCAAGCTAATAAAAAAACTATATTATTATGACAGACAAACACATTCCCAAGCAGGCATCAATTATTAGTAAATTAAGTCATTTTCAGTTGTGTTTCTATTGGCATTTCTATAGGCCTTGAAGCATATTCTACAAGCTTTTTATTCTACAGTTTCTACAAGCAAGTCAGTGCATTCAGTAGGTTGTTTCAGAGTCATTGGGTTCTGTATATGCATTGTGGCAACAATACAACAAGGCATTGAAAAGAAAATGTTCTTTTGAATACGTAGGTATTTTTAAAAGCAAGTACTCCAGTACTTTAAAAATTTGACTGAACAACTTTCACTTGTATTGGATTCATATTTAACCAGGAGTATCTATTCTTTGTCTCAAGTGAGGGAGTTCTGTACTTTGTCCACCTCTGATCAGATGACATGTGATCACCATTTCATGGTGACCAGTCTAGAGGCTAGGTGGCCTGAGTTTGGTGCATGATTCAAGCATTTTTCAGGAATCCACTCTTGGTCAGAGATTTGAACAAGGTAAAACAACCACCACCCTATATTTCTCACATCATCATTCAAAGGGCGTTTTGATGGCCTGCTGCTTGGGGACAGAGGCTACCTGTGTCTGCGTTACCTGGTGACCCCCTATTCTGACCCACAAACAAGGGAACAAATAAAATATAACGTGGCTCACAGTAACACAAGGGCAGAATAGAGATGATATTTGGGGTCATCAAAGCGCGCTTTGCTTACCTGCAAGGTTTGCGGGTGTGTCCGGAGTGGGCATGTGAGGTAGTGAGGTGATGGTAGCATTGTGTGGCACTCCATTTCATTGCTACTATTAGAAAAGAAAGAGCACCATGCCAGCTGCCAAAGCCACCAGATGTAATGGACCCAGTGGCATTGGATCACCCAACAGGAAGAGCTGTTAGAGAGGCCATCACAAATCAATTTCTCACAAATAAGAAGAAACATGAAATATATATATTTTTTGGATTTATGTATTTATTTATTGGCATTCTCCCTTTCCTAAAAATTAAAAGAAAAAAACATTACAGATGTCATATCATAGACATTACATTAACCATCATATCAAAAGATGGAAAATGTATAGCAATACCCTTTGTCATGTTCCAGTTTTTCTTTTTCCAGTTTAAGGTTTATTCTTTGTAGCATTTTTTTCCGGCAGTCGAGCTCAAGCATACTCTTATAGACAGACCGCACATCCAGCCTGCACAGCAAAACACATTAAGAGAGCGGACATGGCATGCAAATTCGGCATTATTAGTGTTACATGTTGTCAGTATGAATAATCTTTTTAATAGCAGATTAATAGTATCCCCTTCAACTGTACACAAGACAGGCATGTGAACTACATCAAATTCAAAACAAAAATTCCCTGTAATATCATAGGGTGGACATTGAACTGCCACCAAGGTAAGAACTGACTGCCCCCTCGACCCCTTCATTATGGGCCCTCTATCGTTTGCCATTGCCAACTCCTCTGCCTGTGAAAATGTAGCAGGAGGCGGCCCACCTCCAGTTTTCACCATCTCTGCCTTTTTTTTGTTCGCTGTGAACACATGAATAGGGTATTATAAGGGTAGGCTACACATCACATCTGTACTCAGTATTAATTAGAACTATTAATACACACTACTTGATAGAATATTTTTATATTTCATCCTGACTTGTTGCCAGGTGTGCTTTCCACTGGGGTTGCAGGTGAAATGATTGTTAAAATGAAGATAGGGAGTAGATCTTAATTCATTAACAGTGAATAACAGGTCAGTAGATTTAGCCCATGTGTAGGCTTTAATTGAATTATCCTAATTATTTTCATATATTTAGACTATTTTACATGTCCTTACATCTCAATTATATTACTCATTCATATTAAAAATGAGTCCATAAGACAAAATATAAAACATACAACAAGAACACTGTTCTTACAAATTTACTCTGTAGGCAATTTTGGTATTTCATTTGTTCAAAATAAACTCATCTTTGCACCTGAGAATGAAAGGATGTGTTGATGAGTCAGGATTGCTCCATTTCATCAAGAACCCCTGAGAGTCATGGATCCTGCCTCCTAACTGGGAATGGTGGGAATCATGCAAACTCTGGGCAAGGTTCAAGGCAGTCCAACTAATAATGCTGGTTTCTACCAGCAGTGCCCTGGTAGCTACCCTACATACCCTATCCTACACCCGATCACAAACTGAATTTATTTGTAAATTTTAGAAGATCTATAACCATAGGGTTTTTACCAGGTTCCTCTTTGAGAAAGCAAGAAAAAGTAAAGTTACAAGTGGCTTAAAGGGACTTTACCCAATGTTAGAATCAATAGCATCATTACTTTCACTTTCACTTTCACGTCATTAGTTTCACTGGTTTTGAAAGCGTAAAGTGGGGCAATGAAATTGTAAAACTGCTTAGCTGAGCAGCCTGTGATAATTTGATATTGGATCATATGTTTCATCATATGTTTATTTCAGTTACTTAGATTGCAAACCTCTTTGTGTGTTTATTTCAGTCACTCTGATGTAGCACACCTGTTTATGTGTTTATTTCAGTCTCTCTGATGCAGCACATTCATGTGTTTATTTTAGTCACTCTGATACAGAACAACTCTCCATGTGTTTGTTTCAGTCAATATGATACAGCACACCTCCTAATGTTTTTATTTCAGTCACTCTGATACAGCACACCTCTTTGTGTGTTTATTTCAGTCACTCTGATACAGCACACCTCTTTGTGTGTTTATTTCAGTCACTCTGATACAGCACACCTCTTTGTGTGTTTATTTCAGTCTCTCCAGCGCACTCTGCTGAAGTTGAAGAAGGAGGAGTTGAAACAGTTTCAGAGCCTTCTGAGTCAATATTACCCAGAATGCACTGAGAGACAACAGGAGGACCTTGAGGCCCTGCACATAGTTGAGAAGTTGCTAGAGACCTGTGGCAGTGAGACGTCTCTGAAGATCACACTCCACATCCTGAGGAGCATGAAGCAGAAGGATCCTGCAGACTCACTGGAGAGAGACAGGCAGAAGAGTAAGGGCCTTATTTTGAAAGTCATACGTCAAAAGTCGGAAATCAGTCATTGCCGATTCTCACAACAAAAGGGGCAAAAGTGCAAAGCTATTTTGGTGTACATAATAAATCAAACGCGATAAATCATATATGGCAGGTTCATTCCATGGCACTACACACAATAGCAGGTCCTTCACATGGCGCAATCTGCAATGGGTGGAGTAATGTGTTAATATCAATTAGAGGGCATTGGAACGACATTGCATGTTTCAGCCAATCATAATGAGTGTTACACATAAAATCACATAAACGCAGCGCTCGCAAGAGATCAGATGAGCTAAGGCAGAGGAATGTGCATTTCACACCAGAGGAGATGGAGGTACTGGTTTGTGAGGTCCATGCCCGACATGAGCAAATTTTTGTATCTGCCAGTGTAACCCCAAGCTCCTCACTTGACGCTACTCTGGCAGACACCACGCGGACAGGATCACTGGGTTTCAGTGGTTTATTGAGCCTGGAAAAAAACTGGCAAAAACCGGCAGCTGGTTAATTTGACAGTTACTTGCCTCCAGTCCTGTAACACGCTCGCCACCAGCAGAATGCGAAGTTGCAGAGCACACATGTCCAGTTATTAAATATATGATTTATATATGTGGTGATTGTATAGTTTTTTTCCTCAGTGATTCGATACATCGCTAAATACTGTCACTAAAACCCATTTTATATTAAGTTTTATGTCATATTAATTATTATTTTTATATTAACGTCAAACCACATGAAACATAAAAAAGAATATTCAGTAACTACTGTAGCTAGCATGACATATTTCACTCAAAAGCAAAGCTTTCCTCAAACTTGCGAGACATCAGGGCTGCTGGAGGGCATCCTTCCACCACCCAGCCTTTGACAGGCAGCTGGCAAAGCTGAGGAAGGGTGAGAACATCTGATCTCCCCCTCCCGCAAGAGCAGCAAGCTGGCTTATCCACCGTTCAGAGGGAGCTGCATGCAATCTGTCGCACAGTGGACTTCCTGAACAGCTGTCTCTACTGGACGGACAGCAGGATGAAGGTGAGGCAGGCTCTGCTCAGCAACAGCCTAGAAACTGCTCTGGAGCGGCTGTCCATTCCAGCTCCTTATCAGTGCTGTAACCGTCACATCCCCCCCTTCAACTACCGCTCCAAGGAAAGTTCGTCCCATCAGACCTCTGACTTACAAAAGGCAGACTTGTTCATTCTTACAGTTCAAAGATACCCTGAATTGCATGATATCAAATTAAAGTCCATAACACTGACAGAAAAGAGCATACACTGATAGTTATGTATTTTATTGTTTGAATAGTTATGACCTATAAAATATATGCTATCCTATGTAGCTAACTAGTGCTAGCTAACTTGCTTGTCCATAATGGTAATTATGGGGACCTATCTTAGCTAGCTAGCTAAATATATTGATGATAGACCTTCAACGATATTTATTGTCCTTATGGAATTATGTATCACTACCAAATTACATGTCTGCTGCAAAATGCTCCCAATCAGCGATCGCTGATTTCTGACAGGTGTGACATTGTTCTGTGTTCAGTGCTCTTACTTGTGGAATGCGATACGGAAATTCCACTTTTGTGTGAATGTAGGGTCAGTCATATTAGGGAAGGAGTGCTATTTGAAAAGGCGTTGGTGGTAACGCCTTCTGTGAGCTGCTGATACAGTTTAGAGTAGATATACCTGATTATTTATACTGCTATGATGGGTTTATATATATAAATGACTCGAGTATTATCTTTCTGTACATGTTCAATTAATCTCATAGATTCACTTAATGTAAATGTTTTCTTCTTATTCAATGGCATTTTACTTTGGTAAGATCTTAAGCTCTATGATTCCCTTAATGTGCCTTCATAAACAAGAGAGAATCATTTTCTGTTCACCATTTGTGAAGATTGTTGGAGTGAGGTGTATTACACTGTGTGACAGAGTTGTGTAACATACTGTGTAAAGGGGAAAGATTTATAATAATAATCAGGGCTTTCAAAGTGACGTGTTAATTTCGATTAATTCATTATAGAAAAAGTAACGCATCAAAAAACTTAAACGCAGATTAATTGCACTCTATGATGCCCCTCGACCCCATATGTCACAGTGCATAGCACAATTTGAACATAAATACAACCGTCCACAGTAGCTTTATAAACATGATGGAAGCAGATGACAAAACGTTGCTTGGCCCAGTGAATGGAAAATTTACATTTAAATAAAGCCCAGATGGAACTGTTGATAGGAACACCATTCTGTGCAATTTCTGCAGTAAGGAATTTTCATAACATGATCGGATGGGGTCGGACATTGCCCTAATGGACATTATGCGGTGCATGAAAAGTTGAAAACAGTCTGAAATATCACTTCAAGGCAAAGCATTTAGCAGCGAGCTTGGAGGTCAGACCTAGCTTAGCCCCTGATGCTACTGTGAGCAACCAGTCCCGTCAAGCCACACTCGAACAGGTGTACAGATGCAGACTGAGTAAGTGTACCATGTGTATGTTGCCTAACTAATTTTAGTCTCATTTTTTTACATCCAAGATATGACACATTGACAATCATTACAATTTGAAGGATGAAATGAGAATCTTATGGACTTATTTCCATCATTACTCTTGTTGTAATATTTTTGATTTTTTTATTTCCTCAATTCATTAGGTCATATATATTTTGTTTTCGGTTGTTATCACATATTTGTTTTGTCCTTTCCCTGGTACATGTGCTTTTGTTTTCTTTTCCCCTGTGTCTGCCCCGCCTAAACCTGTTATGTTTCACACCTGTTCCTTGGTTTGCCTTGTTTAGTTCTGCATTTATTCTCCCTGTGTTTCTGTCCTTGTTCAAAGTTCATCTCTATTTCCCAGTTGTTTTCGTTTTCGGATTTTTGGACTGTGTTTTTGTGCTGATGCCGTGCTATCCCTGGCTCAGACCTCTGCCTGCTTATTTTTTCCTAGATTTCTGGATTACGACTCTGTACCTTTGCCGTGCCTACCTGGTTTGATCTTCCACTTGTACCAGACTTTGATTTTGGATTCTGGACTGTACCCTGTTTGCAATTAACCTCTTGAACTTACGTCCCCATCTGAGTCCATGCTTGAATGCTGACAGCTTCTCACAGCAAATATTGATATATGAGATTAATTTAGATTAATTAATCAGAAAGCATGTGATTAATTAGTTTAATTTTTGAAAGCCCTAATAATAATGTTTTCAACTGATTAAAATATTAGTAAATTACATTGCTCATATCTTCTCTTCTCAGAAAAACTCACAAGAGCCCAAGAGAGACAGAGAGCTGATCTGAAGAAGAAGTTTAAATGCATATTTGAAGGTTTGGCACAGCAGGGCCACCCAACCCTCCTCAATGAGATCTATACAGAGCTCTACATCACAGAGGGGGGAGGTGGGGGGGTCAATAATGAACATGAGATCAGACAGATTGAGACTATATCCAAGAGACAAACCACAAAGGAGACTGCAATCCTCTGCAGTGACATCTTTAAACCTTTACCTGGACAAGAGAAATACATCAGAATTGTGCTTACAAAGGGCATCGCTGGCATTGGGAAAACTGTCTCTGTGCAGAAGTTCATTCTGGACTGGGCAGAAGGAGAAGCCAATCGGGACATTAATTTCATCTTCACTCTTCCTTTCCGAGATCTGAACTTGAAGAAAGAGACACAATATAGTTTGATGCAACTTATCCAGCACTACTTTCCACAACTGAAAGAGATCGAAAGTATTGAACATGATGAAGTCAAAGTCGTGTTCATCTTTGATGGTCTGGATGAGTGTCGACTTCCTCTAGATTTCCAGAATAATGAGATGTGCTGTGATGTAACAGAGTCAGCATCAGTGGACGTGCTGCTGACCAACCTCATTAAGGGGAATCTGCTTCCCTCTGCTCTCATCTGGATCACTTCCCGACCAGCAGCAGCCAATCAAATCCACCAGCTGACAGAGGTACGAGGGTTCAATGACCTACGGAAGGAGGAGTACTTCGCGAAGAGAGTCAGACATCAGAACCTGGCCAGCAGAATTATCTCACACATAAAGTCATCCAGGAGTCTCTACATCATGTGTCATATTCCAGTCTTCTGCTGGATTTCTGCTACAGTTCTGGAGAAAATGATGGGTAAAGCAGACAGTGGAGAACTGCCCAGAACTCTGACTGAAATGTACACACATTTCCTGCTTATTCAGACCAATGTGAAGAATCATAAGTATCATGGTACCAATGAGACAAACCCAAAGAAGATTTCAGCGTCAAATACAGAAATGATCCTGAAGCTAGGGAACCTGGCTTTCCTCCAGCTGGAAAAGGGCAATCTGATATTCTATGAAGAGGACCTGAGAGAGAGTGGCATTGATGTCAGTGAAGCTTCAGTGTACTCTGGGGTGTGCACAGAAATCTTTAAAGAGGAGTCTGGGTTGCATCAGGAGAGAGTCTACTGCTTTGTGCATCTGAGCATTCAGGAGTATCTGGCTGCTTTGTTTGTGTTTCATTCATGTGTAAATGAGAACAGAAATGCACTCAGACCAGAAGAGTCAAAACACGAGGGTGGCAGAATGCACCTGTCTGAGTTGCACAGGATTGCAGTGGATCAGGCTTTACAGAGAAAGAATGGACACCTGGACCTTTTCCTCCGATTCCTTCTGGGCCTCTCGCTGGACTCCACTCAGACTGTCTTAAAAGGAATACTGAAACAGACAGGAAGTAGGTCAGAGAGCGTTGAAGAAACAGTCCAGTACATTAAGCATAAGATCAGCTGGGAATCTTCAGCAGAGAGGACCATCAATCTGTTCCATTGTCTGTATGAACTAAATGACAACTCTCTAGTGGAGGAAATTCAGACTTCCCTGAGATCAGGAAGACTTTCTGGTAAAAATCTGAAACCACACCAATGCTCAGCTCTGGCCTTTGTGTTACTGATGTCAGAGGAGATCCTGGATGAGTTTGACTTGAAGATGTACAACACATCAGTTGCAGGTCAGCAGAGATTGGTACCAGTAGTGAGGAACTGCAGGAGGGCTATGTGAGTACTGGTACATCATTCATAATGCAAATGATTAATACTGATATTTTCATTAACAGTTTATAATTATGTGAGAATAATGTGCATGACCCTAGCTCAGCTATATCGTGAAGAGAAGCCTGTATCTACCTTCAGAAGATGTTAACGAACAATATTTCAGTCCAGAGGGACAGAAAATATTTTCAGTATTTTCATATACCCCTAGGTGTATGTAATAAAGGCAAACCAATGGTGAAATACTGTAATCTGAATGTGATATTTTAGTTAAACAATTGGCAAGTAGGATACAAAAAATAAATCTATAACTTGAAATAGTTAAAGCATGTTTATACTTCCAGCTTGTGTCAAACATCACTGCAGTTTAGGTCTTCCGCATTTCCACAGCATTCTCTTTGAATTTGTGCTCTAGGTATTGAGGTAGGGGTTGTGGGGGTGACAGGGGGTTGCTAGCTGAATGTTTTTCCTGCACAGATTGGGCATGCTGTGATAGCACACCCCATCCCTGTTGTTCCCCAATGTGCTGGTGATGGGGATGTGGCTCCCTCTGCCTACTGCAAAGGGGTGGGGTTTGACCTGGCCCAGTGATCTCCTAGCCCCTGTACAAATTATACCCCTTTTTTAGTGTTATGATGCTCAATACAGGAGACTACAATACTTTTTTTAAGTTTGCATTTTTCAACAACTTTTTTGATAGCTCGGATATCATAAACATTTAATTATACTGTCTTACAGAGTTACAGAAAATTGCATCATGCACATGATACTTGCCCAGCATAGTGTGCGATAGGTCTTGATTATAGTGGCCAAATATCACAGATTGAGGGTTAAAACCTTACTCTGACTTTTGTTGCTAACTGGCCACATAGTTTCAACCAGAAACAATAAGAAAAAGGACAGGACCAAAACTAATATTCTAGGGTCTCTTCAGCTGCATTTTAAGAAGACAGAATAGCTGATTAACAGAAAGATATAACCAATAGATATAACAGAATCCTGATAGAATCTGCAGTACTGAGGGAAGGGGGCCACTCAGAAAAAGTGACCATAGTGCAGTTACATTTGAAGTTTTTTGGCAAGTTAAGTCTGTATCCTCCAATGCTAGATTTTTCAACTTTAGACGAGCTGACTTTATTAAAATGCATGAATATACATGGAATATAAACTGGGTAATTCTTCTAGATGGCAGAACTGTGAAAGAAATGTGGAACATATTTAAAATGATTATTCTGGAAGAACAGTGAAAATTCATTCTACAAGTGTGAAAAGGGAAGCTGAAAAGAAGCATCCACAGTGGATGAATAAGTTGGTAAAGGATAGTTTGAAACAAAAAAGGAAATTGTTTAGAAAATACAAGCTAGACAGCTCAGAGAGAAATAAGAATGAATACAGTAAAATGCGAGCTCAAGTTAAGAAAGGAATAAGGGAAGCTAAAAGGCATTTGGAAAGACAGATTGCACTAGATGGAAAGAGCAACCCTAAATGCTTTTTTCAATACTACAGTTGAAAAGGGATAGTTAAGGAGGAGGTAAGAGGTATAAAAAATAAGGATGGACTTATGGTTTATGATAACAAAGCTATTGCTGATACCCTAAACACCTTAAACTAGTAAAAGAGTTTCACTGGTGAAGTGTTTTCACATATGCCTTCAGGTGCATTCAGTTCTCAGAGTCTGAAGGAGGAAATTGATTTAAATGATGCAGAAATACTCGATAAACTTCAAAAACTTAAATAAGGCAGCAGGCCCCGATGGAATATATCCAAGAGTTCTCAGGGGACAAGCGGAAGTGGTCTACAAGCCTCTAACAGTTATATATAAGCAATCTCTTAAACCTGGACAAATACCAGATGACTGAGAGCATGTACTACCTATCTACAAGAAAGGAGACCGGACTGATCCAGGAAATTATACGCCTGTCAGCTTAACTTGTATCACATGTAAATTACTGGAATCCATCATTAGGGACAATTTGGAATTATTCCTTGAACAAAATGGTACCTTAAATGATAGCCAGCATGGTTTTTGCCATGCTTAACAAACCTCCTGAACTTTCCTGATGAAGCTACAGTGTGTTTAGATGCAAACCAAGCCTATGATATTATCTATTTAGACTTTCAAAGGCATTTGACAAAGTACCGCATGAGAGGCTCATAATAAAAATGAAATCTGCAGGAATTACAGGAACTATCACTGAGAGTGTTCGAAGTTGTCTGTCTGGTAGAAAGCAGAGTGTAACTGTGGGAGGAACTGTATCAGAGCAGGGTCCTGTACGAAGTGGAGTCCCGCAGGGATCGGTGTCGGGGCCTTTTCTATTCCTTATAAACGATCTTGATGCAGGGGTTAGTAGTAAAATAGTAAAGTTTGCAGATGATGCAAAACTAGGGGGTCTAGCCAACAGTCTCGAATCAACTAAGGTAATACAGGAAAACCTGAACAGCATCCAAATGTGGGCAGATACCTTTCACATGACATTCAGTTTAACTAAAATGTAAAGTCTTGCATGTGGGAAATAAGAACCTTAGACAAGACTACATCATGGGAGGAAGTAAACTAGAATGTGCTCAGTTTGAAAAAGGCTTGGGAGTAATAGTTGACCAAAGCTTAACAGGATCTAGGCAGTGTGCTGTAGTAGTGAAAAAGGCCAACAGGATGCTAGGCTATATAGCCAAAAGTATTGATTATAAATCAAGGATATATTAAAATTAAATAATGCTTTAGTCAGACCCCACTTGGAATATTGTGTGCAGTTCTGGGCACCACACTATAAGAAAAATATCAAGGTTCTGGAAAAAGTACAAAGAAGGGCAACTAAATTAGTTCCTGGCATGAAATATAAAAGCTACGAGGAAAAGACTCAAGTTACTTAACCTATTTAGACTCAGCAAGAGGAGACTGAGGGGTGATTTAATAGAGGTTTTTAAATTTATAAAAGGACTCAACAAGGTTAACTACATTTATTTAAGGTGAGTTCAGTCTGTAGAACAAGGGGTCATAAATGGAAACTAGTTTAGAGTAAGTTCCACACTGATATAAGAAAGTATTATTTTACACAAAGAGTTATCAATATGTGGAATAGGTTTCCAGGTCACGTAATTGAGGCAGAGACCCTTGCTGTGTTCAAGTCCAGACTTGATGCTGTTTTGGATACTCTTTAATTGTAATGGCAAGCTTAGTTGGGCCGAATAGCCTGTTCTCGTTATAATATGTTCTTATGTTCTTTTATGATAGCAATCTGTAATTATAATAAGGCAACATAAAATAATTAGCATTTCAATTGCTAAGTGTTAATGATCACATTCGTTAATGTCCCTGTTTATAATCTGGAGTTGAATTTAGACAGGAAAACTAATATTAATACTATTACCCACTGTTTTTTGTGTTTTATGTTTAGTAATGTTTTATAATATCAAGTATGTTAAACACGTAATAAATACAAAAAATGCAAGTAACTCATTCGTATGTTAACACACCAAGCAAGCGCAATTATTATAAAAATTATTATTATCGTTATGACCTTAATTACATTTGTCGACGTACTGGTAATAACACACAACCTTTTGGAATGTTTAATAGCGAAAATAACCACATTTTAGAGGTAACAATTCACCTAAAAACAATGAAGTTCATCAGGGCTTTTATTTTGAAGGATTTCATGGGCTCTTTGCTGGTAAGTGCTACTGGCGGAACAGAGCTGTCCTTATCCATCTTTAGCCAGGAGGGTTTGGTTTGGCAGCACACATCATCACAGGTCATGGGTCAGCCGCAACAGGAAGTACACAGAAAGCAGCTGTGTTGTGTTCATTTTTTTAATGTGTTAAATATTTCAAATTAATCGCAAAAATTAACATGTTAATTTTGACAGCAGTAATATATATATAATATATAATACTTACTGGATGATTATTTATGACCATTTTACAATATTAACATTTTCATTAAAAAGTGACAGAAGATTAATGTATTGTGTAAAGAGACTGATTTGTGTATCTTCAACACGTTTGGTAAATTGCACAGGGTCAAGTAAACCCTCCACCTAACTAACTAGCTTCTGCTCGACTGGTCTCTGAAAAGGATTTCATGTGGTCATTGAATTCTTTAGGGGTTTTATACTGTGCTACAGGTTACAATGATTGACTCCTTCCAGAGTTTGGGTACTTTTACTTCTATGGAAAGGTTTAACAGAAAATGTCACAAAGCTGTCATGCACAGATTGTAAGCAGTTTTCCTTTTCTATCATTGCTTTTCCTAATTTTGCATTTTCTGGACATTGCTTTAACACTTCAGGAACTAAACATGAACTCAGTAGATTTAGGGAGTATTTTTACACTTGGTCACCATGCGTGTTGGACTGATATATATCTGACTGTGTAAACACATTTCATTTATACTTGGCCACATAACTGAGTCTCACAGTGACAGTTAACTGCATATGATGCTAGGATACCAAATCAGAATTATGTCTCTTTCATGGAGACTCAGTTCATTTGATATGTAGTAGGCTCAAGTTCAAACAAAGAGGTATTTTGTTTACAGTAGGGCTTCTTATTTTTGGATGAACATTATACGTACTAAAAGCAATTACAGTTGTGTTCTGGTCCAACAGTGGTGTTGGAACAATCTCTACTTTTACAGTTTTATTACTCCAAGTTAACATTGAATCAGGGTTCAGAGTAAGAGTAAGTAGTTTAGGGTCGGGGCCGGGGAAGACCAAAGCCTGGCAAGAAATAACTTGCAGTAAATTCGGTGTCAAAAGTTCTGCGTACGCTGCAACAGGTTAAAGGAAAATGGTTCGACATGAAACTGGAGGCGAATTATTGGAGAGACGTCGTTAGCTGGAATTACCATGGAGGGTGACTGAAATCTGATTTTCCCTGGTCTTGGATCAATCACTCTCCAATTCTGAAGGTACATTTTTGTATACCACCCTTATTGTTGCCATAAATCCTGGGGGGCAGCTGCACCCAGTCCCGCGAGGGGGCATGGTTGGCCAAAGTGGTAATGTCACAAGCAATACATCATTGGGACTGTCATGTTTTCTCTGACTCAACTTGGAACGAATCCCGAGTTAAATAGTTTGTTCAAATTAGAACTATTACATAATTAGGATCCTCCATAATAGTGTGCCCTCCCTTGCCTTTATCTCCACTCTGCAGTCCCTCTCTAACGTCATTTTACCTTGTATAAAAATAACGGCAATGATTGTACTAAGAACTAAGAACTGACATAGTAGCAGCAAGAGTACTAGAAGCAGTCAAAGAACAGCAGAACTTTCTGTTCAAAACTTGAAATTGTCACTGAAGATCATTATACCTGACCAGCATTGCAGTGTCATTATATCCAGAAAGTTATTTCAAAATGTCAAGTCCGGTAAGGTAGCTAACCGGCAAGCATGCTGTATTCTTTGGATAATTTTTTCAACTACCTTAAAATTGCAGCAGCAGTTATAATTGTTGCTTAGTAACGTTAGCCACATTAATACGCTCAACATTCCACCAATGTGAAGTCAATAGAGGCGTTTTTTAAGGTTTGTAGTTTAAAAAGTATGAATCTATAGCTCAGAAAAATACAAGCAACCTGACCATTATATTCATGCTAAGTTCGGTATGTCTACCTTAAAAACTGTTGGGGGAGATACGTCCGGAAGAACCAGGAATAATAATATTAAGAAGAAGAAGTAAAGATTCTATAGAACAACAGTAGTTTGCGCCTTTGGCAAACAAAATAATTACTTTTATTAATCAGTATTACACAAATGAAGCCGAATGACCTGTTTTAATGTTGAATCCAATAGTGATTTTATATAACACTTTGAACCGTTATAATGTTACGATATTACTGCCAAATAATTTGCTACTCATTTTTAATCAAATAAAAAATGAGTGAAGGGAAAAATAAAAGCAACAACACGAAAAACAAGCTTTACAGCCGTGTTTTTACATTTACGCACGCAATACGAACATTATAGAGCACTCGTGAAATTTCTTTGAAACCTACGAACAAACTGATATACGAAAACTTTGATAAATCCCACGTTTTTTGCTTAAATGCATTTACGAACGATTTACGATCAAATTCGTTCGGCTCACGTTTGATAAATGAGGCCCATTGTATGTAATATAAACTCAAAACACTTAAACTACCCTCTTCATTGATATCCAACTTCTCCCAACCAGTGTCATTGTGTTGATTGAAGTAACTGAATTAAAGGGTTTGTACACAAAATAATCAAGCACAGTGAAAGTCCCACCTATTTGAGAGAATAAAACACTTCAGAACACATTCAGAACACATACTCATACTTATTCTATAAAAGCTGTTACATTTCAAATACATTAGTGCCTCAAAAATCTGATCTGAAAGTGAGCAGCAGTCTGGTCTAAAAAGATGACCACAGATGCTGAACACACGTTCCACAGATCCAGATATGCTATTACGCCAATATATTCCCTCATTTGAGAACAGGTGGAGCCCAAACAAACATTGCTACAGGTTTTCAAGAATAGAGATGGAGTCAAAACATATATAGGAAAATGTGTATATTACAGCTAGTTCATCTTATTTGATGAAACTTTTTTTATTTGAAATATAATTTGTAAAGTATTTGAAAAGAAATAAATATTTAAATTTTGTATTTATTTCTTTAAAATACTATTTTAATCAGTTATTTGAATTATTTGAACTGCTTTAAATAAAAGTATTTTCTTTTTCATGACAATGTTTGAAAATAACTAAAAGAAATTTTTTTTGTCCCACTTCATTAGCAAATTATTAAAATACACAAAAAACAATTATTTCAAATAAGAAATATGCCATTAGTATCTGTATTTGACGCAGGTCTGATTTTTGTATCCTCACTGTAGGTTTGGTGTGAATATTTCGCAGCCTGTTCCCTGTGGAAGGATGAGTCTAGTGGACTCATTTAGTAACCACAGTAGAACTTAGAGAGGAGCCAAAACATTTATATACAGCAAAACTGGCCCTAAAGGATCCAGCTTTGTGTTTTATTTCCTTAATGGTTTTATGCAACTGTTTAATCCTTCAGCTTCATTGGTTTTCCTGTAAAACTGAGTATTATTGTTGTAGAGGTTCATTATTTTGATTACACCAACGATAGCACATTAAGAAATGAGAGAAGGAGTCAAATGCAATCATTCTTGAAGAAACTCATTTCATTCACCAATGCAAACCCTTCTATTTACTTGCTTCTAATTTTAATCATGAAAGGCACACAGCATAGGGCTGTATATTTGTGAATTGGATAATTCATTAATACAGTGCCACAGTAATAGATTTGTGCAAGCTGTATATTTTTACTGTGAGAGATCAATCATACTCCAGTATTTATACAGACTGGGGTATCAAAAAGCTTTCCAGCATACTTGTGTGAGTTTGAGGATAAGGAGACTGTGATACCTTTGGAGCAGGATATGCCAGGGCCAGTTTAAGGCAGCAAAGTGAACTCAGATCAGTTGCTCAGTGATACCATTCATTATCTGGTTGAGGATTTTCAGCATCACATTGCAAAATTAGCATCTGCTCAAAGGGAACTTTTTAACTAAAAGGCATGAGCTACTTTTGCTGAGATGAGTAGAGCTCAAGGAGGGTTTGTGGCTTCCATGCTACATCCCAAAGTTCCCTTTGATTTGGGTGAGAGCAGTACAGACAGTAAGCCAACTTTTTCTTGTGTGGTAGACCCCAAACCACAAGATGTGCAGTTAGTCATTGTGGAGCATGTAGAAACATAGAACATGTGAATGTTCTGAATTGCAGACCTGATTGTAAACAAGATCTGAAACTGACTGATGCCTGTCCGTATCTAACCCATTTGCAGCAATGCTTTTTATCTTTAAAATGATGGGTGGCATATGGAATTTTCCATCAAGTTTATAAATATTTGTAAATGATGGGTAATTCTCAGTTAATGGAACTCCTGGTAACAATACAGTCTTAACTTTTTTCAGACTAGGGAGCTGTGGTCTTACAGAGGCATCCTGTGAAATTGTGGCCTCAGCTCTCCAGTCATCCAACTCACCCCTGAGAGAGCTGGACCTCAGCTACAATAACCTGGGAGATTCAGGAGTGAAGCTGCTCTGTGCTGGACTGAAGAGTCCAAACTGTAAACTACAGACACTGGGGTGAGTAGTGCTGTGTACTATGTAACCTAGCAAATAGAACACAGAGTAATGTGAAACAGTTCTCTCAGCTTACTCCTCTCTCCCCAGTGGTAAAGGACTGGTGGTGTTGAGTGTTCACTGAGGTGTGTCCACAGAAACATTAAGATGCCGGTACTGAATCTTAAAGGTTTTACTGGTAGCAGCACAGCAGCACTGATTTACAGGCAGTACAGGGTGCGCATATGTGTGGGTGTGTGTGGTCTAAGGGATGAAAATAAAGAAGCAAACAAACCAACATGACTCAGGGGAAAATATTAAAAAAGGCATGAATACAATATGACCATAAAACGCTGTAACTGATGTAAAAAGCTGTGATGTAACATGGAAAAAACTGCAATGTAACATGCAACATTCCATTCATTCCTAGCAATACATTAATACATGAAAATTACACAGTTCATTTCACAATTTTCTAATAACAATGTAATTTTCTTTAACTTTACTTACACACACAACACACAAAACGTGCTGGCAGGAAAGAATGATCATGAGGGAAAAGAACAACACCCAGTCTTCCTTCTTTTCCCACATTCATCCCATCCCTCTCTTTTTACTCCTCTGTCACAGCAAAGTTGCGCAGGATAAAACCCCATGAGTCTTAGGGTTGCCAGCTGTGTGGTTCCAGAATTCTCTTGTGTTAAAGTTCAGTGTAAAAGTGAAATTCTGGATTGATGTGTGCTTCTCGTGGTTTCCTCAAATGAGAAAACTGCTTCTGTGTGTGTGTGTTCTATCCATAGACTAGGTTGCTGTATATTGTTTGTGTGTTCAATCCACAGGCTGTGTTTGTGTATATTTACTGTGTGTGCACACTCATTCTCTCCACAGGGTGGGATAATATATATTTACATGATTTATATGTGTGTGTGTGTGTGTGTGTGTGTGGGTGTGTGCGTGCATGCGTGTGTGTGTACACGTGTGTGCTCTATCCATAGACAAAAAAACAGGAAATAAACCAAAAAGTTAAGTGGTTAACAACAGTATGTGCACAAACACACAAGGGTGGGAAAAGGGCTATGGGCAGTGCCAAAGACAAGAAACAAAAATAACCAAATTTCCAGTGTTACCTACTCTTAGGTTTATACCCAGCTAGCTAACTGTTAACAAAATAATCGTTTACAAGAAAACAAAGACCTAACTAACTACTCTAGACTGACCTAACCAAACCAAATACAGCGGGTGGCACTTGCCCCCTAACCTAATGCATCTCTCAGGCAATATCCTAGGTGTAAGCGGAAGGTATGAAGTTTGGCAATATATTCAGAGTACATCTTGCATGCCTTCCTTCCCAAACACGCAAGAGGGTAATGCACAGATTTTTACAGGAGAACACAATACAAAGGTTTAAACAAAAACAACACAAGGTTATATTAAACAAGAGTTTGGAAAAACAACAACTATCAAAAGCAAAACTGAAATGGTGAACAGCAAAATGGAAAAGAATATCCTAACAGAGCCAAGTGTTTAAAAACTGTTGCTGGGACACAGTTGATTGGATTGGAGCAGGTAGCAGATGGAGAGTGGATTGGATATGAGTGGATTGGATTGGATATGAGAGTGGATTTTAATATGAAATTAAAAGTGGGAGAAAGAAGAAAAAAAACAAATAGAAAGACGGGAAAGAAGCACAAACAATACACGCATGACCAAGGGCGTAACACTGGTAATGCCAGCTCTGTCCTGGAATGCCCCCTCGACCCATTGGAGGTGGTGGGAGAAAGGAGGATGACTCCTAAGCTATTATCCCTGATGGAGAACATGTCCTACCCCATGCAGGACTCTGACAGCCCTGGGTAGCTCCTTCAGTGACAGGCTGCTTCACTTGCGATGTGTGAAGGAGAGATACTACGTGTCCTTCCTCCCTGCAGCTGTCAGACTTCACAATCAACACTGCTCCCAGTAGACCACACACACCACAACATCACCCAATGTGCAATATCAATATAACACTGAACTATGTAATACAAATATTTCCAATGTGCAGTACTGTGAATTCATCCATGGAGTCTGTTTACTGATAGACATACATTTGTAAATTGTTAATGTAACGTTTTAGAATGTATTTTTATTTTTATTTATTAGCTTTTTTAACCAATGCTCTTGTTATTGCACTATCCTCTTTGCTGATATATATTGTGATGTGAAAAATACAGGACTTTTCACCAGATGACTTGAATAGCTCTATTTGGAAAGAATTAATAATTCTAGAATGATTGAGGTCATTTTGTAAGGGACATCTGTGTAGAAAATAAAAGTAATAGAAAAAAGCTGAAAAATGACGTTTTGCTCTGAAGTCAGCAAAGGCATCTGAAATAATTTTTTGCTTTGGACGGTATTCAGATCTGGCTTTACACTCATCATACAGAGCTTTGTGGTGCTGATTTAAATGATCAAACACATTAGTTGTGTTGCCCTGTGTTGTGACAATTGCAAGACACCGCCGACAGTGTACAGTGACAGAAGTACCTGTTTTTGGTCAACATTATCCTTTCTGCAACCGAAACAATTCCATACAACTGACGTTGCTTTTCTTTTAGCAACCAAATCTTTCTTTACGGTGTTTTTCTCCTGTTCCTCTCTCATTTTCAGGTTGTGTTCGACGACTAACAGGGGTTGGGCCTGCTTTGGTTGTTTGATAAAGTGAAAGAGTGATTGTGATTGGTGGTTCGCTGTGCATGCAGTGCCTGCATGTCGCTCACTAGCAACAAACTCTGTGTATCCAAAAACCCTTAAAATGGTGTAAACTATGTTATATCAGACAGACTTCTCTTGTAGATTAGTCCTGTAAAATGAGAACTATGTGAGTTTTCCTTTTGTATCAAGGCAAAAAAAGTTGTAGCATGACGTCTTGGAGTTAATTTGCCTTACTTGACATGGCACATCCTGCGATGTGACTATTGCACATGCGCACACAATATATCGTGCAGGACTAATATATAGTGTGTGTGTTTCTTCACAGGCTGAGTTGGTATATTCATAGTGTGTGTGTTCTCTCCACAGGCTGGGCTGCTGTAATCTCACAGAGGGCTGCTGTGTTGCTCTGGCCTCAGTCCTGCGTTCTCCCCACTCACAGATGAGAGACCTTGAGCTCAGAGACAATGAACTGCAGGATTCAGGAGTGAGAGCGCTCTCTACTGGACTGGAGGACCCACACTGTAAACTGCAGAGACTGGGGTGAGTAACAAACACAAACCCCCTCTTTCATGAAGGGCTCTTAAGTGATTAATTATCCCACAAATAATAATAATGACTCAGACTAAAGTTTGATTTTAAAATGTGTGATTTTCCAATAGCAATTTCAGTGTTCATAAGGAAATAAAATACTGAATTGTTACTTTTGAAACTTATTCACTTAATATTACAATATTAACTATATATCTTCAATTATAGAAAACAAGGAAGTAATTGAGTCAGTCCCATTAAAATGATAATAATGGTACGGTCACACTTGGCTTCCAACCGTGAAAAATCTGCACATATTTCCATTCAAGTCAATGGAAGATGGCATCAATTGTCAATGCTTCCGTGAGCAGATTTCTGCTCTGCCCTTGACGCTGGACGGGGCTCTGTTTTATGCCCCAAGTTAAACTGTGGTGAACTTTGACCTCGCGAATACATGAATCTGCTCCTGTCTGGCCAATCAGAGGGCTGCTGTTTGACCCCGCCAGACGTTAGGTTATTGTGTTTGGCAAATATTTTTAAATAGTTGAGAATGTAAACACATGACCATGTCCGGAAATAGAATACCTATCAATATCAATTAATAGTTGGACATGAAATTAGCTAGCCTATGTTGCTATCTAATGTTACCATCTGCTGATGAAAACTATAGGCCTAACTGAATCATGCATGCCCAAATTAACTGAATTAACAGAGTCTGCGTCTCCGCCCACAATTTGCGTCGCTAAGCAGATTTTGGAAGCCAAGTGTGACCATAATTTAAGGTGTATACTACTAATTCCACAGCCCTGTTATTTTATATTCAAATTCAGTAAGGTGCATAACACACTGCTGTGTGTTTGATAATGATAATCACTAATTCCACAGCCCTGTTATGTTATATTCAGATTCTGTAAGGTGTCTTTTTCGAGAGCTGGTCTCCTTCTCTCTGCAGGCTGTCAGGCTGTCAAGTCACAGAGAGAGGCTGTGATTCTCTGGCTTCAGCTCTACGCTCAAACCCCTCACATCTGAGACAGCTGGATCTGAGCTACAATCACCCAGGAGACTCAGAAGTGAGAGTGCTCTCTGCTGTTAAATTGGACACACTTACACTGCTGTAAGTACATAAAGTTTCTACACTGCACCTCATAGCCACACTGCTGTAAGCACTGTGTATCACTAGGTCACTGTCTGTTCTGCTGTTCCTACAGTATGGAACATGGAGGAGAGAGCAGAAACAAACCAGGTCCGAGAAAATGTGAGTCTGTCAGCTCTGAACACTCACTCCTATTTCCTCTCCTTCCTCTAACCCTCTTTCTTTCACAATTATTTCAACTCCTTTTTTTCAGTCTTTCTCTGCACCATTCTCTCTTTCTCACTCAGTTTTCCACAGTGACACTTGTCCACAGATCTGTATCTAGACAGAAGTCTGTCCGTACATACAGCAGTGTGTTTGTGTTTCTCATAGTCATTGAGTTCAGTTTTTGTTTGTTAGCAGACAGTATTTACAAACATTCGCCCAGATTTAGCATAAACACACACACAAGCAACCCCATACACTCAAACACACTCACACAGAGGTGAACACACATACAAACACAACCCTGTTTCTCTTTCTTTGACTCACCTAATGAGATAAATAATAGATCTCATTAATGTCTCTGGTCTGCAGATGGCTGTCAGCTCACACTGGATCCAGACACAGTGAACAGACAGCTGTCACTGTCTGAGGGGAACAGGAAGGTGACAAACACAGGGAGAGAGCAATCATATCCTGATCATTCAGAGAGATTTGACTGCTGGCCCCAGGTTTTGTGCAGAGAGAGTCTGACTGGATGCAGCTGTTACTGGGAGGCTGAGTGGAGTGTGCCTGAGGGGGTAGAGGTTCATATAGCAGTGACATATAAAAGAATTAGCAGGAAAGGACGCAGTGATGACTGTCTGCTTGGATGGAACAAAAGCTCCTGGAGTCTGGAGTGCACTAAACAAAGTTACTCTGTCTGGCACAATCATAATGTAACACACATACCTGTCCCCCCCTCCCCCTACCGCAGAGTAGGAGTGTGTGATGAAGATGATGGTGAAGGAGTGTGTGTGTACAAAGTAGGTGTGTGTGTGCACCATTCAGCTGGCATTCTGTCCTTCTACAGCATCTCTGATTCGGACACACTGACCCTCCTGTACAGATTCTATACCAACTTCACCGAGCACACACCCCTCTGTGCTGGGTTTAGAGTGTGGGGATCTAACGCCTCAGTATGCCTGTGCCAGCTGGTGTAGAGTCTTTCTCGCACACACACCCTCTCTGTGCTGTGTTTGGAGTGTGGGGATCTAACACCTCAGTGTAGTCTCAATACACTCCCCCTGTGACACATCCACTCAAGCTCACACACTCCTGGTTAAAAACAGGCTGTAACCCAAATGTACATGTACTGACTGTATAAAAGATAAGAATGGCCAAGTAGACCCAACCATTGTATGGGACACGGTTAAAGAAATAATGAGAGGGAGACTAATTTCAAGAGCAGCATACTTAAATAAGACGAAGAGGGCTAAATACGATGAATTAGAGAAGGCATTGAGAAAACTAGAGAAACAACAAAAAAATGATAAGGACAAAGCATCGACAAACCAGATAAAAGAACTTAAAAAACAAACAGAGAAAATGTTGAATGGCAAATTGGAAAAGAAATTGAGATTCACAAAACAAACCATTTATGAATCAGGCCCAAAAACAACAAATATTTTAGCAAGATGCCTCAAATTATATCAATATCATATAATAAATTCAATACACAAGATCAAAGACCCTTTAACTAATAAAATAGCCTACGAACCAGAAGAAATTCATTGAATCTTCAAAGATTACTATGAAACCTTATACTCACAGCCTAAGACTGTTGATGAAGGTAACATTAAACAATACGTGTTATCGTTAAATCCATTACCTCCATCCTGGAAAGAAGCTGTGATATCAGTGATTCCTAAGGGGAATAACAATGAGTCATGCTCAGGTCAATACTCAATGTAGATTATAAACTATATACCTCGATTATTGCAAAAAGATTTGACCACTTTATGAATGACATTATAGATGAAGACCAGATGGGTTTTATTAGGGGCTGTCAAACCTATGATAATATAAGATGAACACTACATATTCTTGAGCATGTTAGACTCATCAACATCAGTGCAGCCTGAATAAGCCTTTAGGCTTTTGATTGTGTTAACTGGAAATTTCTATATCAGGTCCTTAAAAAAATTTGGACTGAACAAGAAGGCCATTCAATGCATTAAAACACTTTATCAAAAAACAAATGCAAGGATTAAAATTAACAGCAGCCTGACAGAGAGCATACAATTAGAGATATCTACCAGACAAAGCTGTTGCCTATGTCCAAAGCTTTTTGTAATTTTTATAGAACCGTTGGTGCAAACAATTAGACAGAATGAGGATCTCAAAGGTATAAAGGTTGGAAATGAAAACCCCATTATTGGGCTTTTTGCTGATGATGTGATCTGCTATCAAGAAGACCCAGACACATGCCATCCTGTACTAATTAACCAACTTGAGATCTTTGGTTTTTACTTGGGATATAAGTTGAACTTGGCAAAAACACAGATATTAACATTAAATTATTCCCCATCCAAAACTACAATCTCAACAGGAAATCAACAACAATGAAATACCTTGGGGTTACTTTAACAAGATGGATTGAAGACTTATATGAAGCCAAGTTTGTTAAAGTAGTTAAAACCATCAAGAATGATATAAACAGATGGACTGTCATGTCTGTGGACTTTAGTTCCTGAATAGAGGCCATAAAGATGAATATCCTCCCATGACTCCTCTCTCTCTTTCAGGCACTACCCATTGAGATACCTGAAAAACAGTTTAGAGCATGGGATGGTGTGATTTCAAGGTTCATGTGGAATGGTCAAAGGCTAAGAATCAAATCTGACACTCTTCAATTTAGGAAACATGAAGGGGGAATGGCATTGCCAAACCTCAAGGAATATTTTCATGCTGCACAAATTAGACCTATAGTTTGCTGGTGTGATAAACACTATGAGGCTAAATGAAAAAGCCTAGGACAATCTGTACAAGGAAGGGAAATCCATAGTCTCATAGGGGACAGAGAGGAAGCTAAAGATGGATTAAACAAATGGATATCATCACCCAATTTACATTTAAAGTGTGGTGTGACACCGTACATAAATATGAATTAGAGCCAGATCTCAGACTACTTAAATTGGCAGCCTATGACAAACAATTCATTCCAAACACTCTTGACCAGAGATTCAAACATTGGATACCAAGTGGAATAACAGCATTGTGTACAGTAAAGATGGGCATTTCATGAGTTTTCAAGAGATGAAACAAAGGTTTGCATTGTGTAACCAGGATCATTTCAGATATAAAAATAAATATTATTTGCAACTAAGGGACTAATTTGAAAGGGAGGTAAAACCAAATATAAACTTGGACAAAAATGGTGTAATTTCAATTGTAATGGGAACATACAATTCAAGGAGATACAGAATAATATCTGCATTGTATCAGCAATTAATGGAGAGTAGAGGAAATTCAACCCTATATGTTAAGCAGAAATGGGAAAAAGAGTTGGGTGTGAATACTTGAGGATGACTGGTTGCATATATGGAGAACTCAGCAATCTACTGCATCATCACGTACATGGAGAAAACACTGTTGGAAGAAATTAATAAAATTCTTTGTCACCCCCAAACGTAGGAGCAAATATTTGTCAGGATCACAACTATATTGGAGAAAATGTGGAGCTGTAAATGTAGATCATGCTCATGTCTTCTGGCTCTGCCCTGGCTTTGTTCAGTTTTGAGAGGATGTGCACTTGATTGTGGCCAGTATCCTGGGTTATGAAGTACCGAAGTTGTGTATAGTACTGTATTTTGGAAATATGGCTGGAAATATTGTCAAGAACAGACAATACTTAAAAAAGCCATTAAAAAAGATCGTACAAACCAGGCCTGCTAACATGTGATGAATGGCTGAAAATTGTGAGTGTGATGGAACAGCTAACACATAGATTAAGTGTACAAGAAGAGCAATGTGAAGAGAAATGAGTGAAATGGACCATATTTACACGTCAATGACAGGACAATGTTTGAAAAATTGATATGTCTCAGGATCACTCTGTAGAGTCAATGCAATCCAGATCCAATTTTTTTTTGTTGGTATTATTTATTTTTCAGTTTTTCTGTTTCTGTTTTTCTCTATCTGTGTGATAAAACTATGAAAATAAAGTGTCAAAAAAAGAAAACATCGAATGAGAAAAAAAAACTACAAATTGGAAAGAGACAGTAAACTTCTGACTTGGCCATCTCAGATCCCCAGGTTTAGACCTAGAGAGATAGATAATACATTTTTTAAGTGGAGGGAAAAAGGCGTAACATCTGTCTACCCTCATAGAGGGTAAAACCTTTGAAAAACTCAAAGGAGAATTTAATTTAGAAAATAGGGACCTGTTCAGATATTTACAGCTAAGACATTTCTATGACACAGAAATTAAAAAAGAATTTCAGCAAAAGGTAAAGTGATTGAAGTGTTGACAGGTGCATATAAACAAACCCCTTCAAAGATTGCTTCTAAACTGTATAGTACTGTATTTATTTGTGTATAATACGCACTTGTGTATAATGCTCACCCCTAATTATGGGCAATGACATCCTGGTAAAACATCTCATGTATATGGAAAGTGATACTTTTCCTTTGTATCATTTCAGGCTGTCAGATGTGGAGATCACAATGGCAGACCATGTCACGATGTATGGAAAAAGGGATTTAGTCAGATTTATTATAGTTACTGGATAAAATAGTGAATGAAATCATATTTGTGCCATTACGAGGGGTCTAACGGTACATGTATTCGACCCGAACCGTCATGGTACGAACGTTACGGTTCGGTGCATCCAGTCGTAAGGAGAGTATGCGGTACTTTGTGTGCGAAGATTGATGAATGTAATACGGAACCAAATTTCATAAGCATGAGTTCCACCCAGAAATCTTGTAGTCAGCAAGTAGCTGTAAGTCGTTAGTAAGTTAGCAACATGCTATGGCTTAGCTGACTCAGTCACACTATGGCAAGTGCAAATGACACAGGAGTGTTTCAAAATAAATGAAACGAAACCTAGGCTCATGCATTTGGGGTTTTTTTGTTGCTCTTTTCCTCATCGTACCAAACCCATACCAAACCGTGATGTCCAAACCATGGTGTGAACCAAACCTGACTTCTGTGTGCCAAACACAAACCTCACTTTTAAATCTATTACAAAGTGCAATCTATTCCCGTTTATCTGCCTAGATAACGATAAAACAAATGATTTGCAGAATTAACACCAATCGTTTAAACAGAGTAAATGATTATCAATGTCATTCTTTGAGTTACTTTTTTTTTTTTTGCTAACTAGTTGTAAAGCCTGTGTGCTAAACTTTATTGTGCATTACACTCAACACAGATGCATTAAGATAAAAGATCCTGTTTTTTTCTAACCTAAAAGTTTATTCTCAGAAACTGACATCAATTTCAATACTTTTACTTCTGCTTTATGAATTTGAATCTTGTGACACAAGAAAGCTACAATATAAAACACAATAATGGTTTCGTTTTCCAATACGTATCCAGTTGATTGTCATCCTTGTTAAACAATTTCACGCTGTAGCTTTCGCTTTAGTGCACAAGCTTCAGACAATCCAGTGTGTTTTGCAAGCATTTGAATGGCAGAATCTCGGTAATCAGACGAGCGCATTTGACATAAATATTCCCTGACTTCAGCCAGAGAGCAAAAAGTACAATTATCCACAAATTACAAGAACGTATGGGTATAAGAAATGCTACACAGCTCAGTAAAGGTAAATAATACTATCACAAATTACATTTACTCATTTACACAATTGGCATTAATTATTTTTCAAATCGTTAGATTTATTGTTAATCCAGGTCAGTGTCTCTCAACCTTTTTTGAACAAACGCCCCATGACCTCATCATGTCTACCCCCCCCCCCCCCCCCCCCCCACGGAAAACACACAAAGACAGTGATATGATATAGATGCAGGTATATGCAATAGAAATCAATGGGTAGAGTTGATCATTTGACCAATTAACCATGCCAGACATATTTTTACAGCGAAAAACTCAAATTACAAAACTGACTCACGGAGTAGTTATCTAAGGACGAAAGCAGTGTCTCAAGATCAACGATGGGGAAAATGGTTTGCATACAAGAGAAAAGATGGGTCGTCTGCTCCTTACTTACATATATATATATAATCAATATTTGGTTGTGGTTTTTGTTCAGTGTAATAGCAACTGGAAAATAAATAAAGAAAAAGAAGCTTGTACTGTAGTTGTTTTTTCCATTGGTAACCCACTAAAAATTCAGCACAAATGTAGTGCTATCATATGGAGAGAAGACATTTTATTTATTCATGGTATTATTAATCACTCTCAATAATTCAAATCACTTTAGGAGACAATTTAATTTAGTATGTCCAATCATTATCATCAACTCTGAATTATAATAATGATTGTTCAATTACAATTATATGTCCCATACAAACATCTTCAGTACTTCTGAAATTGAATTGCATTATGAAATTTTCATTTGCCTAATTTTAACTGAATAATTTTTCAAACTTAAAAGTGAAAGCTCTGCAGTACTGCAGTCACATGACACCCCTTATTTTTGTCAGGAGGTGAGCCTGAAGAGTCGCCATCTTGGGGTTTTCTTTATTGGTGATTGGGGACACGCGTGCAATTCCCTCCGCACAGGGAATTGGGATAAAAGAGTGGGGGACGAGGCAGTTTGTGTTCGGGCAGCCGAGAGGGAAACTAACCCTGCGTATGGGATTTTAGACGGGGTTATTTTTGTAATTTGAAAGTTTCGGTTTCTTTCGTTTGTTGTTTTCGTTATTTATGATTTCTGAAGCTTTTGCTGGCGTTTTCGTTGTTGGTTTGGTTTCGTTTTCTTCTTTCGGTTTTGTTTTCTTTTGGGTTTGCTGGGAGAAATCCCACGGGGGGGATTTCTTTTTTAGGTGTGCGTGCGGTGCAAGGGGAGGCAGGGACTGCACGCCTGGGACCGTGTCAGCAGCCAACTGAGGGACGGGACGGAGGAATCTGCAAGATCCAGCGCTAGTGAAGGGAGAAGGCGACGGGCGGCGAAGCTGCATACCCCGGGCTGGTCAGAAGGTGAGCGGGGGCGTGCCCCCAGTGGTGAGAGGGACGTGACCCATAGAATTTAACAACGCGTATGTGTCCCTGCTCTGCCCAGTCCACAGACGGGTGACCTGGTGTTTTGCCTTTCCCTCTCTAGCCTTCCCCATCCCAGGCCCAGCGGAGTTGGTAGACTAGGAGTCCATCAGCGTGCGGCCGCAGCGGTTCCTGGATGCTGGAGGAGTGGCAGTCTCTGCCTGGTTTTCTTTGGGTTTTTTATTTTGGGGCACGGAGGAGGCCTGGCTTCTTGTTGGCGTGGGCTGAGTTGCGCCCCACCCTTAGTTTTCTGTGTGTGGACCTCCCTCCCTTTGTGTTATTCCCCCCTGAGTTGGCCAAGAGGGGGTCTGGCTTGTGCCGTGTGGGCAGGCCCGGGACTGGGTCCAAATCAGGCACTGAGTGGAGTGAGTGTGGGTAAGGGGGTATCCTGATTGATGGTTTGGCTTGTGGTGCGGGGAAGTCCCTCTCCCAGGAGTTCTCCCATGTGGCACAGGGCCAGCCAGTCGTGGGCTAACAGCGAGAGGGGGGACTTGGAAAGGGGGAGGGGGGTCAAAGCGGGTGGCTGCCCGAGCATGAGGTTTTTTTTTTTTTTCCTGCTTTTAAAAAACCAAAAAAGTCTCTGCTAACCTGATTCCCTGTTGGTTGTTCGAGTGGGTGGGTCCCAGGACCTGTTTTGGGAGGGTCATCAGGGGGCGCTAGTTAGCATCTTTCACCGGTTAACATCTCATCCCCACTCACCTCAATTCTGCAAGGAGTCACATATAACCAGGAGCACAGAAATGCTTTGCATTCTGAGCTGGATCCAATGTCCAGTCTAGCCAACCTCAGGTCCCACTCTAATGTACTAAGCAGCATTTCAGTGGAAACCACATTAGACTGTGTGCTGATATCTCACTCTTCACACAGTGAAAGAGGGAAAGGGTACTTGTGACTCGGGCTGTTCTGAGCATCATTCTTCTCCTTCCTCTAACAAAAACCTTTCAGTCTATTCAGGTCTTTAGTCCTCTGACTGTGCAGATGCAAGTTTACGGACCTCATCTCACCTGCACCAGGGAGAGGTGGATTCTTTAAGAAACTCTGGCCATAAGGGTAAAAACAGAACTTATGCTTTACAGCATCAGATGAGAGATCGCTCCCCAGATCGCTGTCATCTAAGCCACTTTGCCTCTAAGAGAGAAGTAGGACATTCTCACCAGAGAACGTGTTTAATCTCCAATTTTTCCTCCCAGCACCCGTCCAAAGAGGGGACCGCAAGAGCTCAGCATGAATCTTCTGACAATCGTATGGTTTATCCCCCTCCACAATGGGAACAAAAACTGCGTTTCACTACAGCTAGCTCTGACCCAGTAAGTGATCATAGATGTTCCCAGTCATTCAGCTATTAAGGTAGTGATCTTTCAGCTTCAACTGCCAGTCACTGTGATCATGACACCTGCTCAAAAGTTCTGGCTGGCAAGTCAGACTGGGGACGTGTAGCAGAATGACAACCACATTCCTCCAGTAAGGGGTTTTCAGTCTTGCCTTCTCCACCACCAGACAATAATTGAGTTCACTGTTACCACTGTGAGAGTTCTTTTGACTGCAGAGATCTGTACTGCTCTCAGAATGAACATATATGCACACCTTACACTTCCACTGGCCTAAACGGAGACCTGAAGTGTTGCAACTCCCAGAATGAAAAATCATCAATACATGACAGTATTAGTGAGCCAAACACAAAACTAAGTTTTCTTAGGCCCAACAAGCTTGGAAACTCGAATCTTGCATCTGTATACACATTTGCAGTAGTTGGCGTGTACTGACAGAGTAAACTTTTTCCTTCTCTCACTTTGTTTTTTGGCTTGCTTAACGCATGTACAGCACAGGAGCAAGTGAACATGTTTCCTAAGTACCTTACAAACAGGCAAGTGCCATATCGCGTTTAAAAAAACATTTCCTTTCATCGGTGTAATGTTTGTCATTGTACAGGTTGGGAAGTGTACGAACAAGCAGAAACTGAAAATAATCACTTTTGTTGAATGCACCACACACGCATGTAGTTTCTTAGTGTTGACATACATGCTCTCAGTTATGGGAGATGAACTTTTATTTCTTTTAGTGTTTTGGCAAACTGAATGGGATAACATTGGTATTCTGTACAATGCATGATGACAGCCAATGAGATGTATTGTAGCAGACGTGGTGTGCGCGCGTGTCAATCAAGTTGTAGTTGTTGCTGCAAGACTGAGCCGGTGTCCCACTTTGTATTTTATTCCTCCGAAGCTGCTGCACAGCCATCCTCTGCAAACAGGTTATGGGCCCAGAGTTACCCAGGATCTCCCAAGCAACTTGCAACAGAGAGAAATAATTATGAGGCACTACTCAGCAGAAATGGAATCAGACATGAAACCTCAGCACCATACTCTCCACACCAAAATGGTACTGCTGAGCGAAATTGGCGCACACTGTTTGACATGGCTAGGTGTTTGCTAATAGAGAGTGAGTTACCAAAAGACTTGTGGACCTATGCAGTGCAGACAGCAGCTGTAGTGAGGAACAGATGCTTTAACAAGCGCACAAAATAGACGCCGTACTTAATTGTGACAGGAAAACGGCCTAACCTTTCCAGGATGCAAAAATTTGGGTCGGTGTGTTATGCCTATAAACAGGACAAGAAAAAATTGGACTCAAAGTGTGAAAGGGGAATCTTTGTTGGGTATGACAAAAATAGCCCAGCCTACCTGAACCTTAGTCCTGACAGTGGGAGAGTGCAGAAGCACAGACAGGTGAATTTTGTGAACAAAGCAACAGTTGAGCAACAGGTACAGACTGACTTGACGCCTGATGACAAAGACTGTGAGCTGCAGAACAGAGCTAGCCAAACACCGACAGGTGAAAGGAACCAAGAACCTTCACGATATCCTTCTAGAGTGAGGAGGAAACCAGGTTATTTGAGTGAATATGTATCTGGAAAAGATAGTGATGATCAGGTACTGACTAACATAGATTACTATTACAGATTGACATGTAACATCCCCCTAACGTTCAGGGAAGCTGTGACCTCAACTCAGTCAAAGGCATGGGTGAATGCAATGGATGACGAGATGCAGTCACTGAGAGACAATGACACATTTACCCTAACCAACTTGCCTGAGGGTAAGAAAGCAGTGGGGGGGTAGATGGGTGTATGCCATTAAGAACAATGTAGACGGGCTGACAAATACAAGGCACGGTATGTAGCCAAAGGATACAGTCAAAAGATGTAGACTATGAGGAGACGTTTTCTCCTACTGCTAACCTAACCAGTATCAGAGTGCTAATGCAAAAAGCAGCACAGGAAAACCAGATTTTACATCAGATGGATGTCAAAACTGCCTACCTACATGCACCAATAGACTGTGAGATTTACATAGAACAACCAGAGGGTTATGAGGTGAAATCTAGCTCAGATGAAAAGTTGGTGTACAGGTTAGAAAAGTCTCTCTATGGGCTAAAACAGTCAGGCAGGAATTGGAACAGAACACTAAATGACTATTTGGGTGAAAATGGGTTTGTGCAAAATCCAGCTGATCATTGTGTTTACACAAGGGAAACAGAAAATGAAAAAGTGATCATGGTGATATGGGTTGATGATTTGATCATTGCTGCCAGTGATGAAAATGCACTGAAGGATGTGAAGGAGATGCTCACAGCAAGATTCAAAATGAAAGATTTGGGCAAGCTGAAACATTTTCTTGGTATTGATTTTGACCAGACTGATGAGTGTGTGAAAATGTCACAAAAGAGATACAGTGCATTCGCATTTTACACGAAGATGTGGTCCTGAACAGGCTGGCGTAAAGCAAAATCGCGTAATTCAAGTCTAATATCCCCAATTAAATTAATGGAAATGCTCGAGATGCATTCCGCGGTCGGATAACATCAACTAACTTACTCAGAAAATTCGTAGTAAGGACTGAACTTTTACCATATGTAGGACTTTTTTTAACCATACTATATGGACCGTTTTTTTTTTTTGGTTTTTTTTGCGTACTATACAGAGAGAGAGAGTGTGTGTGAGTGAGTGTGATGCTCAACCGTTTGGTGTTAGATTGTATAACAACATGCAGTTTGTGATAAAGGAACAGAGAAAGAGAGTGTGTGTGAGTGAGTGTGATGCTCAACCGCGTGGTGTTGGAGTTTGCATGCATATGTCTGTGTGTAAAAGTGTAGTGAATGGAAATAGCAAGAACTAGAGGGAATTTATGAGAGAGAGAGTGGATATTGTATTGGTAAAGGGGATATTAGATAATGCTAATGGTACAGTATACAATTACATTTCTGCTAAATAAATGCTGTACACTACTTTAAATACCACTTGTAATTTCCTTTGCCAATTCAAATATTATTAAATATTGATATTAAATAATAATATTTAAAAATACAACTCACATTAAAGTGCCTAATGTCGTAAAGTGATCATTTTTGGTTTGTGTTTCAAGGGGCGTTAAAGTGAATTCGCGTTTTTTTAAGTTCGCGTAAAAAACGAATGCACTGTATGTGGAAAAAATACTCGGAAGGTTTAACATGCAAGACTGTAAACCTAGAGCAACACCTTGTGAACAAAAGTTTAACTACACTGATGATGCAGAAGTGATGAGAGATGTGAGAAAATACAGAGAGGCAGGAGGTAGCCTAATCTATCTGACCACATGTACAAGACCCGATCTGAGTTTTGTAGTGAGTAAACTGTCACAGTATTTTACTGAGCCAACAGAAGAACAATGGCTACTGTGAAACATGTACTGAAATATTTGAAAGGCACAAGTGACCAAGAGTTGTGTTACAGAAAATGGTACGATGACAAACTGAGACTACAAGCATACAGGCAGCTGTTGTAACGGACAGACGAAGTACAACCGGTTATTGTGTGAGCCTGAACAAAGATGGACCTTTGGTTTCATGGAAGACAAAAAGCAGTCCGCTGTTGCATTGTCTACCTGTGAGGCAGAAAATATGGCATTAGCTGCGACCACACAGGAGTGTATGTACTTGGTGCAGCTACTTGAAGGTATTGATGGACACCAATACGCACCACCTAAGGTTTATAATGATAATGATGGTGCGATAGCATTAGCGAAGACTCCTGTGAGTAGACAGAGATGCAAGCATGTTGATATTAAGTATCATTTTGTAAGGTCAACTGTAAGTGAAGGAAAAATAAGTTTGGACTATCGTTCGACAGATAAGATGGTAGCAGATATAATGACAAAACCTAAAACAAAATTTAAGTTTAATAACTTTGCAAAGTTTATGTTTAGAGACTAACCATGTAAAAGTTTACATGATGGAAGGTGGAAAACCATATGTTTTTGTTTGTTGAAAAGGAGAGCAAGTGAGGATGATGGCATATATGCTCTCAGTTATGAGAGATGAACTTTTGTTTCTTTTAATGTTTTGGCAAACTGAATGGGTTTACGTGGGTATTCTGTGCAATGCATGATGACAGCCAATGAGATGTATTGTAGTAGAAGTGGTGTACGCGCGTGAGTGACAATAAAGTTCTAGTAGTTCATGCAAGTCTGAGCCGGTGTCCCACTTTGTATTTTACTCCTCTGAAGGGTTGTTTTTCGGTCTGGTTCTGGGTATACACGCCAGAACTGCTGCACAGCCATCCTCTGCTAACACTTAGGTCTTTGCGAGGTACAATTCAGCATATACTTTTAAGAGTGAACATTCACTCACTGTGAGAGTTCTTTTCATTGCAGAGAGCTGTACTGCTCTCAGAATGGACATAAAAGCGAACCTTACACTTCCACCGGCCTAAACGGAGACCTGAAGTGTTGCAAGATGCACAATGAAGAATCATCAATACATGACAGTGTTAGTGAGCCAAACACAAAAAAAAGTTTTCTTAGGCCCAACAAGCTTGGAAACTCAGATGTGGCATCCGTTTTCAGTGGTCCGTCGCTGTAATCGTACACTTCCCAGCCTATATTGTAAGAATCTTCCCTCTTACAGTATAGGTTGGATCGCACCTGGCAAAGACTCAATAAACTACATGCGTGTGTAAAGCATTCAACAAAAGTCAACATTTTCAGTTTCTGCTTCTTCGTACACTTCCCAGCCTGTGCGATGACAAACATTACACCGATGAAAGGAAATGTTGTTCAAAACGCGATATGGCACTTGCGAGTTTCTAAGGTGCTCACGAAACGCGTTCATTCGCTCCTGTGCTGTACATGAGTCAAGAAAGCCAAAAAACTTAAAGTGAGTGAAGGAAAAGGTTTTCGCTGTCAGTACACTCCGACAACTGCAAAAGTGTGTACGGATGCAAGATCCAAGTTTCCAAGCTTGTTGGGACTAAGAAAACTTAGTTTTGTCTTTGGCTCAGAAACACTGTCATGTAGTAATGATTTTTAATTCTTGGACTGGCAACACTTCAGTTTTCCTTCTTGGTCTGTGGCAGTGTAGGGTTCGTGGTTCCCTTCATTGTGAGAGCAGTACAGCTCTCTGCAATGAAAGGAACTCTCGCAGTGACTGAATGTTCACTCTGACATTACAGGCTGGATCGCACCTCGCAAACACTTTACCAACTACATGCGTGTGTAAAGCATTCAACAAAAGTCAACATTTTCAGTTTCTGCTTCTTCGTACACTTCCCAGCCTGTGCGATGACAAACATTACACCGATGAAAGGAAATGTTGTTCAAAACGCGATATGGCACTTGCGAGTTTCTAAGGTGCTCACGAAACGCGTTCATTCGCTCCTGTGCTGTACATGAGTCAAGAAAGCCAAAAAACTTAAAGTGAGTGAAGGAAAAGGTTTTCGCTGTCAGTACACTCCAACAACTGCAAAAGTGTGTACGGATGCAAGATCCAAGTTTCCAAGCTTGTTGGGACTAAGAAAACTTAGTTTTGTCTTTGGCTCAGAAACACTGTCATGTAGTAATGATTTTTAATTCTTGGACTGGCAACACTTCAGTTTTCCTTCTTGGTCTGTGGCAGTGTAGGGTTCGTGGTTCCCTTCATTGTGAGAGCAGTACAGCTCTCTGCAATGAAAGGAACTCTCGCAGTGACTGAATGTTCACTCTGACATTACAGGCTGGATCGCACCTCGCAAACACTTTACCAACTACATGCGTGTGTAAAGCATTCAACAAAAGTCAACATTTTCAGTTTCTGCTTCTTCGTACACTTCCCAGCCTGTGCGATGACAAACATTACACCGATGAAAGGAAATGTTGTTCAAAACGCGATATGGCACTTGCGAGTTTCTAAGGTGCTCACGAAACGCGTTCATTCGCTCCTGTGCTGTACATGAGTCAAGAAAGCCAAAAAACTTAAAGTGAGTGAAGGAAAAGGTTTTCGCTGTCAGTACACTCCAACAACTGCAAAAGTGTGTACGGATGCAAGATCCAAGTTTCCAAGCTTGTTGGGACTAAGAAAACTTAGTTTTGTCTTTGGCTCAGAAACACTGTCATGTAGTAATGATTTTTAATTCTTGGACTGGCAACACTTCAGTTTTCCTTCTTGGTCTGTGGCAGTGTAGGGTTCGTGGTTCCCTTCATTGTGAGAGCAGTACAGCTCTCTGCAATGAAAGGAACTCTCGCAGTGACTGAATGTTCACTCTGACATTACAGGCTGGATCGCACCTCGCAAACACTTTACCAACTACATGCGTGTGTAAAGCATTCAACAAAAGTCAACATTTTCAGTTTCTGCTTCTTCGTACACTTCCCAGCCTGTGCGATGACAAACATTACACCGATGAAAGGAAATGTTGTTCAAAACGCGATATGGCACTTGCGAGTTTCTAAGGTGCTCACGAAACGCGTTCATTCGCTCCTGTGCTGTACATGAGTCAAGAAAGCCAAAAAACTTAAAGTGAGTGAAGGAAAAGGTTTTCGCTGTCAGTACACTCCGACAACTGCAAAAGTGTGTACGGATGCAAGATCCAAGTTTCCAAGCTTGTTGGGACTAAGAAAACTTCAGTTTTCCTTCTTGGTCTGTGGCAGTGTAGGGTTCGTGGTTCCCTTCGTTGTGAGAGCAGTACAGCTCTCTGCAATGAAAGGAACTCTCGCAGTGACTGAATGTTCACTCTGACATTACAGGCTGGATCGCACCTCGCAAACACTTTACCAACTACATGCGTGTGTAAAGCATTCAACAAAAGTCAACATTTTCAGTTTCTGCTTCTTCGTACACTTCCCAGCCTGTGCGATGACAAACATTACACCGATGAAAGGAAATGTTGTTCAAAACGCGATATGGCACTTGCGAGTTTCTAAGGTGCTCACGAAACGCGTTCATTCGCTCCTGTGCTGTACATGAGTCAAGAAAGCCAAAAAACTTAAAGTGAGTGAAGGAAAAGGTTTTCGCTGTCAGTACACTCCGACAACTGCAAAAGTGTGTACGGATGCAAGATCCAAGTTTCCAAGCTTGTTGGGACTAAGAAAACTTAGTTTTGTCTTTGGCTCAGAAACACTGTCATGTAGTAATGATTTTTAATTCTTGGACTGGCAACACTTCAGTTTTCCTTCTTGGTCTGTGGCAGTGTAGGGTTCGTGGTTCCCTTCATTGTGAGAGCAGTACAGCTCTCTGCAATGAAAGGAACTCTCGCAGTGACTGAATGTTCACTCTGACATTACAGGCTGGATCGCACCTCGCAAACACTTTACCAACTACATGCGTGTGTAAAGCATTCAACAAAAGTCAACATTTTCAGTTTCTGCTTCTTCGTACACTTCCCAGCCTGTGCGATGACAAACATTACACCGATGAAAGGAAATGTTGTTCAAAACGCGATATGGCACTTGCGAGTTTCTAAGGTGCTCACGAAACGCGTTCATTCGCTCCTGTGCTGTACATGAGTCAAGAAAGCCAAAAAACTTAAAGTGAGTGAAGGAAAAGGTTTTCGCTGTCAGTACACTCCAACAACTGCAAAAGTGTGTACGGATGCAAGATCCAAGTTTCCAAGCTTGTTGGGACTAAGAAAACTTAGTTTTGTCTTTGGCTCAGAAACACTGTCATGTAGTAATGATTTTTAATTCTTGGACTGGCAACACTTCAGTTTTCCTTCTTGGTCTGTGGCAGTGTAGGGTTCGTGGTTCCCTTCATTGTGAGAGCAGTACAGCTCTCTGCAATGAAAGGAACTCTCGCAGTGACTGAATGTTCACTCTGACATTACAGGCTGGATCGCACCTCGCAAACACTTTACCAACTACATGCGTGTGTAAAGCATTCAACAAAAGTCAACATTTTCAGTTTCTGCTTCTTCGTACACTTCCCAGCCTGTGCGATGACAAACATTACACCGATGAAAGGAAATGTTGTTCAAAACGCGATATGGCACTTGCGAGTTTCTAAGGTGCTCACGAAACGCGTTCATTCGCTCCTGTGCTGTACATGAGTCAAGAAAGCCAAAAAACTTAAAGTGAGTGAAGGAAAAGGTTTTCGCTGTCAGTACACTCCAACAACTGCAAAAGTGTGTACGGATGCAAGATCCAAGTTTCCAAGCTTGTTGGGACTAAGAAAACTTAGTTTTGTCTTTGGCTCAGAAACACTGTCATGTAGTAATGATTTTTAATTCTTGGACTGGCAACACTTCAGTTTTCCTTCTTGGTCTGTGGCAGTGTAGGGTTCGTGGTTCCCTTCATTGTGAGAGCAGTACAGCTCTCTGCAATGAAAGGAACTCTCGCAGTGACTGAATGTTCACTCTGACATTACAGGCTGGATCGCACCTCGCAAACACTTTACCAACTACATGCGTGTGTAAAGCATTCAACAAAAGTCAACATTTTCAGTTTCTGCTTCTTCGTACACTTCCCAGCCTGTGCGATGACAAACATTACACCGATGAAAGGAAATGTTGTTCAAAACGCGATATGGCACTTGCGAGTTTCTAAGGTGCTCACGAAACGCGTTCATTCGCTCCTGTGCTGTACATGAGTCAAGAAAGCCAAAAAACTTAAAGTGAGTGAAGGAAAAGGTTTTCGCTGTCAGTACACTCCAACAACTGCAAAAGTGTGTACGGATGCAAGATCCAAGTTTCCAAGCTTGTTGGGACTAAGAAAACTTAGTTTTGTCTTTGGCTCAGAAACACTGTCATGTAGTAATGATTTTTAATTCTTGGACTGGCAACACTTCAGTTTTCCTTCTTGGTCTGTGGCAGTGTAGGGTTCGTGGTTCCCTTCATTGTGAGAGCAGTACAGCTCTCTGCAATGAAAGGAACTCTCGCAGTGACTGAATGTTCACTCTGACATTACAGGCTGGATCGCACCTCGCAAACACTTTACCAACTACATGCGTGTGTAAAGCATTCAACAAAAGTCAACATTTTCAGTTTCTGCTTCTTCGTACACTTCCCAGCCTGTGCGATGACAAACATTACACCGATGAAAGGAAATGTTGTTCAAAACGCGATATGGCACTTGCGAGTTTCTAAGGTGCTCACGAAACGCGTTCATTCGCTCCTGTGCTGTACATGAGTCAAGAAAGCCAAAAAACTTAAAGTGAGTGAAGGAAAAGGTTTTCGCTGTCAGTACACTCCAACAACTGCAAAAGTGTGTACGGATGCAAGATCCAAGTTTCCAAGCTTGTTGGGACTAAGAAAACTTAGTTTTGTCTTTGGCTCAGAAACACTGTCATGTAGTAATGATTTTTAATTCTTGGACTGGCAACACTTCAGTTTTCCTTCTTGGTCTGTGGCAGTGTAGGGTTCGTGGTTCCCTTCATTGTGAGAGCAGTACAGCTCTCTGCAATGAAAGGAACTCTCGCAGTGACTGAATGTTCACTCTGACATTACAGGCTGGATCGCACCTCGCAAACACTTTACCAACTACATGCGTGTGTAAAGCATTCAACAAAAGTCAACATTTTCAGTTTCTGCTTCTTCGTACACTTCCCAGCCTGTGCGATGACAAACATTACACCGATGAAAGGAAATGTTGTTCAAAACGCGATATGGCACTTGCGAGTTTCTAAGGTGCTCACGAAACGCGTTCATTCGCTCCTGTGCTGTACATGAGTCAAGAAAGCCAAAAAACTTAAAGTGAGTGAAGGAAAAGGTTTTCGCTGTCAGTACACTCCAACAACTGCAAAAGTGTGTACGGATGCAAGATCCAAGTTTCCAAGCTTGTTGGGACTAAGAAAACTTAGTTTTGTCTTTGGCTCAGAAACACTGTCATGTAGTAATGATTTTTAATTCTTGGACTGGCAACACTTCAGTTTTCCTTCTTGGTCTGTGGCAGTGTAGGGTTCGTGGTTCCCTTCATTGTGAGAGCAGTACAGCTCTCTGCAATGAAAGGAACTCTCGCAGTGACTGAATGTTCACTCTGACATTACAGGCTGGATCGCACCTCGCAAACACTTTACCAACTACATGCGTGTGTAAAGCATTCAACAAAAGTCAACATTTTCAGTTTCTGCTTCTTCGTACACTTCCCAGCCTGTGCGATGACAAACATTACACCGATGAAAGGAAATGTTGTTCAAAACGCGATATGGCACTTGCGAGTTTCTAAGGTGCTCACGAAACGCGTTCATTCGCTCCTGTGCTGTACATGAGTCAAGAAAGCCAAAAAACTTAAAGTGAGTGAAGGAAAAGGTTTTCGCTGTCAGTACACTCCAACAACTGCAAAAGTGTGTACGGATGCAAGATCCAAGTTTCCAAGCTTGTTGGGACTAAGAAAACTTAGTTTTGTCTTTGGCTCAGAAACACTGTCATGTAGTAATGATTTTTAATTCTTGGACTGGCAACACTTCAGTTTTCCTTCTTGGTCTGTGGCAGTGTAGGGTTCGTGGTTCCCTTCATTGTGAGAGCAGTACAGCTCTCTGCAATGAAAGGAACTCTCGCAGTGACTGAATGTTCACTCTGACATTACAGGCTGGATCGCACCTCGCAAACACTTTACCAACTACATGCGTGTGTAAAGCATTCAACAAAAGTCAACATTTTCAGTTTCTGCTTCTTCGTACACTTCCCAGCCTGTGCGATGACAAACATTACACCGATGAAAGGAAATGTTGTTCAAAACGCGATATGGCACTTGCGAGTTTCTAAGGTGCTCACGAAACGCGTTCATTCGCTCCTGTGCTGTACATGAGTCAAGAAAGCCAAAAAACTTAAAGTGAGTGAAGGAAAAGGTTTTCGCTGTCAGTACACTCCAACAACTGCAAAAGTGTGTACGGATGCAAGATCCAAGTTTCCAAGCTTGTTGGGACTAAGAAAACTTAGTTTTGTCTTTGGCTCAGAAACACTGTCATGTAGTAATGATTTTTAATTCTTGGACTGGCAACACTTCAGTTTTCCTTCTTGGTCTGTGGCAGTGTAGGGTTCGTGGTTCCCTTCATTGTGAGAGCAGTACAGCTCTCTGCAATGAAAGGAACTCTCGCAGTGACTGAATGTTCACTCTGACATTACAGGCTGGATCGCACCTCGCAAACACTTTACCAACTACATGCGTGTGTAAAGCATTCAACAAAAGTCAACATTTTCAGTTTCTGCTTCTTCGTACACTTCCCAGCCTGTGCGATGACAAACATTACACCGATGAAAGGAAATGTTGTTCAAAACGCGATATGGCACTTGCGAGTTTCTAAGGTGCTCACGAAACGCGTTCATTCGCTCCTGTGCTGTACATGAGTCAAGAAAGCCAAAAAACTTAAAGTGAGTGAAGGAAAAGGTTTTCGCTGTCAGTACACTCCAACAACTGCAAAAGTGTGTACGGATGCAAGATCCAAGTTTCCAAGCTTGTTGGGACTAAGAAAACTTAGTTTTGTCTTTGGCTCAGAAACACTGTCATGTAGTAATGATTTTTAATTCTTGGACTGGCAACACTTCAGTTTTCCTTCTTGGTCTGTGGCAGTGTAGGGTTCGTGGTTCCCTTCATTGTGAGAGCAGTACAGCTCTCTGCAATGAAAGGAACTCTCGCAGTGACTGAATGTTCACTCTGACATTACAGGCTGGATCGCACCTCGCAAACACTTTACCAACTACATGCGTGTGTAAAGCATTCAACAAAAGTCAACATTTTCAGTTTCTGCTTCTTCGTACACTTCCCAGCCTGTGCGATGACAAACATTACACCGATGAAAGGAAATGTTGTTCAAAACGCGATATGGCACTTGCGAGTTTCTAAGGTGCTCACGAAACGCGTTCATTCGCTCCTGTGCTGTACATGAGTCAAGAAAGCCAAAAAACTTAAAGTGAGTGAAGGAAAAGGTTTTCGCTGTCAGTACACTCCAACAACTGCAAAAGTGTGTACGGATGCAAGATCCAAGTTTCCAAGCTTGTTGGGACTAAGAAAACTTAGTTTTGTCTTTGGCTCAGAAACACTGTCATGTAGTAATGATTTTTAATTCTTGGACTGGCAA
This sequence comes from Albula glossodonta, assembly GCA_019788955.1. Classification (NCBI taxonomy): domain Eukaryota; kingdom Metazoa; phylum Chordata; class Actinopteri; order Albuliformes; family Albulidae; genus Albula; species Albula glossodonta. The sequence continues at coordinate 61,513 of JAFBMS010000689.1, forward strand.
CACTTCAGTTTTCCTTCTTGGTCTGTGGCAGTGTAGGGTTCGTGGTTCCCTTCATTGTGAGAGCAGTACAGCTCTCTGCAATGAAAGGAACTCTCGCAGTGACTGAATGTTCACTCTGACATTACAGGCTGGATCGCACCTCGCAAACACTTTACCAACTACATGCGTGTGTAAAGCATTCAACAAAAGTCAACATTTTCAGTTTCTGCTTCTTCGTACACTTCCCAGCCTGTGCGATGACAAACATTACACCGATGAAAGGAAATGTTGTTCAAAACGCGATATGGCACTTGCGAGTTTCTAAGGTGCTCACGAAACGCGTTCATTCGCTCCTGTGCTGTACATGAGTCAAGAAAGCCAAAAAACTTAAAGTGAGTGAAGGAAAAGGTTTTCGCTGTCAGTACACTCCAACAACTGCAAAAGTGTGTACGGATGCAAGATCCAAGTTTCCAAGCTTGTTGGGACTAAGAAAACTTAGTTTTGTCTTTGGCTCAGAAACACTGTCATGTAGTAATGATTTTTAATTCTTGGACTGGCAACACTTCAGTTTTCCTTCTTGGTCTGTGGCAGTGTAGGGTTCGTGGTTCCCTTCATTGTGAGAGCAGTACAGCTCTCTGCAATGAAAGGAACTCTCGCAGTGACTGAATGTTCACTCTGACATTACAGGCTGGATCGCACCTCGCAAACACTTTACCAACTACATGCGTGTGTAAAGCATTCAACAAAAGTCAACATTTTCAGTTTCTGCTTCTTCGTACACTTCCCAGCCTGTGCGATGACAAACATTACACCGATGAAAGGAAATGTTGTTCAAAACGCGATATGGCACTTGCGAGTTTCTAAGGTGCTCACGAAACGCGTTCATTCGCTCCTGTGCTGTACATGAGTCAAGAAAGCCAAAAAACTTAAAGTGAGTGAAGGAAAAGGTTTTCGCTGTCAGTACACTCCAACAACTGCAAAAGTGTGTACGGATGCAAGATCCAAGTTTCCAAGCTTGTTGGGACTAAGAAAACTTAGTTTTGTCTTTGGCTCAGAAACACTGTCATGTAGTAATGATTTTTAATTCTTGGACTGGCAACACTTCAGTTTTCCTTCTTGGTCTGTGGCAGTGTAGGGTTCGTGGTTCCCTTCATTGTGAGAGCAGTACAGCTCTCTGCAATGAAAGGAACTCTCGCAGTGACTGAATGTTCACTCTGACATTACAGGCTGGATCGCACCTCGCAAACACTTTACCAACTACATGCGTGTGTAAAGCATTCAACAAAAGTCAACATTTTCAGTTTCTGCTTCTTCGTACACTTCCCAGCCTGTGCGATGACAAACATTACACCGATGAAAGGAAATGTTGTTCAAAACGCGATATGGCACTTGCGAGTTTCTAAGGTGCTCACGAAACGCGTTCATTCGCTCCTGTGCTGTACATGAGTCAAGAAAGCCAAAAAACTTAAAGTGAGTGAAGGAAAAGGTTTTCGCTGTCAGTACACTCCAACAACTGCAAAAGTGTGTACGGATGCAAGATCCAAGTTTCCAAGCTTGTTGGGACTAAGAAAACTTAGTTTTGTCTTTGGCTCAGAAACACTGTCATGTAGTAATGATTTTTAATTCTTGGACTGGCAACACTTCAGTTTTCCTTCTTGGTCTGTGGCAGTGTAGGGTTCGTGGTTCCCTTCATTGTGAGAGCAGTACAGCTCTCTGCAATGAAAGGAACTCTCGCAGTGACTGAATGTTCACTCTGACATTACAGGCTGGATCGCACCTCGCAAACACTTTACCAACTACATGCGTGTGTAAAGCATTCAACAAAAGTCAACATTTTCAGTTTCTGCTTCTTCGTACACTTCCCAGCCTGTGCGATGACAAACATTACACCGATGAAAGGAAATGTTGTTCAAAACGCGATATGGCACTTGCGAGTTTCTAAGGTGCTCACGAAACGCGTTCATTCGCTCCTGTGCTGTACATGAGTCAAGAAAGCCAAAAAACTTAAAGTGAGTGAAGGAAAAGGTTTTCGCTGTCAGTACACTCCAACAACTGCAAAAGTGTGTACGGATGCAAGATCCAAGTTTCCAAGCTTGTTGGGACTAAGAAAACTTAGTTTTGTCTTTGGCTCAGAAACACTGTCATGTAGTAATGATTTTTAATTCTTGGACTGGCAACACTTCAGTTTTCCTTCTTGGTCTGTGGCAGTGTAGGGTTCGTGGTTCCCTTCATTGTGAGAGCAGTACAGCTCTCTGCAATGAAAGGAACTCTCGCAGTGACTGAATGTTCACTCTGACATTACAGGCTGGATCGCACCTCGCAAACACTTTACCAACTACATGCGTGTGTAAAGCATTCAACAAAAGTCAACATTTTCAGTTTCTGCTTCTTCGTACACTTCCCAGCCTGTGCGATGACAAACATTACACCGATGAAAGGAAATGTTGTTCAAAACGCGATATGGCACTTGCGAGTTTCTAAGGTGCTCACGAAACGCGTTCATTCGCTCCTGTGCTGTACATGAGTCAAGAAAGCCAAAAAACTTAAAGTGAGTGAAGGAAAAGGTTTTCGCTGTCAGTACACTCCAACAACTGCAAAAGTGTGTACGGATGCAAGATCCAAGTTTCCAAGCTTGTTGGGACTAAGAAAACTTAGTTTTGTCTTTGGCTCAGAAACACTGTCATGTAGTAATGATTTTTAATTCTTGGACTGGCAACACTTCAGTTTTCCTTCTTGGTCTGTGGCAGTGTAGGGTTCGTGGTTCCCTTCATTGTGAGAGCAGTACAGCTCTCTGCAATGAAAGGAACTCTCGCAGTGACTGAATGTTCACTCTGACATTACAGGCTGGATCGCACCTCGCAAACACTTTACCAACTACATGCGTGTGTAAAGCATTCAACAAAAGTCAACATTTTCAGTTTCTGCTTCTTCGTACACTTCCCAGCCTGTGCGATGACAAACATTACACCGATGAAAGGAAATGTTGTTCAAAACGCGATATGGCACTTGCGAGTTTCTAAGGTGCTCACGAAACGCGTTCATTCGCTCCTGTGCTGTACATGAGTCAAGAAAGCCAAAAAACTTAAAGTGAGTGAAGGAAAAGGTTTTCGCTGTCAGTACACTCCAACAACTGCAAAAGTGTGTACGGATGCAAGATCCAAGTTTCCAAGCTTGTTGGGACTAAGAAAACTTAGTTTTGTCTTTGGCTCAGAAACACTGTCATGTAGTAATGATTTTTAATTCTTGGACTGGCAACACTTCAGTTTTCCTTCTTGGTCTGTGGCAGTGTAGGGTTCGTGGTTCCCTTCATTGTGAGAGCAGTACAGCTCTCTGCAATGAAAGGAACTCTCGCAGTGACTGAATGTTCACTCTGACATTACAGGCTGGATCGCACCTCGCAAACACTTTACCAACTACATGCGTGTGTAAAGCATTCAACAAAAGTCAACATTTTCAGTTTCTGCTTCTTCGTACACTTCCCAGCCTGTGCGATGACAAACATTACACCGATGAAAGGAAATGTTGTTCAAAACGCGATATGGCACTTGCGAGTTTCTAAGGTGCTCACGAAACGCGTTCATTCGCTCCTGTGCTGTACATGAGTCAAGAAAGCCAAAAAACTTAAAGTGAGTGAAGGAAAAGGTTTTCGCTGTCAGTACACTCCAACAACTGCAAAAGTGTGTACGGATGCAAGATCCAAGTTTCCAAGCTTGTTGGGACTAAGAAAACTTAGTTTTGTCTTTGGCTCAGAAACACTGTCATGTAGTAATGATTTTTAATTCTTGGACTGGCAACACTTCAGTTTTCCTTCTTGGTCTGTGGCAGTGTAGGGTTCGTGGTTCCCTTCATTGTGAGAGCAGTACAGCTCTCTGCAATGAAAGGAACTCTCGCAGTGACTGAATGTTCACTCTGACATTACAGGCTGGATCGCACCTCGCAAACACTTTACCAACTACATGCGTGTGTAAAGCATTCAACAAAAGTCAACATTTTCAGTTTCTGCTTCTTCGTACACTTCCCAGCCTGTGCGATGACAAACATTACACCGATGAAAGGAAATGTTGTTCAAAACGCGATATGGCACTTGCGAGTTTCTAAGGTGCTCACGAAACGCGTTCATTCGCTCCTGTGCTGTACATGAGTCAAGAAAGCCAAAAAACTTAAAGTGAGTGAAGGAAAAGGTTTTCGCTGTCAGTACACTCCAACAACTGCAAAAGTGTGTACGGATGCAAGATCCAAGTTTCCAAGCTTGTTGGGACTAAGAAAACTTAGTTTTGTCTTTGGCTCAGAAACACTGTCATGTAGTAATGATTTTTAATTCTTGGACTGGCAACACTTCAGTTTTCCTTCTTGGTCTGTGGCAGTGTAGGGTTCCTGGTTCCCTTCATTGTGAGAGCAGTACAGCTCTCTGCAATGAAAGGAACTCTCGCAGTGACTGAATGTTCACTCTGACATTACAGGCTGGATCGCACCTCGCAAACACTTTACCAACTACATGCGTGTGTAAAGCATTCAACAAAAGTCAACATTTTCAGTTTCTGCTTCTTCGTACACTTCCCAGCCTGTGCGATGACAAACATTACACCGATGAAAGGAAATGTTGTTCAAAACGCGATATGGCACTTGCGAGTTTCTAAGGTGCTCACGAAACGCGTTCATTCGCTCCTGTGCTGTACATGAGTCAAGAAAGCCAAAAAACTTAAAGTGAGTGAAGGAAAAGGTTTTCGCTGTCAGTACACTCAACAACTGCAAAAGTGTGTACGGATGCAAGATCCAAGTTTCCAAGCTTGTTGGGACTAAGAAAACTTAGTTTTGTCTTTGGCTCAGAAACACTGTCATGTAGTAATGATTTTTAATTCTTGGACTGGCAACACTTCAGTTTTCCTTCTTGGTCTGTGGCAGTGTAGGGTTCGTGGTTCCCTTCATTGTGAGAGCAGTACAGCTCTCTGCAATGAAAGGAACTCTCGCAGTGACTGAATGTTCACTCTGACATTACAGGCTGGATCGCACCTCGCAAACACTTTACCAACTACATGCGTGTGTAAAGCATTCAACAAAAGTCAACATTTTCAGTTTCTGCTTCTTCGTACACTTCCCAGCTTGTGCGATGACAAACATTACACCGATGAAAGGAAATGTTGTTCAAAACGCGATATGGCACTTGCGAGTTTCTAAAGTGCTCACGAAACGCGTTCATTCGCTCCTGTGCTGTACATGAGTCAAGAAAGCCAAAAAACTTAAAGTGAGTGAAGGAAAAGGTTTTCGCTGTCAGTACACTCCAACAACTGCAAAAGTGTGTACGGATGCAAGATCCAAGTTTCCAAGCTTGTTGGGACTAAGAAAACTTAGTTTTGTCTTTGGCTCAGAAACACTGTCATGTAGTAATGATTTTTAATTCTTGGACTGGCAAAACTTCAGTTTTCCTTCTTGGTCTGTGGCAGTGTAGGGTTCGTGGTTCCCTTCATTGTGAGAGCAGTACAGCTCTCTGCAATGAAAGGAACTCTCGCAGTGACTGAATGTTCACTCTGACATTACAGGCTGGATCGCACCTCGCAAACACTGTACCAACTACATGCGTGTGTAAAGCATTCAACAAAAGTCAACATTTTCAGTTTCTGCTTCTTCGTACACTTCCCAGCCTGTGCGATGACAAACATTACACCGATGAAAGGAAATGTTGTTCAAAACGCGACATGGCACTTGCGAGTTTCTAAGGTGCTCACGAAACGCGTTCATTCGCTCCTGTGCTGTACATGAGTCAAGAAAGCCAAAAAACTTAAAGTGAGTGAAGGAAAAGGTTTTCGCTGTCAGTACACTCCAACAACTGCAAAAGTGTGTACGGATGCAAGATCCACGTTTTCAAGCTTGTTGGGACTAAGAAAACTTAGTTTTGTCTTTGGCTCAGAAACACTGTCATGTAGTAATGATTTTTAATTCTTGGACTGGCAACACTTCAGTTTTCTCCTTTGTTGTCTGTGGCAGTGTAGGGTTCGTGGTTCCCTTCATTGTGAGAGCAGTACAGCTCTCTGCAATGAAAGGAACTCTCGCAGTGACTGAATGTATACTCTGACATTACAGGCTGGATCGCACCTCGCAAACACTTTACCAACTACATGCGTGTGTAAAGCATTCAACAAAAGTCAACATTTTCAGTTTCTGCTTCTTCGTACACTTCCCAGCCTGTGCGATGACAAACATTACACCGATGAAAGGAAATGTTGTTCAAAACGCGATATGGCACTTGCGAGTTTCTAAGGTGTTCACGAAACGCTTTCATTCGCTCCTGTGCTGTACATGAGTCAAGAAAGCCAAAAAACTTAAAGTGAGTGAAGGAAAAGGTTTTCGCTGTCAGTACACTCCAACAACTGCAAAAGTGTGTACGGATGCAAGATCCAAGTTTCCAAGCTTGTTGGGACTAAGAAAACTTAGTTTTGTCTTTGGCTCAGAAACACTGTCATGTAGTAATGATTTTTAATTCTTGGACTGGCAACACTTCAGTTTTCCTTCTTGGTCTGTGGCAGTGTAGGGTTCCTGGTTCCCTTCATTGTGAGAGCAGTACAGCTCTCTGCAATGAAAGGAACTCTGGCAGTGACTGAATGTTCACTCTGACATTACAGGCTGGATCGCACCTCGCAAACACTTTACCAACTACATGCGTGTGTAAAGCATTCAACAAAAGTCAACATTTTCAGTTTCTGCTTCTTCGTACACTTCCCAGCCTGTGCGATGACAAACATTACACCGATGAAAGGAAATGTTGTTCAAAACGCGATATGGCACTTGCGAGTTTCTAAGGTGCTCACGAAACGCGTTCATTCGCTCCTGTGCTGTACATGAGTCAAGAAAGCCAAAAAACTTAAAGTGAGTGAAGGAAAAGGTTTTCGCTGTCAGTACACTCCAACAACTGCAAAAGTGTGTACGGATGCAAGATCCAAGTTTCCAAGCTTGTTAGGACTAAGAAAACTTAGTTTTGTCTTTGGCTCAGAAACACTGTCATGTAGTAATGATTTTTAATTCTTGGACTGGCAACACTTCAGTTTTCCTTCTTGGTCTGTGGCAGTGTAGGGTTCGTGGTTCCCTTCATTGTGAGAGCAGTACAGCTCTCTGCAATGAAAGGAACTCTCGCAGTGACTGAATGTTCACTCTGACATTACAGGCTGGATCGCACCTCGCAAACACTTTACCAACTACATGCGTGTGTAAAGCATTCAACAAAAGTCAACAGTTTCAGTTTCTGCTTCTTCGTACACTTCCCAGCCTGTGCGATGACAAACATTACACCGATGAAAGGAAATGTTGTTCAAAACGCGATATGGCACTTGCGAGTTTCAAAGGTGCTCACGAAACGCGTTCATTCGCTCCTGTGCTGCACATGAGTCAAGAAAGCCAAAAAACTTAAAGTGAGTGAAGGAAAAGGTTTTCGCTGTCAGTACACTCCAACAACTGCAAAAGTTTGTACGGATGCAAGATCCAAGTTCCCAAGCTTGTTGGGACTAAGAAAACTTAGTTTTGTCTTTGGCGCAGAAACACTGTCATGTAGTAATGAGTTTTAATTCTTGGACTGGCAACACTTCAGTTTTCCTTCGTGGTCTGTGGCAGTGGAGGGTTCGTGGTGCCCTTCATT
>JAFBMS010000690.1:0-2500 GCA_019788955.1 Albula glossodonta
CTGGGTTATGCTGTGTATGCAGGGTTAGGGTTAGGGTTAGATGCTGGGTTATGCTGTGTATGCAGGGTTAGGGTTAGGGTTATATGCTGGGTTATGCTGTGTATGCAGGGTTAGGGTTAGGGTCATATGCTGGGTTATGCTGTGTATGTAGGGTTAGGGTGATATGCTGGGTTATGCTGTGTATGCAGGGTTAGGGTTAGGGTCATATGCTGGGTTATGCTGTGTATGCAGGGTTAGGGTTAGGGTTATATGCTGGCTTATGCTGTGTATGCAGGGTTAGGGTTAGGGTTATATGCTGGGTTATGCTGTGTATGCAGGGTTAGGGTGATATGCTGGGTTATGGTGTATATGCAGGGTTAGGGTGATATGCTGGGTTATGCTGTGTATGCAGGGTCAGGGTTAGGGTCATACACAAAAAAAGAAAAGGCAACAGACAGTAACTGTCCAGACCAGCACCAGGGCTGGGGACCCCAGCAGACCCTGTGTCTCTGCAGCACCAGGGCTGGGGACCCCAGCAGACCCTGTGTCTCTGCAGCACCAGGGCTGGGGACCCCAGCAGACCCTGTGTCTCTGCAGCACCAGGGCTGGGGACCCCAGCAGACCCTGTGTCTCTGCAGCACCAGGGCTGAGGACCCCAGCAGACCCTGTGTCTCTGCAGCACCAGGGCTGGGGACCCCAGCAGACCCTGTGTCTCTGCAGCACCAGGGCTGGGGACCCCAGCAGACCCTGTGTCTCTGCAGCACAGGGATGGAGACCCCAGCAGACCCTGTGTCTCTCCAGCACAGGGATGGAGGCCCCAGCAGTCCCTGGTTCTCTCCAGCACAGGGATGTGGGTGACAGTAACAGAGTAACAGAGAAGCAGAGTGTGCAGGGAAAACAACTTTTATTACAGGAAACAGCAGCGGCATAAATGTAAAGTAATGGGATGTAATGAAGTCGAAAGGTTCATGAACCCTTGTGCTCCATTTCTCATCATTGGTAGTGATGTAACTGCATTTGCCCTTCGTAATACATAAAGGAAATCAGGTTATGGGAGATGGACACTCATTCTACAGATTATGGCTGACAGACCAGAGCCAGCCCTCTCAGTGATGTCATTCAGAGCCAAGTCGCAGGGCTCTGCTGGCACAGTAATCAAATACAGGAGGGGTAAATCAGAAACAGCCACTCCACCCCACTCTTAGAGACATATCGTCATGGCGATGCTTCAAAAATAGCACAGTGAGATGGATTTGGGATGACATCATCTTGATAGTGTCCAGGCTGAAGATACCGGTGCACATCTCGCCCTTAACATTACCCCTTCCTATGATAGCCAGTGGTGATCTCAGATACAGTGGCTACCAGCTGGAAGCTCATTTGCTTTTGGGTCTTACAGAAGTGGATATCCACGTCCCAGACACAGTGTTTGCACAGGTCCAATGGGAATCTGACCACAGGGGTAAGTCTATTGTTCCATTGTCCATGTACATTTCAGTGGCACGCCTGTTTCAGGTGTTTCAATGCAGCTGTTTCACTGACACGCCCATCTCAGGTGTTTCAGTGACACGCCCGTTTCAGGTGTTTCAGTGCAGGTGTTTCAGTGACACGCCCGTTTCAGGTGTTTCAGTGACACGCCCTTTTCAGGTGTTTCAGTGCAGGTGTTTCAGTGACACGCCTGTTTCAGGTGTTTCAGTGACACGCCATTTCAAGTGTTTCAGTGCAGGTGTTTCAGTGACACGCCTGTTTCAGGTGTTTCAGTGACACGCCTGTTTCAGGTGTTTCAGTGACACGCCCGTTTCAGGTGTTTCAGTGACACGCCTGTTTCAGGTGTTTCAGTGACACGCCCGTTTCAGGTGTTTCAGTGCAGGTGTTTCAGTGACCCTCTTTGTTGCACCTTGCTGGTATGGCCTGCTGCTCAGGGCAGTTGTCTGGAGGAAAACACTACTGAAGAAGTGAAACCGACATTTCACCATCACAGTGTCACATCCTGTCGTCTGTGGTTTTTGCCAACTCTTCGCTGTCACTTTGAGCTTTTTTGAGATGGTTTTTTGAGTTGTTTATATGAATAGATTAGTGTAATACTCATTAACTGGATCTCTGCAGGGTGCCTGGGATGCGAGCAGCATGTTCGGCCTCTCTGTTCGCCAGTGGCATGTCCTCTCTCATTAGGCAGTAATGATTGAGTTCTGATAATGAGGTTTCAGGTAAGATTATTTTAAATCTGGCTCTAAATGAGACAGAGGGCCTCTCACTGTCTCACAGTGCCCCTGCTCAGCATGTGGAGATAGCTTCTGCAGACCCCCTCTGTGCCCTGTGCTATGCTAATCCTCTTAGTGCACTGTGCTCACTGCCCTTTCTGCAGCCTCAGCTAATGCTAGCAGCCTCTCCCAACTCAGCCATCTACACAGAATATATAAACAACACCCTCACAGCTAACACAACACAATCACCGATATACGACAACGCACATTCATGTATTCAGCACAAAACAATTTTATATTCAATTTTATTGTGCATA
>JAFBMS010000690.1:7500-69076 GCA_019788955.1 Albula glossodonta
CTGCCCTCCATGATTCAAACGGCCTGTGTGTTACTGCCCTCCATGATTCAAACGGCCCGTGTGTTACTGCCCTCCACGATTCAAACGGCCCGTGTGTTACTGCCCTCCATGATTTAAACGGCCCGTGTGTTACTGCCCTCCACGATTCAAACGGCCCGTGTGTTACTGCCCTCCATGATTCAAACGGCCCGTGTGTTACTGCCCTCCACGATTCAAACGGCCCGTGTGTTACTGCCCTCCACGATTCAAATGGCCCGCGTGTTACTACCCCCTTCTAGCGGGTCGAGTTTAGCAGCCCGTGCGGCCCAAACCTCCTAAGAAGCCCTGCCCCATCTGAGAGACCTGAACCATCAACATCAGGACTCAGTGGGCTGTGTTTTACTAAAGGAAATGTACTATGAAATGCACAAAACTGCTTGCTGTGATGGTTTGTGTATTTGCTTGAGGTTATAACTCAGCAGCATAGATTAGCCCAAACAGAAGATACATTATCATGACATATCTACTGATCAAGCAGAAATGCAGTTTTTCACTTTGAGCTTTATTTTTATTTCCGCTTCTAATGTACCATTATGGCTGAATTCATCACAGAACTTAATCTGTTCAAGAAACAGGAGAAATAGGCAAATGCAGGAGAAACAAACAGTAGAAAAAACAGTCAAACAGGAGGAGTAACTCACTGTCACACAAAAGCCTTACGGGACGTTCACAGTGAGGGGACTGTGCTTTGTGAACGTTTATAGGATTTCCAAAAATGCCTTTTTGGATGGTTGTGACAACAAAGCAAAAAAATTTCCAAACAAACCAGACATTAAAAAATATTAACTAGCTAATCAATTTTACATTTTGCTGGGGGCTTATCTCGTCAAGCTGCTCCAGGGCACAGAACAGCTTAAAACAAAAGCAGATATTTAACCTACCTACAACACCCCCTACCTACAACACTCACACCAGGCACCAGAACCTCCTGCAGGTAAGAAGCAGAGAGGGTGACAGATGAAAGCAGCACAGGGGATCTGGTGTGTCTGCAAACTCTGAGAGAGCACCAGGGCAGCTCTGCTAATGTCAGTCCAGCCCCCTCCCCTTCTAACCTCAACCCCCTTCACACCCAAACCGCAGCAAACAGACAGCCAAACGCCAGCTCCCTGTAAAACACGCTGTCATGCGTCTGCTGATGCCATTGCCTGTAAACGATTTCATTTCTCAGTTTCACCACCAGAGGATGCTTCACCTTCACTGATTCATAACCGGGGGTTTGTGAAATGAGAAAATTCGAAATGTTTTCAGAGCAAAACACAAACTAATACTTTTTTTCCATAGTGACTCATCAGTTAAGCAGCAAGCAGGATAATGTTGTGACTGTATATAAAAACAGTCTCAGTCAGCAAAATATTTAATTTCTATGAACAGTAGCAAAGAAAATAAATAAATAATACGCCCCCCAAGAGGAAGTAAAAATGAGCGTTTATCAGAGGGAGAGAGCAGAACTCCTCCTGTGCTTCTGTACATTTGTTCTATATTTTCATGTGTCCAGTAAGATACTTAGTACTAAATAAAACAAAGCAAAATTAATTTTTAATTTAAGCAAATTAAAGCAAAATTTGATGATGATTTGAAATAATTCAAAGATTTTAACAAATTCTTGTTTTCTTAACAAATAAAAACTTTGGAAACTTATGATAGTAGAAACCAAAATGCCCACAAATATTTCACAGAAAAGGATATTTTCCTCCTGTTTGTAAGGTGAAAAAATTTAAAGAAGAGGAAGTGGCACAAGTTTGATTTAAAAGTCATTTGATAAACACACCAAGCAAATCAGATTGTTTCCAACTTGGAGTCAAACGTAGGTGGTTTACAGTGATACATCTAGCTCTAAAAATACGTACCTTTCTATTCAGAACATGCAGTTAATTACCTTCTAGAGGAAAGTAATCATGTCAAACAATAATATGAAATGGGAAAAGGACAAGACCTTATCAAAGTCTGCTGTGTACTCTGTTTCTTTTTAGTAACACTTCTACAGGCACGTTTTTCACATCAGCTCTAACACCAGCTCTGTATGAACCTGCATGTGCCCTCACAGCTCTGCCTGGCTGCGCAGACAGGTATCGCACACAGCAGGCTAGGTTTGGACACCTCACCACTGCCTGCCGTTTTGGGGTTGCACACGAACAGACTGACAGCAGCTCTACTGGGGAGCCACCATTTCACACAACACTACCAACCCAAGAGCCTGCCTGAGACTCAGACACACAGATAACTCAACATTCAAACAGCGCAGAAAATAATGCAAAACAAACCACTACAATTTATATTAAATATTATACTTTACAATCTTCTACTTTTACAACCAACCTGTAGCATGATACAATAATGAAATGATTACACCCAGACATTTCCTCTGAAATGAATTCACTCACGGACATTTTGTGAAACAGTCGAATACTTCTGTGGCTCAGTTAAATACCAATTATTTAACTGAAATATGTGAAGAGAAAGTTGTTCTGGTTCTCCGGGGTAATTGCAAAATTCAATTATTATTCCAGGCTTATGAATATAGATGTACTACAGAACCCAGTCAGGCAGCTCCGACATTCAGTCTGCAGTGATATTCTTTCCACAAGGAAGAGGAGAGCCATGACAGGGAGATTACAGAAAGAAAAGCTGAAAACCTTTGCCCCACACATTAAAAAATAATGAATTTCCAATTCATGCATCTGACCCACTTACTTCATGAAATGATCTTTTAAATAAGGGGAACTCATTTTAGAAGATTTAAATGTGTGTATTCAAATCACTCTCAGTCAACAGTGTTTTTCTGTGTAGAAGAGAAAATAAGTTGTAGTGCTGTCTAAAATCTAAAATGGATGGCAGCAGCGAGAGTTAAGCCTGCCTGTTTTATCATGGTGAAAAGCGTAGACCATCTTTAAGCATTTTATAAGATTAATGAATTTTATACGATCATAAGTCTTCTGAGTATTTTCAGGTATGTTTGTAAAGTGTGGTTTTTTTGACAGTCCCTCCTGCGCTCCGTCCTGCTGCTCTTAAAAAGGAAGTACCCAGGGCTGGGGCGTCGTAAAAGCACGGCTGTGTTACTCACACAGGAACAGTGACAGGGGAGTACGGTACTGCACTGCGTCCACCGAGGCCAAGATGGATTACAAAGCCACCACTGAGTACGGATACCAGGAGACAGAGTTCAACCTGACAGACCTGACAGAAGACTTCACAGAGCTCAACCTGACACAGGTGTACAGTCACTCAGGGTTTGAGGTGTTAGTAATCGTGACTTACAGCTTTGTGTTGGCAGCTGGCGTAGTGGGTAATGCTGCAGTCATCTACATCGTGGCCTTTAGGAGCCACTGGAAGAGGCTCATCGACATCTTCATCACACACCTGGCGGTGGCAGACCTGGTCTTCCTCATCACGCTGCCGTTCTGGATCGTGTCATTCTCGGCCGGTGGCCGCTGGCAGTTCGGGGACGAGCTGTGCAAGCTCAGCTCCTACGTGATTGCCGTGAACATGTTCTCCAGCGTCTTCTTCCTGGTGTGTATGAGTGTGGACCGCTTCATGGCTGTGGTGCTGGTGCTGGACACCAGGACCGTGCGGACGCGCCGGAACGCCCACCTGGCTTCTCTGGTCGTCTGGGCGACCTCGCTGGGCCTCGGGGCCCACGCCATCGTCTCCAGGGCGACAGACAAGGAGCTGCGCTGCGCGGACGTGCCGTCTTCATGGAGCACAGCGGTGTTCCTGGCCGTGCGGGTGGTGGGCTTCCTGCTCCCCCTCCTGGTCATTGCTGTGTGCTACACCTGCGTGGCGCTGAAGCTGTACCGCCATTTCCATGGGGTGGGTGCCGCTGGGAGGCGGGGCCGGCGCTCCGTCAAGGTGGGACTATGGATCCTGGCTCTGTTTGTCGTGGCCTGGCTGCCCTTCAATGCCCTGGCGACAGTCCGGCGGCTGGGGGAGGATGGGAAGCTGACCGTTCCCGCGGAAGTCCAGGCCAGGCTGAATGGAGCGCTGGTCTTCGCCACGTCCCTGGCGTTTGGACACAGCTGTGTGAACCCCGTGGTGTACCTGCTGCTGGACCAGAGCGTGCGCAGGCATGCGCGAGGGCTCCTCCCCAGGGCCCTGCGAAGGGCCACCCGTGGCCCCCGAAGGAGCCTGAGCTCCAGCGCCACACAGCCCGACACCGACTCCGCCTTCTCCAAAACCCTGGAGCTGCAGCCAGCCGGCAGCGTGCCTCCCCTCAGCGAACACCAGCACTCTGACAGCGGTACGCTACAGACTGCCTTTTTACACACAGAAAACTACCCCCAAGTCTGAGGGGTTTCAGAATGAATATATGTGTGTATAGTGCTTTACATTCAGCTATTCAGATCTGTGATTCATACCGCTCCCTCCCACCTGGGCCACTTCGAAAGTGTTCCCATGAGCTGTGCTCTGTGCGCAAGCTCTCACTGTGCACACTGGCAATGATAATTCATAAATATTAATAGAGCGGCACTTCGTGTTTACTCTTTGGTGTTTATTACTGCATTTGGGAAACATTGCTGGACATTTGTGCTTAGTTTGCACATTATGACAGAATGATCCTCTGATGTAGTGCGCTGAAACAGCCCTGTTTTCATACCGCACTGCAGTTAGAGCACGGGGTGATTCTGTCATCCCCAAATCATAAATATAACATACACCATGGATACAAATTTATTTTATATTTTGATAATTTTATTGATTTGTTTCTGGTATTTTAGAGTGTAAATAAAAAAAAGACATTTTGAAGAACCATAATATTTCCCTCTTTGCTCTGAATTTAATTCTCTGGATTTAATTCTGGTTTCCTGAAGAATCAAACTACCTGCTTGTGCTGTAAAGTTTAGAGATGAAATAATTTTGGTTCTTTGTTCTGCTAATGATGTATATATTAACACACACATTTTGTCAGAGATTTTACATTTGCTTTTGCAATTTATAATTAAAAAGGTAAAAGCAGATATAAAATCAGCCATCTAATTTTGTCTAAACTGTTATGCTTCCATACCTCATGGTGAAAAACCATGAAAAGTCACTGTCCAAATCCCAGGACATGTCTGTTTTGCCAATTATCATGTAAATCAGTGTTTTATAATATCAGAGATGAGAGAAAGAGAGACTGATACAGCTATTTTTGTGTACTCTGCCGTTAAATATTAAAACATGCTGAATATCTGGGCCATTGACTGTGAAAATCTGTCAGGAAGATTAAACTTGGAATTTCTTTGCCTAATAACTTGTGTTCATTTTTACTGAGTCTGGCGTGAGAAACTTTCAGAATGATGTCATTCTCCAAGAAGAAGCAGAAGTGGGCACCGACAGCATGGCAACGATCAAATGGGTCACACTGTTCTCACACCCACAAAAGGGCAGCAGCGCTGCGTGATAGCATCGCCGTTGGCTCTTTCACAGATGAGTGAATTTCACAGGTGCCTCCCGTGACACTGGCAGAAACACAGAAATTTACAGAGCAGGAAATTCTCAACACCTTCAACTATATGATCAACTGCCAGTGCTGCAGGAGGGCACCAAGCAGCACAGAACAGCATAACAAACAACAAACTGCTCCTTCAGATCCTGAGGGAAATATTACCTCACAGCATGACACTATGTCTCACTTTGCCACTGAATTTCAGTACTGAATAATGTCTGACTCTGTCTCTGTTAAAACCACAGGTTTGTTGGCTCATTTTTGGTTCTTTTTCCCACTATGGTGAGATCAACCTGCAACATTTCCCTGAGAGACAAAGCTTGCCAGTCATATTGTACGCACTGTAAAACTGAAACCTGGCCTCAATCAAAAAATGAAATGTCACTGTTGTTTTAAATAAATCGTCTTTAACCGAAGTTGCAAATCCTCCAGGTTTACTTTAGAAGCGTGTGTTTAGTCCATGCAACATTGTTGAGTAAAACACAGATCTTTCCATAAAAGCAGAAGTTGTCCTTCTATGAACACTACATTTTTTTTTGTAGAAAATTCATGCCCAGTCCTGCATGCCATTACCGACACAAAGTGGGATCTGTGTCAAATGTGAAGGGCACTTCTGTCTTTAATGGAGACAGTTTTTGTGACTTAATTTACTCTTTACCTAATAACAGCATTTTCAGTTTAAGAGAGCCAAGCTTTTCATAGGAAAACTTTTACTTAGCTGCTTAGGTAACTGTTAAGCTTGTACTGCTTGTATGTAGGGTTGGCACAGTCGCTGAGAGGTTATCAGTGTCACCTCAATTCTCATCACAGCCACCCCTTTCAGCAATTTAAATTTAATTTATTTATGCTCTCCTTTGCCACTGTGAACATATGTATATCCCAACTTAAGTGCAACTACTTGTTGTTAAAAATCAATCAGCAGTGAGCAGATTTTTTTTACCATAGAAATATTAATAAAGGCAGATAGGTAATACCTCCATTTATCACTGTGCTCAAATAAGCTTTCAGCAACCGTCAACTGACAGAAATAACAAAGTACCCGGGAAAGTCTCTGGAAGCAGTAATTGATATGAGATGTGAAGAGGAGACATTCCTTAATCTCTGTGTCACACGCGCGCGCGCGCGCGCGCACACAAACCGTTACTTCATTTATTTCAATACCAGGGGCACGTGCTCAGTGTCAAAGAGGTAAGGCGCTCTCTGTTCTCGGAAAAAACAAAATACCACTAGAACTTAATTTCATCACGAGCCTGTCACTGTTTATGATTTCCATAAAGCAAATATGAAAACGGTGGGTCCAAGTAGCACGTTATTTTACAAGAAGTTTTAGGTCCTGGCAAAAAAATTCTGATCTGTTTTGGGTTCTTTGATATTCCTTGTGACCGGTGACCAGTTGAGCTAGACTGCTGCTCTTGCTCTTAAAAAAGCAGACACATTGCCATGGCTCCAACAATTTTAATAACTGCACTATCGTCATCATAATGGCTTCAAAACACACGCTCATCACGATTTTAGCTGACGCAAACTGCAATTACAAATATTATGTTAAAATACTTCAAACAGTTGTACACATTTAATAAGAACTATTAATATGAAGTATTTGCACATTAGTGACAAAACATAAAACGTCATATTTGAATACAGGACACTAATAAGACTGCTGGATGTTGACATTTAGTATAAAGAGGATTACAGCACGTGCATAAATAGTGGTATTCATAGTTTCTTTAAGTTACTTTCAAGAATTCTCTGTTTTGCAGGCCTGCTTTAACATGCTTCTGAAAATACATTTTGGCATCATTATTCGAATGTTTTCAGTTGCTTCAAAATGGTATTGTCTTTAAAAAAATAGTATTTCATCCTAGAAATATTGTTCAGTTATTTTTACAATGATAATTACTACTTAAAAAGTAAAATATTTCAAATTATATTTACCAAAGGGTTCCCTCGCTCATGTTTCCTCGAACGATTGACGAAAAACTGTTTCTTTCAGGCAACGGCGCCATCTAGTGGCACACGCTTAAAACCCAGAGATGCATGTAATGTGTATGGAGTATACTCACCTGCGCAGTGTGCTCACATGTGTTCCTTATTGCCATGGATAGATATAAGCTTGGAGTTACAGTACAGTATACACCCCCCACCCGTTACCATGGCACCACTGGTCACAGGGCCACTGGTCCATTACCCCAGTGGTGTGCTCACGGGGGTCCTTTGTCCCTGTATAATGAGTAAGGAGTGGGATAGTTTGAGTCTATTAATATTTCACTAATATCTGCCGGCATGTTTCAGAGCCAAGGATTGTAATGTCCTCTGATTGTGTTGCGGACAATAGTCAGCCAGCTCGATCACCCCTGGCCTCCTGACACAGCTGTGCCATTGTGCTCGATCACCCCTGGCCTCCTGGCACAGGTGTGCCATTGTGCTAGATCACCCCTGGCCTCCTGGCACAGCTGTGCCATTGTGCTAAATCACCCCTGGCCTTCTGGCACGGCTGTGCCATTGTGCTCGATCACCTCTGGCCTCCTGGCACAGCTGTGCCATTGTGCTAGATCACCCCTGGCCTCCTGGCACAGGTGTGACATTGTGCTAGATCACCCTTGGCCTCCTGGCACAGCTGTGCCATTGTGCTCGATCACCCTTGGCCTCCTGGCACAGCTGTGCCATTGTGCTCGATCACCCTTGGCCTCCTGGCACAGCCGTGCCATTGTGACCGCATTTTGGCTGAACCCTGCCTAGCTTTTGGGACCTTCTAAGCTTATAACTAAATTGCCAGTTGCTGCTTTTTATCAGTTAGAATGTCATGCAGGTAGGACTCCAGCTTTGAATGGCTGTTCAGTGCTGGAATCTCAGGTAGGTCTTTTGTGATAAATGTAGACACAGGCAAACTTCTCTGGACCAATGAAATCCCGCAGAAATCTTAGGGCACCAATGAGGCGAGAGGGTAGCCGCATGTTTAAATGTCACTCACACTAATCTACCCTTTCTCTGCGCAGCTCCTCTGGTTGAGGGTTATCTTGGGCCAGGTTGGAAATGTGTGACAGTGTAGAATTTGGTTTGACTCTTAATGGGCTCAACTATCATGGTCAAAACTCTGTAAAAACAAATTCAATATTTTCTGCACTGTGTATTTAAAAACCATGTGCTGCCAATGTCACACCAGTAGAATGAGACAAAGCCACCACAGTGACATCCTGAGGGCTATGAAACATGTGCTGTGTTAGCCATAGATACCACACAAACCTGGGATTTCACCACTTATTCAATAAAACACTCTTTTTAACCATTGAGCTGTGAGTGTGGACAGCTGAGAGGAGCCAGATTCTTCAAACCCTTTATAAAACCTGCAAAGACGACACAAACACTACTACAGAGAACAAACACTTTGATTCTGATACTGTATCAGGAGACAAGCTATGAATAATGACAGTGTACCAGACTATGCAACAAAAACATGGAAAATCCTCTTTATTTAAGAGAACATAAGGAATAGAACAGAATATCATTGTTAGTGGTTAGATTCCTGATAAATTGCTGAGCTATAGTCTCAGAACTGAGGTACTGTACAAAAATTGTTTTAGAGGAAACAGAAATACAGTCTATGGTTCAGGTAACCTACGTACTTTTATTCACCTTTTCATTTAGCAAAAACAAACACAAAAATATATAAAGGAAAATACAATCTCACACTTAAAGGGCGAGTGATTGAGGTGAAGAAGGGCAGAAGCATGAAAGACTGAGTGAACAGATTGATTTGTGCGGCCAAAAACACCCACCCCTGTGGGAAAACAGCTCACAGAAAAGCTGAAACAGAAAGCGAAATGCATAAATAAAATGTCTGAAAAATCTTGGCTAGCAAAAGATTTCAATGCAGCTTCAAGAGTTCAATACAGTGTCCAGGCATCTGTTCATACTTCATAACACAGAAAAATAAAAGCGGACTTCAGTGGACTTTTCAACAATTTATAAAAAAATACAATTCAGAGACACTCCTCAAGACGATGGATTTTTCCCAGAGTTAGAGGTTCTGCAGCGTTCCCTCCTCCTGCAGATGGTGTTTGGGTGTGAGTGGCATGTACTGGCTGATACTGGTTTGTTCTGGTGTAATCTGGCTGAAACTGGTTTGTACTTGTGTAATCTGGTTAATACTGGTTTGTACTGGTGTAAACTGGCTGATACTGATGTGTTCTGGTGTAAACTGGCTGATACTGATGTGTTCTGGTGTAAACTGGCTGATACTGGTTTGTACTGGTGCAGATGGCGGAGCCTCTGACACACAGACATGGCTGGGGGACATATCCACACAGTCATTTCGCTGCTCAAAGGGACACGAGGGCTGGGAGTATCAGGGCACTCCCTCCAGACTGCAGTTGCTATGGTGACATGTGCCGTAGACTCCGCCCACTCTCCTGGTCTCTAGGGGAGGGTCTCCTGTGGCTCCGCCTCCTGCTTCGTTCTCCGCAGGTTCCCCTTCATCTTCACGAACTCCGGCGTGTTCTCCTGCTCCTCCTCACACTTCTGCTGCTCCAGCTCCAGCTGCAAAAACACGCCACCGATCAACCAAACAACGAAATACAACACTCTAAAGCTTCAACATCTTCCTCTCACACACTTATTTCCGCCTTACACAGCTACACAGAAAGTGGCAGCTCTCAGTGCCAGTGGTGTTACACACAGCAGCTGGGTCAGCATGGCTGTGTTTATGATCAGGACTCTTTACGGCCCGTTTATGAGAGCTCTGTGATGAGGGCACTGGGCCAAACCTCAGCAGGAGCCGAGACACTGGCCTCTTATCTCTGCACGTCACGTGCTGAATGAGAAATAAGTCTGTCTCTTTCTCTTACACACTCCCACACACACACACACACACACACACACACACTCTCTCTCTCTCTCCTCCACCTGTTCCAGTTTCTGCTGCCTCTTCATCAGCTCGATCTCCAGGTCAGATCTCTTCTTGTGGGCTTCCTGCTCTTCCCGCTGCTGCTTCAGCACCTGGTCACGTTTGCGCTTCTCCATCACCTTCTGTAGCTCCGGCTTGTTCTGCGGAGACAGGCCCCTGTACGGACAGCCACACACACACACCCCGTTAGCGCACACACCCCGTTAGTGCACACACCCCATCAGCACGCACGCCCCGTCAGCGCGCACGCCCCGTCAGCGCGCACGCCCCGTCAGCGCGCACGCCGCGTCAGCGCGCACGCCGCGTGAGTGAGCTGTCATATTCCATATCCGCACAAACATTTGGGCTCTCTCTCCTGCCTGCATGTGCCCTCAGCATGGGGTGAAAGTGATTGGCCGAGCTGAGATTCTGCTTTATTGATGCATCACGATTTGGGCTGCCCCTGCAGCAGTGGGCAGAGGACCCCAGATAAAAACACAAAGCTGGGTACCTGGTCAGCATACAGGATCTGTCTTCTTCACGATTAAATACATGCATAGATTGAATTAAATAAATAAATCTTAAATTCTATGACAAACTGACATTTCATTTCCATGTAGTTTTGAACTTCATGAGTTTGTGTAGGAGTTTTATGCATCTTTGTGCATAGATTAGCTGGTGTTTTCTCACTCTAGAATTTGCAGTAACTAAATATTACAGATTTAACAAAATCCACTCACACACACAACTCACCCACCCACACACACACACACTCACACACACACACACTCACATTTCCCTCTGGCCTATTGTCATCCATCAGTAGAGATTACATAAGAGGAATTTTGGAATTTGCGGTTACCAGGGAAACACAGGGCCCCAGACTTCCTGCAGTCCCAGCTGGGCTGCGGGGAAGTAGATGTTTGTGCGGTTGTCGGGGGTGACGCCCCCATATGGGATGGACTGCGGGCCACTCTCAGTGGGGTCAGAGTCAGTACAAAAGGTCAGAGCCGAGAGTGAGTCAGTGCCTGCCGAAAGGGGCTCCCTCTATCAGAGCCGAGAGTGATTCAGTGTCTGCCGAAAAGGGCTCCCTCAATCAGAGCCGAGAGTGATTCAGAGCTGAGAGTGATTCAGTTAGGCACCCTGCCCTCTAATATTAAATCTAAGGGATTCACCCAGCTGATGATTCCCTCAGTCACAGATTCACACAGCCACTGATTCAACAAGGCACTGATTCACTCGCTGATTCACTCAGGTATTGATATAGTCAGGCAACCTGCATTCTCATGATGAACATATAGGGATTCACTCAGCCTCTGATTCACTGTTGCACTGTGCAGTCTTACGCAATCCAGGAATGGTGCACAGTGATTCAGAGCTAAAACACAAAATCAGTCTCCTCTACCAAACCTACTCAGGAGTAATACCTGCGAATGTCATTAGCGAATGTGCTCGCATGGCAGTGTGTATGAACCCATCTCCAGTCTGCATGGCAGTGTGTATAAACCAATCTGCGGTCTGCATGGCAGTGTGTATGAACCCATCTGCGGTCTGCATGGCAGTGTGTATGAACCCATCTGCGGTCTGCATGGCAGTGTGTATGAACCCATCTGCGGTCTGCATGGCAGTGTGTATGAACCCAACTGCGGTCTGCATGGCAGTGTGTATAAACCAATCTGGGGTCTGCATGGCAGTGTGTATAAACCAATCTGCAGTCTGCATGGCAGTGTGTATAAACCAATCTGCGGTCTGCATGGCAGTGTGTTTAAACCAATCTGCGGTCTGCATGGCAGTGTGTATGAACCCATCTGCGGTCTGCATGGCAGTGTGTATGAACTTATCTGCGGTCTGCATGGCAGTGTGTATGAACCCATCTGCGGTCTGCATGGCAGTGTGTATGAACCCATCTGCGGTCTGCATGGCAGTGTGTATGAACCCATCTGCGGTCTGCATGGCAGTGTGTATAAACCCATCTCCAGTCTGCATGGCAGTGTGTATGAACCCATCTGCGGTCTGCATGGCAGTGTGTATAAACCCATCTCCAGTCTGCATGGCAGTGTGTATGAACCCATCTGCGGTCTGCATGGCAGTGTGTATAAACCCATCTGCGGTCTGCATGGCAGTGTGTATGAACCCATCTGCAGTCTGCATGGCAGTGTGTATAAACTCATCTGCATGGCTGCATGTCTGCATGGCAGTGTGTATGAACCCATCTGCGGTCTGCATGGCAGTGTGTATAAACCAATCTGCGGTCTGCATGGCAGTGTGTATGAACCCATCTGCAGTCTGCATGGCAGTGTGTATAAACCCATCTGCATGGCTGCATGTCTGCATGGCAGTGTGTATAAACCCATCTGCATGGCTGCATGTCTGCATGGCAGTGTGTATAAACCCATCTGCATGGCTGCATGTCTGCATGGCAGTTTGTATAAACCCATCTGCATGGCTGCATGTCTGCATGGCTGTTTGGCTGCGCAGCGCATTGCACAAGCGCCCCGCCCCCCCCCCCATGGAGGTACAGAGCACCAGGGTACAGAGACAGACGACATGGAGGCAGCTTGCTGAATCACAAATATCACAAGCTCATCTGAAAATAAATGTGAACTAAAAAGACATGATGATTCACGAAATCCATCCCCATCTGTTCACCCTGTTATGTAAGCCCCTTGCTCTCTCTGCTGTCTCCAAATCTGCCCTTGCCCCCCCCCCCCCGGCCCTCATTGATATATCTCATAACTGGTTTGATATTGCCATTCAGACGTGATCTGCAGGGACACTCAGGGTGATGCTGTGCTGGCCTCAGAGAGTGTGTGTAATCTCTGTTACATAACGCCTCATCTGAGATCCACGCTCTGCTCTCTACACAAACCTCCATCTCTCTCTTACACACACACACACACACACACATACACACCTCTCTCTCTCACACACACACACATCTCTCTCTCACACACACACATGCACACACGCACGCACACACGCACAAGAACATACATGCATGCACACGCACACACTCTCTCACAAACATGATAACATTCTCACACACTCACAAACAGACAGACAGACGCACACACACACACACACACACTCTCACAGCGACACACACACAAACACACACACTCACAGACAGACACACACAC
The DNA here is from genome assembly GCA_019788955.1 of Albula glossodonta. Classification (NCBI taxonomy): domain Eukaryota; kingdom Metazoa; phylum Chordata; class Actinopteri; order Albuliformes; family Albulidae; genus Albula; species Albula glossodonta. Next base: position 20,984 of record JAFBMS010000690.1, read on the forward strand.
ACTTCAGCAAACTGAAGCAAAGGGGGAACAAAAATCCATACCCTGATCACAATTTAAGGTGATAGACTGCATATGCGCAGATCTGCGTGTCCGCAGGTCTTTTATACAGACTGTGTATGCCCTGCTCTGCATGTCTGCAGGTCTCTTATACAGACTGTGTATGCCCTGCTCTGCATGTCTGCAGGTCTCTTATACAGACTGTGTATGCCCTGCTCTGCATGTCTGCAGGTCTCTTATACAGAATTCATATGGGCAGATGTGTGTATGGGCAGGCCAGCTGTGACCCGGTCGGTCTGTGCTTTGTTATGTAAGGGGGCAGCTGCGGGGTCATGTTTATGTCACAGATGTACCTTTAGCGGTCTGGGAGGGGTGGGGGGAGCATGGGCATGAATAAATAACAGTCTTACACAATCACTCTCCTTTCCTTCCCTATGCACTTACAACTTCTCAAGATTCCTGCATATATCCACGGCAACGCTCACAGCACTCAGCCAATCTGCAGCAAACATTCTGGTGCCAGCCAATAGCAGTGACCCTGGGTGTGTCTAGGGCGATGTGAGTGGGGCCTAATAAAGGGGATTTATGGAGATGTTTTGAGTGTGACTGACCCGGGGTCTGACCCTCTCATGAGCAATGGCGCTTCTGTGGCGTTCACCTCCAATGCTGTGCGGAGCTCAGGAACGCTGCCCTCCAGGGAAGCGAATGTTCCTGTTTTTCCCAGATTAATCCGGAAACATTCGTTTACAGACTGTACACGTCACCCAGCAGCACAGAACTTGGGTGTTCCCTCAAAACACACATCGCACGTTTTCACACTCTTGACAGCAGAGGACAGGACAAAGTGTTCAGCTCAACACTGATGCCCCCAGAAACATACAGTCTGAGAATTAGTATTTTCCTAATTAATTAGAGAAAAATCCAAAAGAATTATGACTGGTAATGTTTGGTGTTTGTTGTTCATTACTTTCAGCTTTACTAAAGAAAATATGACAAGGATATAGGCACAAAGATGCTATGGCAAATTCAAAGCATTGCAGACCCTGTATGATCACTGTAAGTCCCTACCTCATCAGTGTTAGCATGAACTCTGGGGTGGCTTTCACTCTCACTTTCCTGAGAAAGAGGGGGGTAAATGTGGACAGAGAGCAGAACAGGTGGGGGCTGTTTAGCCCACAAAGGATACATAAACAAAGCAAATCACTGCTCATTCTGATGAAGAGGGGATGGTGCTGAAATGTGTCCAGCTGTTATAAAAGCAGTGACAACCAGCTCATATGAAGCTAAAGAGGTTTTAGTGTAACAATAGAGCTGGTGCTGGAGAAATAAGACTTGTGCGGCTTCCAGCTACACTGTAAATCAAAAACCAGTTCATACCCACAGAGCGAGAAGAGTTAGGTGTGCCGTCCACCGCTTTCCATCACTGGACAGCACAAGAGCTGAGCAACAGCAGACCAGCAACTGCAGCTTTGCAGAGCCTGCGCAGAGTACCCCTGCACTATAGGGAGGATGTACCCCTGCACTATAGGGAGGATGTACCCCTGCACTATAGGGAGGATGTACCCCTGCACTATAGAGGATGTACCCCTGCACTATAGGGAGGATGTACCCCTGCACTATAGGGAGGATGTACCCCTGCACTATAGGGAGGATGTACCCCTGCACTATAGAGGATGTACCCCTGCACTATAGGGAGGATGTACCCCTGCACTATAGGGAGGATGTACCCCTGCACTATAGGCTATAGGGAGGATGTACCCCTGCACCATAGGGAGGATGTACCCCTGCACTATAGGCTATAGGGAGGATGTACCCCTGCACTATAGGGAGGATGTACCCCTGCACTATAGGGAGGATGTACCCCTGCACTATAGGCTATAGGGAGGATGTACCCCTGCACCATAGGGAGGATGTACCCCTGCACTATAGGCTATAGGGAGGATGTACCCCTGCACTATAGGGAGGATGTACCCCTGCACTATAGGCTATAGGGAGGATGTACCCCTGCACTATAGGCTATAGGGAGGATGTACCCCTGCACTATAGGGAGGATGTACCCCTGCACTATAGAGGATGTACCCCTGCACTATAGAGGATGTACCCCTGCACTATAGGGAGGATGTACCCCTGCACTATAGGGAGGATGTACCCCTGCACTATAGGCTATAGGGAGGATGTACCCCTGCACCATAGGGAGGATGTACCCCTGCACTATAGGCTATAGGGAGGATGTACCCCTGCACTATAGGGAGGATGTACCCATGCACTATAGGCTATAGGGAGGATGTACCCCTGCACTATAGAGGATGTACCCCTGCACTATAGGGAGGATGTACCCCTGCACTATAGGGAGGATGTACCCCTGCACTATAGGGAGGATGTACCCCTGCACTATAGGGAGGATGTACCCCTGCACTATAGGCTATAGGGAGGATGTACCCCTGCACTATAGGGAGGATGTACCCCTGCACGATAGGCTATAGGGAGGATGTACCCCTGCACTATAGGCTATAGGGAGGATGTACCCCTGCACTATAGGGAGGATGTACCCCTGCACTATAGGGAGGATCTGGGTGTGGTCAGGTGTTTGTGGGTGTGGCCGTCAGCATACCGTTTTTGGTTCATCAGCAGCTCGCGGTGCAGGTCCTGGTGGTTGCGGGAGCTCTTCACGGGGTTGATGAGTTTTTTTGGTTGGATGAGGTCTTCGCAGTCTGCATCGATGTAGTCCGGCTCCGCCATGATGCCCCGCCCCCTCGACAGCCCCTCAGCTTCACCCACTCCTTCCTGGTACCGCTCTGCAGAGACAGAACACCGCTTCAGCACTGAGGGATTATGGGTAAGCAGCACAGCACTTCAGCACTGAGGGATTATGGGTAAGCAGCACACCGCTTCAGCACTGAGGGATTGTGGGTAAGCAGCACACCGCTTCAGCACTGAGGGATTGTGGGTAAGCAGCACACCGCTTCAGCACTGAGGGATTGTGGGTAAGCAGCACACAGCGCTACAGCACAGGGCTCTGGGGACTGAGGGTAAGGATCTAAACCCCAGGGGAGTGCCCTTTGACCCTTGACCCCAGGTCATACCCCTACTGCTGTCATCATGAATAAGGGTCTCATTGAAATGCATCAGAGGAAGTAAGGTAATGCTTCTAAACGTACTGACACCAAGATAACAGCAAATGTATTACATTTGCTTCTTTATTGGGTCTAAACACAGCAAAACCACGTGCCCTGTGCATTGTTTAAAGCATGCCCATCCAACACTAAGTTCCCACACAAGCTTTGATGCCCATACAGTACAAACACCATGTGACAGCAGGCCTTCTAGAGCTCTGAGGAAACATCCTCTCACACTGACAGTGTGCTGCCATGTCAGTCAGACAGCAGAGTGAGCAGAGACTCACTGGAGGAGGGACTCGTCATGGAGACCCTGAATCTCTCCTCCAATCACAGACCATCTCCATGTGAAACCCACACCTCCTCATGCTAAAATCACAGCTATAAAGAACATTTTGTGAATAATGAATTCATCCCTGCGTTACTAAAATAGTGCAGAGCCCAGATACAAACCATCAGATTACAGCATTGTCACTATTCCAGCACAGCCTGCCGTCTACAATGACTGCAAAGCACACAGTGTACAGCTATCGCAAATCAAGTATGTAAAATGTTATATATTTTTTCAGTACATTGTGTTTGAGCACAAAAATTTATGAGTATTGATTTTAGCAAAGCAGCGATGTACATTACGTTGCTATGATGCCACCAGAGATAACAGTCTGTGTTTTTAATATACCATAAAATCTGTGTTTTTCATGTGTCAGAATACAAGGCAGTGTGTGCACGCGAGTCAGATTTTGCAGAAAACAACAGTGCCGAGAAGGAAAGTAATCAGTGCTGAGCGTTATCTGCCCTAAACGGGGGTTTATGGAGCTGAACTGGGACAACAACAGATAATGAGTGCAGGGAAAACCCTTTCACAGTTTAGTAACTTCATTGGCACCAGGTAAATCGACTGAATAAATAAAGTGCTAACAGACGAATGTCTGAGTACAGAACCTGCTGATCAGAACTGCTCCTCAGAATGACCTTCTGGCGAACAGTGTGCAACCTAACCCACTGCATAACATATCATTATTATATCTCCCACTATAAAAGCCACATTGGTACCATCTATTGATTTTGTGAAGTACTTTCTGAGAAAACAGTTCTTTGTTTCTGATTTACTACTTTAAGACGATGCCACTTGCAAATGCACGAGGTACACCGTGGGTGTTTGTTTCAGCCTATAGTGTAGTACCTTTAACAGATATCAGTCTCGCTTTCATCCATCGTCTTAAAAACAGGAAAAAGCTCTTACCCTGCAGGAAAGGGAAAACGGGGTACCGCAGCATAGTTGCCATCTCAACAGTTTTTGAGCGCGTTATTTAGGGAAAATACTTTTTGCAGTGAGAGTGTATCCGAGCGTCGCTCAGGCTTAAAGCGCAGCTGTCTGTCCTTGAGAAAACAGCGCGCCGCTTTATTACCAGACCGCCCTCTCCGCTCCAGACCAGCGCGCTGGGGGACGGGCTAATATTTCACCACGGAGACCGCCTGTCGCTTTCCTTATATGGACACTGGGACTCAAAGCGTTTACAAAGTTCAACTGTTGTACAGGTGATATGCGGTATGAGACGCTCTCAAAAATTCTTTTGGGTAATAACATTTCGAGTAAATAAACAAGACAGTTACAAAAACGATAAAGATAGACCTTTGTCTGTTTTCAGCGTGTGTGATGTTTTAGAGAGAAGCTTATTTCAATGTAGAATAAAATCCAAAAATTACCATTGCACAGCAGTAAAATACAGTGAACAGGGAAATACTCGATACTGTACCTAAATAAAAGTTTAAAAAGATTCACTTTTAAAATACGCGCAAATTTGACTGAAAATGTAGATTAAGAATATTTTCAGCACAGTGTTGCTATTTTGTAAAGCTACATGAAGGGAAATATATAATGGTTCCATCGTAGCCGAAACAAAGGCTGTTGTCTAAAAAGAATCGCTTCCAACTTTATAACCCAGTTGGATAAAAATGAGAGTACCGGTCCATTAACAGTGATCTGGGGCACATCGCTTACGCACATGTGGTTCACAAAGCACACAGCGCTCTCTCATTTAGTTTAACTGCAATGCTGATTAACAAACCTGACGACAGCGCACATAAGCAGAGCTAAGTGCCACCGTTTACATAGGATTTGAAGGGTTCGAGGGCTCGTTCACAGAAAATGTTCTACGATTCCCATTTATTGGACATAATTAAGCTATTGAAACTCGCGGGGGTATCAAGTTTTGGGCTAACCTACAGCGCCTTAATGAGACTCGGCTGACCTCTTTCTGTAATTCAATTACTGCGCGGCAGATTCTGGCCTGCAAAGTTTCAGTCTGCATTATCACGTGGCAATGGTATCCTCTGCATGTTGCGCCGAAATCACTCTGCACTCATGTTCTACATAGATTTTAACTAATCTGCATCCCAGCAGTGCTTTGGACAGTGGTGTTTTGTGGATTTATGATGTTTGAAGGAATTTTCTAACCACCTATCATGTACTAGGTAGCCAAGCATGAACACTGAATTAAAAATGTAAGTACAATAAAATATCAGGTTATTTTACCTGAGAAAGCATCCGATCGAAAGTCAGACTGAATGGGCTGTAGGGACACACGGCAAATTATTTTCTATTGTTTTTTAAAGAACAAAGATAATTAGAACAGATCTAACCTGTCAAACATTGGGCATCTCCACTGTACCTTTACACGGCCTCCCAGCGGCAGATTTATATTTGACTGAACACCGTTATCCCTGAGGTGGGTCATTGCTGTCCTTAGGGCTGTCCAGCTCCATTCGTTTCTAACAAAGCACATGTATTTCATTACGCACTGCATGGCCGACTTCAGCGTCAACAAAAAACAAGCTGCTCACCCAACAGAAAAATTTGTGTGTATATTTCTCCATAAGAGGGCGCTACATACCAACCACTCGGAAATTCAGGGTAACGAAATGAGCTGCGCAAACAGGGGGCAATTAAGTTCTTGATTGGAGCCTGTATACACGCAACGTAACATTACAGTGAATTTTAACCCCCAGCTAAATTGCTTTGTCATTAAACTGTTGAGCTTGTGTTGCTGTATGCTGTTCTATATTGTGGGGCACCGTCCAGGAAGAATTTGTGCAGTTTTCAAGGAGTTGACATTTTACATTTAAAGAGCTAAAGCGAAACCCAGGAATCTGCTGAGTTGGCATGGCATGTCTGCCTGAACGCTCTGGATATGCTGTGTTTGAGAGAAACCCCTGCCTGAACGCTGTGGATACGCTGTGTTTGAGAGGAATCCCTGCCTGAACGCTGTGGATACGCTGTGTTTGAGAGGAATCCCTGCCTGAACGCTGTGGATACGCTGTGTTTGAGAGGAATCCCTGCCTGAACGCTGTGGATACGCTGTGTTTGAGAGGAATCCCTGCCTGAACGCTGTGGATACGCTGTGTTTGAGAGGAATCCCTGCCTGAACGCTGTGGATACGCTGTGTTTGAGAGGAATCCCTGCCTGAACGCTGTGGATACGCTGTGTTTGAGAGGAATCCCTGGGTCAGGAGAACTGGGCAGCGCCAGTGTGCCCACAGCACCCCACTGTTCATCTCAGTAACAGCACAAACCTGCCTGCAGTCCACAGCAGATCATTAGCACAAAACCCACCAATCACAGCTCCCCTCCTAAGAGCAAATACAACAGGAGCACCAATGAGATGCTCCCCTGAGAAAGTGGCAAGCTGGGCAGGGTGTGTGTTACCCATGCTAAGAGCAGGGTACACTACCCAACTCAGAGTGTCCTGTCTTGCCTTGCCTTTTCTAAAGCTACCCCAGTGAAGCACACTTACCCAGAGAGCCAGGGTACCCCACATCACTTACCCAGAGAGCCAGGGTACCTCTCATCAGTTACCCAGAGAGCCAGGGTACCTCACATCAGTTACCCAGAGAGCCAGGGTACCCCACATCACTTACCCAGAGAGCCAGGGTACCCCACATCACTTACACAGAGAGCCAGGGTACCCCAAATCAGTTACCCAGAGAGCCTGGGTACCCCACATCAGTTACCAAGAGAGCCAGGGTACCCCACATCACTTACCCAGAGAGCCAGGGTACCTCACATCACTTACCCAGAGAGCCAGGGTACCCCACATCACTTACCCAGAGAGCCAGGGTACCTCACATCAGTTACCCAGAGAGCCAGGGTACCTCACATCAGTTACCCAGAGAGCCAGGGTACCCCACATCACTTACACAGAGAGCCAGGGTACCTCACATCAGTTACCCAGAGAGCCAGGGTACCTCTCATCAGTTACCCAGAGAGCCAGGGTACCCCACATCACTTACACAGAGAGCCAGGGTACCCCACATCACTTACCCAGAGAGCCAGGGTACCTCACATCAGTTACCCAGAGAGCCAGGGTACCCCACATCAGTTACCCAGAGAGCCAGGATACCCCACATCACTTACCCAGAGAGCCAGAGTACCCCACATCACTTACCCAGAGAGCCAGGGTACCCCATATCTCCAGGGACATGGCAGCTTACACACTGCTCGCATTCTCAGGGAACGGCTCATTGGTTCATTAAGTGTGAAGTCATTAATACAGCACAGCACTTTAGCTGCGTCTGCATCTGTGAGCTGCTCTGTGTTTTTGTGACCTACTCTTTCTGTAAACTGCTGCTCTGTGTGTCTATGAGCTGCTCTTTCTGTAAACTGCTGCTCTGTGTGTCTGTACACAGCTGGCAAAGGCAAACAGCATCTACAGTATGCAAGTCAAGTTGCCCAACCGTAACACACTGCCTGGTGCTCAGGACTGGATTCAGGTACAGACAGGAAATCAACTTCAATACCAATTCATAATAATAAAAAAGACTTTAATGAGGGCTTTTCAATTCATTAACTGGAGTTCAGTTGATTTCCTGAATTTACGCTGAACTGAGCTCAGTGAATTGGAGGGTTTTACGCCACGGTCATCCTGGACACCGTGATCTGAGAAAGGAAAACCAAAGAAGCAGAAAGAAAACTAGAGCACCCTGCTGCACCAGCGAAACAGAGAAAGCGCACACCACACAGCCCCTCTCTTCCCCGGACATGGAGGGGAGCGATAGCGTCTGAGCACTGTGGGATTGTTGGATGTCTCTCTTCTGCAATAGACCTGTCTGTCATCCAAAACCACTCTGAGTGCCCTGGTCAGTCCGTGGTCACTTTATGGTCACTCAGTGGTCAAAGCGGGCTGTGGTCATGTGCTGGTCCGTGTTAGCGCGCTCGCTTCAAGAGAATGTGAGAATGTGCGGAATCTGCAGAGATGCGCAAACGCACACACTCACACACCCATACACTCACCACACACATGTTCATGCACACACTCACACACACACACACACACCCATACATTCACCACACACACACACACACATGTGCGCACACACACACCCACACACTCACCACACACATGTGCGCGCACACACACACCCATACACTCACCACACACATGTGCATGCACTCACACACACACACAAACATACACACATGCATGCACGCACAAACACACACTCGAAAACAAACACACACACACAACCATACACACGTGTGGGCGCACACACACACACACAAACACACCCCAAAAGGCATACTGAAAACATTATTTTTAGTTTCAGAATCTGAGGAATCTTAGCTTCTGTTTTATTTACCACAGATGTTTAAAATGACAATTTATATGACATATTTATATTTAATAAATATGACTCTGTGTGAAATAGCAGGAATGAGACCTCATTAAATATGAATATGCCAACAACTGGCGCAAAATAACCTGCCCTACATTTGTAAGATACCTGGAATTTTCCAAGTGTAAATGAAAAGCCCCTTATCAACAGCCAACTATGTCATTGAGGAGTTAAAAGTGTACATGTATACAAAATCTGCAGGGATTTGATTTGTTTAATAAACAACAGAAAACGCAGAGCTAACCCTCACACCATGTCTGTGTGGCATTGTGTCCATTCTGTAGCTGGGTTTAGGGGAGCACAAAGCAATCTCATCACAGGCCGCTGGCTCCCCAAACGTGACGAGTCTCCCCGTGTGACCTCCCCATGCCCCACTGGGCTGAATGTGCCTTCTGCACAGAGCAGGGCTACGCTAATGCGCTCTGCTAGCGCAGCACTTTAGCACAAAGGTGCTTTCATGTCCTAGAGCCGCCCAGCCTGAACAGCAGAGCGCATTCAGTGTGCAATTAACTGCACCAGGGCCGCAGGACTGCTGAGGGAGCGTGAGGGCCGCTAGACTGCTGAGGGAGCGCGAGGGCCACAGGAGAGTGAGGGCCACAGGACTGCGAAGGGAGAGCGAGGGCCGCAGGAGCGCGAGGGCCGCAGGACTGCTGAGGGAGAGCCAGGGCCGCGGGACTGCTGAGAGAGCGCGAGGGCCGCTGGACTGCTGAGAGAGCGCGAGGGCCGCAGGACTGCTGAGGGAGCAAGAGGGCCGCAGGACAACTGAGGGAACAAGAGGGCCGCAGGACAACTGAGGGAGCAAGAGGGCCGCGGGACTGCTGAGAGAGCGTGAGGGCCGCAGGAGCGAGAGGGCCACAGGACTGCTGAGGGAGCGCGAGGGCCGCTGGACTGCTGAGGGAGCGTGAGGGCCGCAGGACTGCTGAGAGAGCGTGAGGGCCGCAGGAGCGCGAGGGCCACAGAACTGCTGAGGGAGCGTGAGGGCCGCCGGAGCGCGAGGGCCGCTGGACTGCTGAGAGAGCGTGAGGGCCGCAGGAGCGTGAGGGCCACAGAACTGCTGAGGGAGCGTGAGGGCCGCCGGAGCGCGAGGGCCACAGGACTGCTGAGAGAGAGTGAGAGCCGCGGGACTGCTGAGGGAGCGGAGGGCCCCTGGACTGCTGAGGGAGCGTGAGGGCCGCTAGACTGCTGAGGGAGCGCGAGGGCCACAGGACTGCTGAGGGAGCGTGAGGGCCGCAGGAGCGCGAGGGCCACGGGACTGCTGAGAGAGCGCAAGGGCCGCGGGACTGCTGAGGGAGCACGAGGGCCGCAGGAGCGCGAGGGCCACAGGACTACTGAGGGAGTGCGAGGGCCACAGGACTACTGAGGGAGTACGAGGGCCGCAGGAGCGCGAGGGCCACAGGACTGCTGAGGGAGCGCGAGGGCCGCAGGAGCGCAAGGGCCACAGGACTGCTGAGAGAGCGCAAGGGCCGCGGGAGCGCGAGGGCCACAGGACTGCTGAGGGAGAGCCAGGGCCGCGGGACTGCTGAGGGAGTGCGAGGGCCGCTGGACAGCTGAGGGAGTGCGAGGGCCGCAGGACTGCTGAGGGAGTGCGAGGGCCGCTGGACAGCTGAGGGAGTGCGAGGGCCGCAGGACTGCTGAGGGAGTGCAAGGGCCGCTGGACAGCTGAGGGAGTGCGAGGGCCGCAGGACAGCTGAGGGAGTGCAAGGGCCGCTGGACAGCTGAGGGAGTGCGAGGGCCGCAGGACTGCTGAGGGAGTGCAAGGGCCGCTGGACAGCTGAGGGAGTGCGAGGGCCGCTGGACAGCTGAGGGAGTGCGAGGGCCGCAGGACTGCTGAGGGAGCGTGAGGGCCGCAGGAGCGTGAGGGCCACAGGACTGCTGAGGGAGCGCGAGGGCCACAGGACTGCTGAGGGAGTGCGATGGCCGCGGGACTGCTGAGGGAGCGAGAGGGCCGCAGGACTGCTGAGGGAGCGTGAGGGCCACAGGACTGCTGAGGGAGCGCGAGGGCCACAGGACTGCTGAGGGAGTGCGATGGCCGCGGGACTGCTGAGGGAGCGAGAGGGCCGCAGGAGCGCGAGGGCCGCGGGACTGCTGAGGGAGCGAGAGGGCCGCAGGAGCGCGAGGGCCGCGGGACTGCTGAGGGAGCGAGAGGGCCGCAGGAGCGCGAGGGCCGCGGGACTGCTGAGGGACTCTGCCCAAATCATCTGGCCTCGTTTCTGTAACGTGACCTCCGGACGGCGTGGGTGTTTTTGGGGCCTGACACGGCAGGACGTGGTGGCCCTGACACCAACCCTGTGAATCATGGGGGCACTTCCTGTGGCCGTCCCAGTGAGGTGTCCTTCGCCCACCGATCAGGACCCAGCCGGGGTCACAAAAACAGGAAACTGGGGGACCAGGAACAAAAGCACAAGGATCCCAGCAGCCTCTTCTGCCTGCCTTTCCAGGAAAACAGGCAAACGCGGTGCGCTCAGGCAGCAGGCCAGCGCGGCGCAGAACGCTGATATAACCACCTGGACTCACCCCGGGAATCTAGCACGCATGAAGCACATTTACACAACTGATAATGTGAGGATATTGACAAGGGAAACTGAGGGTTATCCTAGATCAACAATTCTACTTTGCTTTATGAATATGGACCCTGTCTGTCTCCATTTAACAAGAGCAATGAAGAAATAAAGCTGTGTGTGTGTGTATGTGTGCATGTGTGTAAATGTGAGTCTGTGTGAGTGTGTGTGTGAGTGTGCCCCTTTGTTCTTGCAGTCTGACGCTGTGCTCTGTGTCATATAGACAGAGGGGGGAGCAGCTGGCATCCTGAACCCCCCCTATCTCCCCCCTCCCTTGTGGTAAGCAGTTTAAGCACAGGGGACTAAATCTGCACCCCCCACACCCCCACACCCCCAGGCCTGAGGGGGAGAGTGTGTCCTCCCTTTCTCTCCCAGTCTGAAAAGAGTCACCATTACCCAGCAGGGCCAGCCTAATTACTAATGAATGGACCTAAATTGCTTCATTTATATCCAAATTGAGACTGTTATTATTATTGCACTAAATTAGCACTGCTGTGCCAAATTAACATTGATGTGCCATATTTACATTACTGAGACAAATTTACATTACTGTACTAAATTAACACCGTTGTGCTACAATAACATTTTTCTGCAAAATTAACATTTCAGAGCTAAATTAATATGGCTGTGCCAAATTTACATAACTGTGCTAAATTAACATGGCTATGCTAAAGTAGCATTGCTATGCTAACTTAGCATTACTGTGCTGAATAAAGGCATGCCAGTGGAAGCTTCCTCGTTAGCACTGCAGGTCTGGCGTACTGAGAAAACTTATATCTGTTTTTACAGATGAAACCCTGATGACAGGAAGCACAGAGTTTCGTTGACAAACAGAGTGAAAATGTTGCCATAGTCACAGAAAGCCATTGCAGGTCTGAGAGAACAGCATAGCCCTCAGCCCTCCTCTTGCAACACAGAGTTTCAACACTGAGCGGCTCACTTAGGGAGGAAACGTCCAAATGCAGAACCTCCCCGGCCCCAAACCTCACTGCAGGACAGGAATCCAGTTACAATAACGCTTTTCCAGGAGAGAGCCACTCAGCCTAATTCCTCACATCACTTTGGTTTAGACTGACACTAAGAGGCTGGTTTCCAGTGGCACAGGAAATAATCAGCTGTAAAGCTGTACTCTGAAGCATCATTCAGACAGGGGGCTTGATTTTAATGCCAATCTCATAGAAGAAACACTCAACTTTCAGCATATTACCCTGAGTAACTGCTGCCATGTTTCTTTTAAACAAAGAGGTTTCAGTTTCACACGAGCAGAATATGATCTTCTCATGACTATAGCGGCTGCACTCCGACCTGCTCTTAAACTAACCACTCAAAACTGGGTTTGCCAAATAAACCATACACCACATTTTCAACATAACGTGGTACTTTTATTAACATCACATTTGTTTTCAGCAATTAAATTTCACTTCACTGGATCCAGGTCTAGCATGATATTAGCACTTCATTCAATTTAATTTTGTATTAAACTGAAGATGAATGCTTTAGGGAAGGGCCACTCCTTCACAGCAAGACTTTGGTTAGCAGAGATGAAATTCATTCTTCCATGCCCTGCTTTGACTGCATCTCATTTTCTGGTACAATGTATGTATTTAAAGCACAAAACAAAACACATTTAAATTGCTAAATAATCCACCACCTGTATTTCAAACACAGGGGCAGGGATTAGCACTGCAGTTTCCACAGACCGTTCCCACAGTGTCTGTAACACACAGTAATGCAGTATCGCAAATTAGCATGGCTGTGGTGAATGCTACAGCCGCCTCCACTAGAAATATATGCAGTGGGAAAGAGAGCATCCCAAGCCAGAGCATGAGACAGGGAGACAGTTTCACAGAAAAAGAGCCAGCAAGTCCAGTCCCTAAATTACAACAGACTAACTAGGGAAAGGACTTCCATAAAACCATCAAAGTCAGAATCCTCGCAGGTGTAATACCCCCTCTGTGTGTATTTCTGAGGAAGCTGTGGGGATACTGCAGTGCATACCTGCGCAGTGCATACCTGTGTAACTCCGGCTGCGACTGAGCCCTTCACTATTTCAGGGGAAGGAGCCTTTCGGTGGTTTGCATCCTGACCCAGCCCCAAAACTCCGGCTAATGACAGCGCTTCAGTTTCTCAAATCTTTAATTCCATGTAGCCTGTGCTACTGTTGGGACATCGAGGTTCCACGAACCCCATTACAGGCAGAGCTACAGACAAAGACTGGATTCAAAACACTGCACCTAATGTATGCATACTCTTCTAACCATCAAAAGCCATGATTTCAAAGTGCCTTTGCATTTTGTTTGCTGTTTAAATGGATGTACTGTATTGTCTTTTGGCCATGACAAGAGAGAGACATTCATCTAAATTGGTCTTTCCTGATAAGTGAAGGATAAAGCACCACCATAAGTGGAGCAGTCTGAGGTTTTATACCATGCTGTATGCCTGAGATGTGTGTGTCTGAAATCCTCTGCTGTCTAAGAAAGTCCTTACAGAGTAAATTAATCAAATCAAACTAAATCAAAAAGAAGCCAACCGCTGACAGTGGGACACCAGGGCTACCTTCCTCTGGCCCTAAGCCCAGCCCCTCCCACAGCACCTGCTCTCAGGGAGGGGCCTGGGGCCCAGCTGTCCGTCCACACGGCCCTGCGTCTGCACCCCAAAACAATGCAGGCAGTGTGGGGGCAGCCCCGGGTCTTCACAGCTGTGCACAGCACATGGACAAACATGCTGGAGGTGTGTGTCACAGTCAGGCACTGACTGAGCGTGCCCAGGGCTGGGTCAGTCACACAGGCACTGACTGAGCATGCCCAGGGCTGGGTCAGTCACATAGGCACTGACTGAGCATGCCCAGGGCTGGGTCAGTCACATAGGCACCGACTGAGCATGCCCAGGGCTGGGTCAATCACATAGGCACTGACTGAGCATGCCCAGGGCTGGGTCAGTCCCATCCAGTCATTCAGTCCATCCTGGTCACTCTTCCCACTAAGGCCCAGGCAAACACAGGTCAGTGCAAACAGGTCAGCGTATGTCTGTGCATGTCTGTGTCCATGTCCCGAGGGCCATCCATGTTTGTGCTGTTTTTCCTCAGATGAGCTCAGAAACATGGTGACTGGCGACAGACTGGAGCCCCTCCCCCATCATTAATTCTGCCATCAGCTCTCTGGCCTGTTCAGAGGGATTATGAGCCGAGCCTCTGCCCGCCCCCAAAACTTATTGTTTTAGTTGTTGTTTTTCATCTGCACCAGCAGAAGGGCTGAACAGATGAGTGTGAATTAACCCAGCTGTCCAGGTGTACTGGGGGGCGCACCATGAACAGGGCTACCACGTTAGCTGGCAAACTTTGGTTAACATGCCAACGTAAAAATAATAATGATGCTGTTTTACCAAACAGATAGTTGCTGACTGTTACTTTGCATTCTCTGAACATAAATTTGATATAGAGGAATTTGCTCTTATGAAGGAGCGTTGCTCTGAAACGTGTTAGCTGTTGGCTGTGATTCTCAATAAACGATGTTGCTGTCCAAAGTATTTTTTTCTTTTCAACTGAACATTTCCATGGATTAACAAAATGAAACTACTGGACTTCTGTTTGATGCACTGGTGCCATTTATTTAATATCAATGTAGAGGTAGTTTCATTACAGAAAAATAAGACTGACTCTTTTCCCCTGGTTTCAAACATTAAAAGCATTTTCCTGGAGAAAAAAAAATGTCTATGGGAGCAGGACTGACACTGGAGATGCAATGTGTTAATCACACAACATAATAATTTAATCACACAGTGTAATGATGTAATGGAACAGCGTAATGATGAAATGGCACAGGGTGATGATGTAATGGCACAGCATAATGATGTAATTACAGAAAGAGCGTTTCAGTGGGTCATCCCTCTGACCATTGGCGACCATCTGTGTGTGAATGTGACCATATAAACACCATGTCTCTCTGCCCCACTGAAAATCAGGTGTGTTTCCCTCAAACCCCAAAAACAGAAATGGTGAAGCCGCGGATTTTGGGTTTATGAAAAGGATGAAATATCTCGCTTCAATCATAATGGAGGTCCCGGCTGTGGGGCCAAGAATCCCATCACATTACGGCTGCTCTTCCAGGCCTGCTTTAGTGCTGCAGATGGGGAATGAGGGGAGGTGCTGGGGGGGGGGGCAGGCAATGGAGTTTTTTAATCCACACTGATGAGCAGGTAAAGATAAATCACTGAGAGGGACTGAGGCAGCCTGGAGCAAGGGAGATAAGAGCATAGAGCTGATCTAAGCACAGGCAAGAGCCGTGTGTCATAGTGCAGCCTATGCCTGACATATCAGGACATATCACAGCCTACGTCAGGACATATCACAGCCTGTGTCAGGGCATATCACAGCCTACGTCAGGACATATCACAGCCTACGTCAGGGCATATCACAGCCTACGTCAGGGCATATCACAGCCAGTGTCAGGACATATCACAGCCAGTGTCAGGACATATCACAGCCTACGTCAGGACATATCACAGCCTACATCGGGACATATCACAACACTGACAGCCTCAGGAATTAGAGCTTCGCCATATTTTAAAACCTGAAGCCCCATCCTTCCCTCCTTGCTTCAGCCGGGGTGAGTGAAACATCACTAGGAACGTATGCAAAACAAGCAGTGCCATCAGTCTGCCAATCATACTGCTTCACTGGAGAGTGATGAAAGGCTTTAAACAGCCAGTGATTGGCTGTGAATGGTAGCTCCGCCCATTAAACAGCTCATGAAGCCCTGCTCTCCCATCAGTACAGTGTAGGGTTCGAGTGTCCATGATAAAACACGCACATTATATTACATTACATGTACTTTTCAGTGTGGTACAGTAGTTGGGATATGGAGAGTTTGCAGGTCTGATTCCCAGGTGGGGCATAGCGACTGTACTGGGGCGAGTTCCCTGAGCTGCTTCAGTGAAATATCTGGCTGTGTAAATGGATAGTGTAAAAAAAGCGGAAAATAGGAAGTTGCTCTGTATGAGAGTTTCTGCTAATTGTTTCAGTGTAATGTAAAAAAAAAAAAAAAACATAATGTGCTCCAACCTCCATATGGTAAACTGAATTTGGGAAAATGACACACTTTCATCACTTCAGTGTGAAGATGGCTAACATTGGGTCACATGGTGTGTGAACCCGGTCACATGACATTCACTATGCACAGTTGCATGTTTGCTGCTATTCTCAACATGTTACAGAAGAAGTGATGCAACTGCATGCAACAGCTTCAGTGTGCAGCACCTACACGCTGACATCAGTATGAGTAACACAAAGAGATCCATCCTTCAGTGTGTTTACACCACCAACATGAAATCACATTATCTCCATGCCTCACCTTTTAAATTGCATCTTAAACTGACACAATTTCCGAGTCCTATTTCTGCTGCATCTCAAAGGGTGCGCTTTCAAACACAACAGACTGGTTTGAATATTTCAGTAAGAATGCTGACTGATTCATGCATAGATTAGGTGATGACAGCATTACAAAAGATGTAAAATGTGTCTGATTTATTTTTATACATAAAACCTGTACATTGCAGGAAGCAGGAGAGCAATCAAACAAACATGCAAAGGCACTGAAGCGTGAGATGCTGGGAACTCTGGGATATGGGCAAACGGACACTACGAGCAAACGGACACTACGGGCAAACGGACACTACGGGCAAACGGACACTACGGGCAAACGGACACTACGAGCAAACGGACACTACGAGCAAACGGACACTACGGGCAAACGGACACTATGAGCAAACGGACACTACGGGCAAACGGACACTACGAGGAGTCTTTGTTATAGTGGGATCTAAAGCAGGAGGGAGGCCGGGGGAGGGGAACACAGGCAGAGGGCCCAGGACTGAGTGTGGTGTTCAATCAATAAAATCTACATGCTGAATAACACGGCTATCCCCTCCAAAAAAACATAACGGGGGGCGTCTCCTGGGTCTCGTTACTGTGGGGGACCCCCACTTCCTCTGATCCCCACAGGGGGAGGAGCCTGCATGCACACATCACTTCCTGTGTCCCATCTGCCTTTGGGAGAGGTGGGGTGATGGTTTCTGTGTTTGAGGAGGACGCTGGAGGCGTGAGCAGAGCACAGTGCTCTGATGAAATTGCAGTCCTGGCTGGCTGCCTGCAAGAGAGAAAACCTTTATCCTTGAGCACTCAACAGCACACCTCCAGCACAGGATGCTAATCCTTTTATCGCACTTGTAATGGGCCGGGCCAATCTGTGAGCCCACTGCCAGCATCATGCGCCTTCCCTCTGCCTGGCCCGTTTCAGGGCCAGTGTCCTGCCACCCAGCCCCAGTGTGCCGCCTCTGCCATCTGAGTGCACTCAATGACGCGTGAAATGAGTCGTCATGTCATGTACGCCACCTCTCCGCCTTCTGTCCCCGACACAGCAAGCAGCCTCCAGCCATCAAACACACATGCTATTAAAACCTTTCCTTTAGCACAGCCGTCTGAAGCTGCACATGAGCCGGCGGGCGATGTGACAGCGTGAAGTGGCCATTTAGTGTTTGTGATTGTTTAACTGCCTCTCTTTGTTCTGTGTCATGCTTTATTTATCAGGTTTGCTTCCTGAACTTGCTGCTTTTGTGAACCACAAGCATTATTCATGAAGTGCCCCAGGGTGAAGTGGATGAAGTGCTGATCTGGGATCAAGTGTACTGTTCGTACCCCAACATTACCCACTATGAGCTTCCTGGCAGAGCTGATCCCAGATCAACACTCCTGCTCTGAGATTCCCTCTTTACTCAGATGCTGGTGTTTCTGTGTAAACACAGGTTTCTCTGGTCTCAGTGACAGCCTGGATGGATCATGCTTAAATAAACCCATGAAACTGGCTGGACTGTGCTGCTAGTTTTGAAGTCAGAGTTTTTGTCTCATAAAGGGAATGCAGGAATTCCCAGATAACCAGCCTGTTTAAAAGGAAATTAAAAGCAGGAAGAGGGAAAGAGCCTACAGCGGTCTGAAAAACTTTACGGCAAACTGGCACTTCATTTGACTGGTCTATAAATAGTGAGATTATTTATTCACTTGCAGTGTGCAACTTTAAAACACAGAGGTGACAGGAATGGTAAAAAAAGTGTGACCAATTCATCTTTTGACATGTGCACGTAAAACATTATGTAGCCGTTTCCATATTGAGCAGTAAAGTTAAGCACAAACCTCAAAAGCAGAGTGATTTAATTTCAGTAACTTGTAAGAATGAAGTTCCGATTTGAAACACAACTGGCAGAATGAAAGCGGGCTTATTCAGGGGTGGAACAGGGACAGCTGAGAGGAAACTGTGGGTGAAAGGGTGGGCTCTCGGTGTCTGCAGGACTCCAGAGTCCAGAGGACAGGCAGCTGGGATCCGGTCCGACAGAGCATGCTGGAGACAGCGACAGTGGCTCTGCGGGACCCCCAGCTTCAGAGAAGAACCGGTAGGCTGGGGGGCACTGGAGGGGAAAGGTCCAGTGAGGAGAACTCTGGGGTGGAGGGGAATGGCTGGTGACCCTTCACCCATCCTGCCCCTAACCTGAGTCAACCAATCACAGACCAGGAGAGAAGTACACTTCCCTTGGATTGGTCCAAAGATCAAGGAACAGATGTAACAGAATACGCACAAAATTACAAACACATGTGTTTCTCTTGTCTGTTCTTCTACACCTCCCCCCAAACCTCAAAATTTCTCAAGAGGTGAAACCCACCGACCCAAAAACACCCACTCATTCTCATTCTGAACGTTACTGTTTCGAGAGCGTCCCGAGTTCGAGTTTGAATCGTGACACTTCTATGGGACTGTTCCTCTCACTCTATGACAGCAGAACGCCAGAAAGGTGATTTACACCTAAGAACCGCAGTGACGCCATAATGGGTTACTTACATGGTGCTTTTACTGCCTCGGTTAACAGAGTGCGAACACAAACAGACGATTTATTATTCGAATTTACTTGCTCTTTCACTACCTTGCAGGCTAGTTCACGACTCAGAAATACAACTCTCATTCATATAGTGTAAACAACAACTCTGGTACTGAAACATGCTCTTATTTCAAGCCATAAAAGCCCAAAAACAAAAACATGACACTGACGCACACTAAACACATAGACCAAGTTTCCAGGAATAATGACACTGGGTGTGACATTCCCGTCACCTGAGTGACCCTCTTGTGACAGACGAGTGTAGCTCCATGCGCCTCCAATAACTCACTGCCCGAAGCGAGCCCACGTGAGCACGCTTCAAACCTTAAACTGTCTAATAGAACATTATTAACGTGGATAATAACATAATCATAATTATAATAATAACACCAAAACAGCAATGTCCATTGTTAATGAAAATGACTACAATATGACTACTCATTGTGTTGATACAGTCCACTTAGAAAGGATGGGCAAATCTAAAACGGCAGTCCGCCTATTCACGGTTTGTCTCATGCTGTATTCAAAAGTAACAAGTCGCCAAGAGCAACTATTATTTTTATTTATTTCAATTATTCGGAAACTTCGACGTGATACAAAAACTCGGTAATAATCGATATTACAATGCTACGGCAGAGAGAAGGATACCCGAAAAAAAACACAGATTGCCCCAAAATGTCCCACTACAGCATCGCTCACCACCGGTAACCGTTTGTAAGTGTACAAAGTTTGCCTTTTACCGTCGCTTGCGGTAGTTGTTGCTTTCTGTCATCAAGAAAACACTTTTCATATTTCACACAAACCGATTGTTAGATCTACATGCCGATTCATCTCAGCTGAGCCAGAAAAACAAGGCAAATAGAAAGAAAATCCGTACCGTCAACTCTCTCCCCGCCGCTGTTGCTTCACTCTTGTTCCGTTGTTCACAAAGCGAAGGTTAAGAGCGCTTTGCGAACCATTTGTTCATTGTCTCGCTAATTCTTCGCCGAGGTGTGTCCGTAAATGCGCCTTTTTTTCTCTCTTGGAAGCAGTACAACTGCAGATGGGACCAGAGCAAAATGTAGATCACTGGCCCAGAAGGATGGACGATATGACCCGAAGCTTGAGTCACGTAGTAAGCACCTCCCCCCGCCTGCCTTTATTCATAGCGGGGGAGCTCCGGGCGGAGACGTGTTGGTCTTCTGGGCGTGGTAGTATAGTGCGATATGCGGGTCCTCAACGAGTAAACACAGCAATCCAGCATTCAACCATGCTTGTTCATGCTTTCTTTTTAATTTTATTATGTTTATATAGGATATTGTAATTATGTACAGTTTTAGGAACAGAAAGTCAACAAAAGTATCTATGGTCTCTGTAAATATTCGCAATAAACAGGAATGTATTTTCCTTTAAATATAGCTATCTAGGGCAAAATATTGTTAAACAACCCGCACGTTAGTATTCCGAACCCAAGGCAAGCAAAGCACAAACGGACTAATCGAACATAATGAGATTACAAATAAAACAAATCATTTAGTTTGTTGTTTTTATCATTTATTTTGTGTTACCATACAGTTTTTGTTTATTTTATGTTTTACCATTGGTTATTTGTTTATTGGTTTGTTTGAGAGGTTGAGGTCAGTGAGGTGTAGCCTGGTTTCTCCCTGCAGGGAAACACCGATCTGGGAGAGACACTGGGAAATACCCCCAGTGAAGTAGTGTCCATGGGGTTCCCCAGGGCACCACCCCACAGCACCGTCCCACAACACGGGGACCGCCCCACAATACCAGACCAGCCCACAGCACGGGACCACCCCACAGCACCGCCCCACAACACAGGACCAGCCCACAGCACCGCCCCACAACACGGGACCGGCCCACAGCACTGCACCGGCCCACAGTATAGGCACCCAAAGCCACTAATGCAGTTATGATAAATACGCAGGAGCAGACGATGCATGCAGGCAGGGTGAGGAGAGATGGGAGAGAAGGCCTACATGAGAGAGAGAGAGAATCACAGAGAAGAGAATCCAACGCTGCATCAACACAGAGAAGAGAATCCAGTGCTGCATGAACAGTGTAAACTCACCATTTTCCTGTATTGTAGTTTTGACAGGCAGCACTCATATCACACATCATCCATATATAGACCCATATTCAGGGTTTCTGGGACAGCACGATAACGGGGCACCCCTCACCCCCTGCCCTGCATCATGAGTGGCATCATGACCCCTGGCACCTGTGCGCTGACATAAACTCAGAGCAATTGAGGGAAGCAGGTGACTCATTCAACCAGCCAGCACAGTGTGGCTTTCTCATTATCACTGACTGACAGGTGGGGCAGTGTCACTCCCTCTGCCTTTACACTGTGCACTGCATCACTCCCTATGGCTTTACATTGTGCACTGTGTCACTCCCTCTGCCTTTACACTGTGCACTGTGTCACTCCCTCTGGCTTTACACTGTGCACTGTGTCACTCCCTCTGGCTTTATATTGTGCACTGCATCACTCCCTCTGCCTTTACACTGTGCACTGTGTCACTCCCTCTGGATTTACACTGCGCACTGTGTCACTCCCTCTGGATTTACACTGCGCACTGTGTCACTCCCTCTGGCTTTACACTGTGCACTGTGTCACTCCCTCTGGATTTACACTGCGCACTGTGTCACTCCCTCTGGTTTTATATTGTGCACTGTGTCACTCCCTCTGGATTTACACTGCGCACTGTGTCACTCCCTCTGCCTTTACACTGTGCACTGTGTCACTCCCTCTGGATTTACACTGCGCACTGTGTCACTCCCTTTGCCTTTACACTGTGCACTGTGTCACTCCCTCTGGCTTTACACTGCGCACTGTGTCACTCCCTCTGGATTTACACTGCGCACTGTGTCACTCCCTCTGGTTTTATATTGTGCACTGTGTCACTCCCTCTGGATTTACACTGCGCACTGCGTCATATTTTAGCAGTTAAAAAGCAACTGCATGAATGTCCCTCCATGACCAAACATTCAACAGTTATGGTCACATGTTTTTTCTTTCTGTAATTATAAAAAAAGCATGAGCTAAAATCAGATTTGCATGTTTTTGCATCATCCTGCCCAAGGTCTTCCGTCATGACTGGCTGTTCTGGGGTACACCTGTAAGCCTGACCAAGCATCAGCAAATCACTCTGCTCTTTATTTAAGCAGTAAGTGCATTGAGATATACAGAATCCCCTTTTCAGAGAGACCTGGCCAAGACAGCAGCTTTACAGTGTCGATTAAATAAATTAAAATGCATTATGGTGCCCATTTTTCAATTTTATTGCCACAAACAGTGGATCAAAGAATGTATTGAAGGGGGTGCGCTGTCCCAGAAGATAAGTTAACCAAGTTACTCTGTTGAAAGGTATGCTGATTCTGTTGCCTTTTTGACGGCGGTCACTTGCAGGAACAATCACTTCCTTCTTTACGCTGCAAGGACAAGGCTTGAACTCAGGGACCTTTGCTGCATAAAAGCCCCCAAATAACCCCATCGGTGTGAACTCTCTCAGGTTAAGGTCCCAATGCCACCATAACGGCTCTCCCACACTGTCCCAGGGATAGTCTCTCACCAAACCTTCCCCGTTAACACTGCCTCCCTTGCTGCTGTTTAGCTAACTAATTAATTTTTCTTTCTTTTTTAAACGTTTTCCTTTTTTCTCTATCTGAACTCAAAGTGTCAGGCTTCCTCCAGCAGCCCTCTCCTGCAGACTCAGAGGGAGGCAGCCATGACCTGTGATTCATCAGGGAGCCCTTGCGCTGCTTAGCGCACTGCAGTCAGCAAAACGGTTACACACCCCCATGTCATCAAATGGGGATGAAATCAGCATGCAGACGGTTCACACAGTTGCAGGCACCTTGCTGACCAGGAGAGGCCGCTAGAGAGCGATGAGACCGATGACCTGGCATGACCCTGGTCATTCCCCAGTGAGGCCGAGCCTGCTGCTGCCTGCCGAGGGGCTCTAATGGCCTCCTCTAACACTGCGCTCCTCTCACTCTGCGCTCCTCTCACTCTGTGTTCCTCTCACTCTGCACTCCTCTAACACTGCACTCCTCTCACTCTGTGTTCCTCTCACTCTGCACTCCTCTAACACTGCACTCCTCTCACTCTGTGTTCCTCTCATACTGCGCTCCTCTCACACTGCGTTCCTCTCACTCTGTGCTCCTCTCACTCTGCACTCCTCTCACTCTGTGTTCCTCTCACTCTGCACTCCTCTAACACTGCACTCCTCTCACTCTGCGCTCCTCTAACACTGTGTTCCTCTCACACTGCACTCCTCTAACACTGTGTTCCTCTCACACTGCACTCCTCTCACTCTGTGTTCCTCTCATACTGCACTCCTCTAACACTGCGCTCCTCTCACACTGTGTTCCTCTAACACTGCACTCCTCTCACTCTGTGCTCCTCTAACACTGCGCTCCTCTCATACTGCGCTCCTCTCACTCTGTGTTCCTCTCATACTGCGCTCCTCTAACACTGTGCTACTCTCACACTGCGCTCCTCTAACACTACGCTCCTCTCACACTGTGCTCCTCTCATACTGCACTCCTCTAACACTGTGCTCCTCTCATACTGCACTCCTCTAACACTGTGCTACTCTCACACTGTGCTCCTCTCATACTGCACTCCTCTAACACTGTGCTACTCTCACACTGCGCTCCTCTAACACTGTGCTCCTCTCATACTGCGCTCCTCTCACTCTGCGCTCCTCTCACACTGCGCTCCTCTCACACTGCGCTCCTCTCACACTGTGCTCCTCTCACTCTGCACTCCTCTAACTCCTGTATATTTTGGGGGAGGAATGACAGATTATCTGGAACTTCCCTAGTGCTGACTCATGGGGGGAAATTACTGTTGTGTGTTCAAAGGGACCGTTAACCTCAGATTACCACAAAGACAGAGACCCCTCCCGCAAAGTCTCCTCCAACACCACACCCAGCACCTGTTTCCTCCGCAGCCCGGGGGGAGGGGGGGGGGGTCACTGTGCTCCACAATCAGAGCCAGAAACTGTGACATCACCTGTACATCATATGTGCAGATCACCGTTTCACCAAGAAACTGTCTGATAGGGAAACCGATTGGCTGGCAGCCCCTGCGGCTCTCCCTGGTTCTGTTACCTCACCTGTCCGTAACAATCCATAACCTACATTCTATCTTTACTTTAGTTATTAATGTTTCAGAGGATCTTTAAGGGTGGTCCTCATTTACAATGATGCCGAACTCACAGGAAAAAAGCATACTTAAAACAACATAAAACATATTTTTTTTGAATAGTGTGGATCATTCAACAATTACAACAGCTACAAACTGACCCAGGAAAGCCTGACATCAAGTATCTAAAATTTCCAAAAGGTTTAAGGTTTTTGATCCTTAACATTGACTGAATGTGAAGCCATGTGTGTCAGAATTTTTACAAATGGTGTAACACAGAAACAAACACTGATGGAATGATTCTCTGGTTCTTGCATTGAATGCAGCAATATCATCTGCTGTTATTGTACATGGCTTTGTGTGTATGTCACATACTGGTGTGACAGTGTCTCAGACTGCAGGTCTCCTGTGTTATGTTGTTCTGGTATTATGACATTAGCATTTTCACCAATGTCTGGAAATGTTTTTCATTGAACATCAAAACTGTACGTGCGTTGAAAAGGTAGGCATGTAACAGACTCTCACATCCAGACTGACTGGCACAGCGTACATTTGTGCACACCATTTACACAGCTGGGTGATAAATGAAGGGATACAGGTGACACACTGCTCTGCCTGGAACTGAACCTGCAACCTCAGAGTTACAAGATAAGTCTTTACCCTATACTGCTACTCTGGGGAAAAATAGGAAAAGCTGGAAGGAGGAACTCACAAAAAGGATGACCCTCAAAACAGTGTTCAGAGAAATGCTTGTGTGCGTCCAACCAAACATTTTCCCAGAGTTCCTGTTTTCCATAAGGCACAGCAAAGAAAGACCTGTGCCAAACAGAACTTGGGAAGAGCTATTGGCTAACATTTTATCTTTGTTTCACTGAAAAACACGAGCGATGTAAAGCACAGC
Source organism: Albula glossodonta (assembly GCA_019788955.1). Classification (NCBI taxonomy): domain Eukaryota; kingdom Metazoa; phylum Chordata; class Actinopteri; order Albuliformes; family Albulidae; genus Albula; species Albula glossodonta. The sequence continues at coordinate 46,300 of JAFBMS010000690.1, forward strand.
CCGAATTCTGTTCCGCAATGTGTGCTTTGTGTTCCCAGTGTTGGCAGTTTCCCAACGCCGCTGGCATGGCTCCAAAACAACTTCACTTTTCTATGATTGTCCTCTGGTCTTGGAGTACTAGCTTTGATCCGGTGCATTTGCTTTTGCCTAATATAATCTACATGCATCTACACTGAATGAAATATAAACCAAACTATATCGGCATAGTGCAGACATGGAAAAATAATTCCATGTAGCATTTACAATCGCGATTTCATCTCGTGAATTTCAGAAATCGCGCTGTCCGTTACAGGTTACTGTGGCAACGTTAGTCAGACACAAACATCACTTGCCTTATCGCGCATATGTCACCGCTTTTCTGTTTCTGTAAGCGTCGTCATGACTTCCAGGAAATCTTCAGCTTTTTATCATGTTGCCAGTGTGAAAACAAAATGTACTGAGCACTTTCTGATGACACGGTTACAGTTAATAAAATGTGCCCGACTCTGTAAACAAAAATTAACATTTTAAAATTTATAGCAGTTCTCCCTGTTCCCATATTTTCATTGAAGTACAGGATTTATGTACAGGTAAAATATATAAATCACAAATATAGGTATAAAAAGTCACATGATTACCATTCATATACCTAATTTGCACTTTATTCTCTGAAAATTCAAACATGAGAGCAGACTGTCACTCATAATGTTATGTAATTTACAGTAGTAACTCCTTAGATGTGTATTGCCTTGGTTAGAGTCCGTGGTGAACTTTAATTTACTGAATCAAACTAAATGGATTAAGCATCAACATCTCTTGATCAGCTTGACCTTGGACGTGCTCTTTACATCCCACAGACCTGAGGCACATTTTTACAGCTATACGATAAACAATCCCAGTGAATTCCGGCCGGTGTTTTATTCCACCCTTCCCTCAGCTCTTTATTATATCCCTCAGTTAATTCTACACAGTGGAAACTCACAAATGAGTTTAACAACATGGTCCAGCACTGACTGCCTGTACTGTATCAGTGCTCAAAGACGTAACAGACACATAACTGCAGCGTCATTCAGGCTTTCAGAAGAATCACTGAGGCCGTTGAGTTCAAGTGCCTTTCCGAAGGGGAGAACAGCACTGCCCCACCTCCAAACTGAACCTGCAACCTCTGAGTCAAAGCCCTGTTCCCTCAAACTAATACTACACTGCTACCCTAGTGGCGTTCCCCTAGCAACCAGACCCCCCACCCTCCTCACAACCCCCAGTACCAGAGAGCAGGAAGTGGTGAGCTGGAGCACTCTCTGCAACGCTGCCATCTTCCTGTGAAAGAGGTGCCAAGACCTGCTCAGAGAATGTGAGCGTCCAAACGGCAAACTACAAGCAGACACGAAAACTACATTAAAGGTGAGTGACTCCACACACATGCTGCTGCTGCTCCAAACTTTCCTGGTAACCCAGCACATGTATATCTCAGCAGGTTACAATGACTGCAATTTCCCATTGATCCACCATGACAAAACATTCTGCACAATCACCCAATCAGACTGGGCATGGCCTCATCCTCATTACAGCCCACCAGCGCTGAAATCCCCATTCTGCTGTTCGAGCAGCGCACAGAAAAGCAAAGCTACATGACAACATTGTTTAACCATTGATACACTGAATGTCTCCCTGGAAAGCACCAAACTAACTGCAAAACTCCCAAACGTAATGAATGGGTGTCATTCTTCTGCAGGAAATCTGTGAGTGTGGAATTGGGGAGTTTCTATCACTCGTAGCTGTGGCAGAGGCAGAGCCCTGGTCCAGACTTGCTGGAGTGTTACACACTGAGCTGTGCAGTCTGTGGCCAAATAAGGAGTCTGGATAGGCTGACTGGCCTGTGCTCATGTATTATGTTCCATGTGTCCCCCCGGGGTGGGTAAGTGACCTCTGCACTTAGCTGCAGGTATGACACACTGGGGTGGGTAAGTGACCTCCACTCTCAGATGCAGGTATGACACAGTGTTGCTGTAGTTGGACCTCCTGGGTTAAAGTGTCTTACAGGGAAGTGACTGTATCTCTTATAGGGACTGGAGCTTCTTTTCCACTCCTCAAACAGAGGCTACGCTGGGCTCCTGGACCCGACCAGACCTCCAGTCATTGTGCTAACGCTGAGGGCGGACCAGAGCAGTGGCCCCAGTCATGTTTATCTATGTATTCCTTTAGCACCTTTCAAGCTGGATATCATAAGATTCTTCAACAATCCATTTACGATAAGACAAAAGCACAATCCACAAGAGCATCAGAACAGAACATCTCCACACTGCGAGTAAGGAAAAGAAAACATTAGCAGAGGACTGATTCTCTGACCGTAGGTCAGTAATGAAAAGGGTTTAATTGCGGAAATGTCAGAGTTTGTGTTGAACTGTTTCTTCAGTTCAATATGAACGTATGCTCAGGACTGAGGGCTCCTCTCACTCAGCTGCCAGCTCAGCTGTGCATCACGTCCCATTACCTCAGGGTCTGATTATCCAAGAAGTTTGCTCAGTGTGACACACAGCAGCTCAGATTTATGGTCCTGTAATGCAGCCATCGATAGCCTATCTACCTAATTAAACCTGGACTGAATACTCAAATAAGTGCAGAGACTGGACATTACCCAAGCTCTTACACAAGCAGAGAACTGGACTGAAGTTTTGTCCAGTCAACTAAATCGATGAAAACTAATTTCAAATATTTCTAAAAACACAACAGTACAATATCTCAGAATTTACCTATCTACCATTAATGTAGTTATGAGAGCTGAGTCACACTGGACTCAGTACTGGCATGTCATTAGCCCGTTACACTGCTCTCAGTACTGACACGTCATTAGCCCGTCACACTGCTCTCAGTACTGACACGTCATTAGCCCGTCACACTGCTCTCAGTACTGACACATCATTAGCCCGTCACACTGCTCTCAGTACTGACACGTCATTAGCCCGTCACACTGCTCTCAGTACTGACACGTCATTAGCCCGTCACACTGCTCTCAGTACTAACACGTCATTAGCCCGTCACACTGCTCTCAGTACTAACACGTCATTAGCCCGTCTCACTGCTCTCAGTACTGACATGTCATTAGCCCGTCACACTGCTCTCAGTACTGACACGTCATTAGCCCGTCTCACTGCTCTCAGTACTGACATGTCATTAGCCCGTCACACTGCTCTCAGTACTGACACGTCATTAGCCCGTCACACTGCTCTCAGTACTGACACGTCATTAGCCCGTCTCACTGCTCTCAGTACTGACACGTCATTAGCCCGTCACACTGCTCTCAGTACTGACATGTCATTAGCCCGTTACACTGCTCTCAGTACTGACACGTCATTAGCCCGTCACACTGCTCTCAGTACTGACACGTCATTAGCCTGTCACACTGCTCTCAGTACTTACATGTCATTAGCCCGTCTGACTGCTCTCAGTACTGACACGTCATTAGCCCGTTACACTGCTCTCAGTACTGACACGTCATTAGCCCGTCACACGACTCTCTGTACTGACACGTCATTAGCCCGTTACACTGCTCTCAGTACTGACACGTCATTAGCCCGTCACACGACTCTCTGTACTGACACGTCATTAGCCCGTCACACTGCTCTCAGTACTGACACGTCATTAGCCCGTCACACTGCTCTCAGTACTGACACGTCATTAGCCCGTCACACTGCTCTCAGTACTAACACGTCATTAGCCCGTCACACTGCTCTCAGTACTAACACGTCATTAGCCCGTCTCACTGCTCTCAGTACTGACATGTCATTAGCCCGTCACACTGCTCTCAGTACTGACACGTCATTAGCCCGTCTGACTGCTCTCAGTACTGACACGTCATTAGCCCGTCTCACTGCTCTCAGTACTGACATGTCATTAGCCCGTCACACTGCTCTCAGTACTGACACGTCATTAGCCCGTCTGACTGCTCTCAGTACTGACACGTCATTAGCCCGTCTCACTGCTCTCAGTACTGACATGTCATTTGCCCGTCACACTGCTCTCAGTACTGACACGTGATTAGCCCGTCTGACTGCTCTCAGTACTGACACGTCATTAGCCCGTCACACTGCTCTCAGTACTGACATGTCATTAGCCCGTTACACTGCTCTCAGTACTGACACGTCATTAGCCCGTCACACTGCTCTCAGTACTGACACGTCATTAGCCCGTCACACTGCTCTCAGTACTGACACGTCATTAGCCCGTCACACTGCTCTCAGTACTGACACGTCATTAGCCCGTCACACTGCTCTCAGTACTGACACGTCATTAGCCCGTCACACTGCTCTCAGTACTGACACGTCATTAGCCCGTCACACGACTCTCTGTACTGACACGTCATTAGCCCGTTAAACTGCTCTCAGTACTGACACGTCATTAGCCCGTCACACGACTCTCTGTACTGACACGTCATTAGCCCGTTACACTGCTCTCAGTACTGACACGTCATTAGCCCGTTACACTGCTCTCAGTACTGACACGTCATTAGCCCGTCACACTGCTCTCAGTACTAACACGTCATTAGCCCGTCACACTGCTCTCAGTACTAACACGTCATTAGCCCGTCTCACTGCTCTCAGTACTGACATGTCATTAGCCCGTCACACTGCTCTCAGTACTGACACGTCATTAGCCCGTTACACTGCTCTCAGTACTGACACGTCATTAGCCCGTCACACTGCTCTCAGTACTGACACGTCATTAGCCCGTCACACTGCTCTCAGTACTGACACGTCATTAGCCCGTCTGACTGCTCTCAGTACTGACACGTCATTAGCCCGTCTGACTGCTCTCAGTACTGACACGTGATTAGCCCGTCTGACTGCTCTCAGTACTGACACGTCATTAGCCCGTCACACTGCTCTCAGTACTGACATGTCATTAGCCCGTTACACTGCTCTCAGTACTAACACGTCATTAGCCCGTCACACTGCTCTCAGTACTGACACGTCATTAGCCCGTCACACTGCTCTCAGTACTTACATGTCATTAGCCCGTCTGACTGCTCTCAGTACTGACACGTCATTAGCCCGTCTGACTGCTCTCAGTACTGACACGTCATTAGCCCGTCTCACTGCTCTCAGTACTGACACGTCATTAGCCCGTCACACTGCTCTCAGTACTGACACGTCATTAGCCCGTCACACCGCTCTCAGTACTGACACGTCATTAGCCCGTTACACTGCTCTCAGTACTGACACGTCATTAGCCCGTCACACGACTCTCTGTACTGACACGTCATTAGCCCGTCACACGACTCTCTGTACTGACACGTCATTAGCCCGTCACACTGCTCTCAGTACTGACACGTCATTAGCCCGTCACACTGCTCTCTGTACTGACACGTCATTAGCCCGTCACACTGCTCTCAGTACTGACACGTCATTAGCCCGTCACACTGCTCTCAGTACTGACACGTCATTAGCCCGTCACACTGCTCTCAGTACTGACACGTCATTAGCCCGTCACACTGCTCTCAGTACTGACACGTCATTAGCCCGTCACACTGCTCTCTGTACTGACACGTCATTAGCCCGTCTCACTGCTCTCAGTACTGACACGTCATTAGCCCGTCACACTGCTCTCAGTACTGACACGTCATTAGCCTGTTACACTGCTCTCAGTACTGACACGTCATTAGCCCGTCACACTGCTCTCAGTACTGACACGTCATTAGCCCGTTACACTGCTCTCAGTACTGACACGTCATTAGCCCGTTACACTGCTCTCAGTACTGATGCATGTTACTGTCTAAGTGCTGACTCAGTACTGATGCAGAGCCACGGTGCCGGGCATTAGCAGCCAGGATTGTGCAGACAGAGCTTGCATTTTTACCCCTGGTGTTCCCCCCACAGCAGCTCTGCACCTTTGGTAGTAAAACTATTGTTTTCTAATGGACTGTGAATAAAATGAAAATGTAGGACAGTAATGTTGAGATGCTGCAACACAATGAAAGGACGGTTTTTATGGCTGTCGGTTTCCTGTGTAGTGAGCGAGACCTCGCTCAGCTGAGACATGGAGAACAATCAGCGGGACAGCAGAGATGTGCTGACTGCACAGGAAGCAGAGTACCGAGGTCCTTCCAGAAACGCCCTGCACATTGAGCGGAAGCAAAATATACAATGCGAAGGTCAGGCAAGACCACTGCCTTCCAGGAGCGAGAGAGCAAGCTCCTAAAAACAATATACAATCAACCCATATTTACAGGAAAACAGTCACAATAGAGGCTACGCAGACTGTCCGCTTCACCTATGCACAGCTACGTCACTAACCAGCCGACACCGGGCTCAATGTAAACCAGTCTGTCACTGCAACATGGCCTTCTGTACTCAGGGAATGAGTGGCCTGTCTCAGACACAGGACTGAGGCACGGAGGCACTCATGGGACATAAGCTGGGATCACAGGAGAGACAGTCCCTCAGAGAACACGACTGACACGACATAACATTCAGGCCTGTGAGAGCTCACACCCCTCAGGGACAGATGGGGCTGAGAGTCTCGGAGGTAAGATCAGCAATAAAGCTCACACCGTGTAGCTCGCGTTGAGCGGGGTTAGAGGGTGTAACTGCAGTGCTGAGAGAGACTAACAGTGAGCGCCGCTGCTTCAGAGCGCCCCGTCTGACAGGCAGTGCTTCATGTCGGGGGTTTGGTATTTCCACTCTGTGCATAATGCAGAGACGTAAATTATACCTGATGGGTCTCCTCGTCGACCACTCCGTCTCTGCAGCAGTCAGTAAACATTTCCCCACACTACAAACAATGCCTTTCACTTACTCACGGGTTACTTTCAGTCTTACAACATCCATTCTACAGACACTTCTCTTTAGGGCAGAAGGGGTGACTCTGGTTTAGGAGAGCAATCATTTATCATTAAATGTTGAATTGATGTGCGTCAGTTGCAGAACCGGCCTGAGCATTATTTCTGGGGTTTCTTTTTGCGTGTTTGTTTTGGTTTTTTAAAGGCTTGTGCTCTATAGAAGGCCCCTCTGTGCCTGTGGAAGTACAGAGAATGAGCACACAGCTCACAGCTGCAGCTTCACACTCCTCCTGAGACTGTCTATCATTAACACATCATTTACCCACAGACCACTGGAGCTCTGCTGTGCTCTGATTGGCTGAACCCCCTTGGCCCAGATGTGCCGCACAGGAAGTGATGAGGAGAATCATGATTAGGATCAGAGACAACACTAAACTTGCCAATCAAACGCAGAGGTCCCACAGGCTGACATCGCCCTTATCCTTGCCCATCCAATCGCATTTGCATGTGACACCAAAGGGGAGGAGTTGCCATGGATTCAAAAGATTCACCAGAAACTCCTACTGTCCACAGATTTTACAGGCCTACAGACAAATTTCAAGAGAGACTAGTCCAGTGCTGTATTACAGTACAGAATTGTCTTTATTTCCATAATATTGCAGTTGATGATGTCACAAATTAATATTCAGAAGATGTATAAAATTGGCATGTTTGGGCTTCATTGATAGACCTATCGGTGTCGCAGAGCTGAGTATCTGGTGTGCCTATAGAATCTGTGACAGAACTTTCAGTGTTAAGATCACAGAGCTGAGTATCTGGTGTGCCTATAGACTCTGTGACAGGCATCTAGGCCCTCCCTGTGGATTGCTTTTTCCAGATAAGAAAGATCATTTGCAGCAATAATATGCAAAACTCACAAAAAATATGGAAAAATCTGCCTTTGTGTGACACCTGGCTTTGTCAAAGCTTTTTGCATCCAGACCATGTGTGCTTTTTGAAGGGGGAAAGGAGCTGGGGTGTGCTCTGTACCTGATAACGCTCCGTCTGGGGTCTCCTGGGAGCAGGTCCCTGCACTCTGCCCCTCCTGCAGAGGAGGGAAGGAGAGGCACAAGCTCATTGTGGTACCACAGTGTGTTATCCTGATGCTTACATGAGCAGTGTGTTATCACTGTGTGTTATACTGGAGCTCACATGAACATAGTGTGTTGTCACAGTGTGTTATCCTGGAGCTCACATAAGCACAGTGTGTTATCACAGTGTGTTATCCTGGAGCTCACATAAGCACAGTGTGTTATCACTGTGTGTTATCCTGGAGCTCACATGAGCACAGTGTGTTATCCTGGAGCTCACTCACAGAACACACACAGCCTCACACTTTATTTACAGGGTCGTCTCATCAGCTGGTGTGTATGGGGTGTCTTTGACCACTCTGTCACACCATTCTCTCACTTCTGCATACTGGGCAGAACGTTAGCTCTGCTAACGTGCTAAAACACTCCTTCACACTGTGGAGCAGGAGTCCCTTCATTACTCTCTCCAGTGTTCGACACTCACAAACGCTCTCTGCCAGACAAGAGGACGGCACTCTCCTTCAGTGTCATTCTGTTCACGGTGCTGTAGCAAATACACAGCTGTCCTCAAAAAATACCAGGGCAAATGTGTATGTCAAATGTATTTTATGACTGTTATGAATACTATAGTTATTATAATGATGATTATGACTGTATCACAAGCTTTAAAGTTAAATATTTGCATGAATTGAAAGACTCCCACAAAACATTGTGGAAAACAAAATGTGAGTGCCAAAATTCAACAGATATTATGTAAAAAAGAGGAACACAGAGGTACACAGCGGACAGCTGGGGCAGCATTCAGAAGTGCTGCAGTCAGCTGATCACTATCAGTGTTTCATTAGAGCTGGGCTTCACTGTGTGTGAGGCCATTTACAGATTAAATCAGCAGTAATGACACTTCCCTCATATCTGATATGAATTTTCAGAACAGGAACATTTGAAAGCATGTCAGATGCAGTTACATCTTCTGCTCTGCTGTTGTGTGTTCAGCATGAGGAACTGACCAGATTCAACTGTTCTGAGAATAAAAGCAAAAGCTCACCATGGCGGCCGGTCTTCAGCGGGTGAACGGGCGCAGATACAGGCGTAACGGCTGTCCCTGTGTGGCCCTCTATGTGCTCCGGTCCTCTCTGAGGGACTTTCTTGCTCTCAACGCAGTGGCGAAGTGAAAGTGTCAGTGACAGGCTGCACACAGGGGGCCGCGTGATTCATAAACACACATAAAAACAGCGTCTACCCTTCCTGTGTGTGGTCTGGAGCTCTCATTGCTTATTTGCATTTACTGCAAATAGCATATACTGTATAATTCTGCTTTTGTTTGCAGGATATAGACTTCTATTTTAATAAATACAAGACTGAAATGATTTCAGATATTCAGTGTCTGAGCAGCTTTTAACAGGCTGACTGCGTGCCTTTCGTATCAGTTCACTGTGATAAAACAGACAAGTATAATAAAGTGTGTTATCACAGTGTGTTATCCTGGAGCTCACATGAGCACAGTGTGTTATCACAGTGTGTTATCCTGGAGCTCACATGAGCACAGTGTGTTATCACAGTGTGTTATCCTGGAGCTCACATGAGCACAGTGTGTTATCACTGTGTGTTATCCTGGAGCTCACATGAGCACAGTGTGTTGTCACTGTGTGTTATACTGGAGCTCACATGAGCACAGTGTGTTATCACTGTGTGTTATACTGGAGCTCACATGAGCACAGTGTGTTGTCACTGTGTGTTATCCTGGAGCTCACATGAGCACAGTGTGTTATCACTGTGTGTTATACTGGAGCTCACATGAGTACAGTGTGTTATCACTGTGTGTTATACTGGAGCTCACATGAGCACAGTGTGTTATCACTGTGTGTTATCTAGAGACCCAGTGAATCCTGCCCCATCCCCTCACCCCTTAGGGCACCCAGCAGCTAATCCTTGCTCTGCTGCAGCTTTTCTGCAGTGTAGAAAACTGTGTTTTATTTCTATGAAAACATGCGTCTATCTTTCATCTTCACCAGCCACACCCATGACTTCACCCTGACAGCACTATCAGATTATTAAGCGGCTCATCGTGGTTTTCCTGTTTCCTGAGGCTTAGATACAGTACGTTTCCTGTTGATCTGCATGTGTGCGTAAAGATGAATTATGTTTTCCATAAATAATATGAATCATTCTCCTGTAGAATAGTGTGTGGTGTGTTTCAATGTATATCAGTCATGTCATTTAAATGCATAAGCATGCAAACCCCATGCCGATCAGAGCAGCGGCCTGTTCTGACACACTTCAGAGCAGCGGCCTGTTCTGTCACACTTCAGAGCACCAACCTGTTCTGTCACACTTCAGAGCAGCAACCTGTTCTGTCACACTTCAGGCTGGGCCTATTCTGTAACACTTCAGAGCAGCAACTTGTTCTGTAACACTTCAGAGCACCGGACTGTTCTGTAACACTTCAGAGCACCGGCCTGTTCTGTAACACTTCAGAGCACCGGCCTGTTCTGTAACACTTCAGAGCAGCGACCTGTTCTGTAACACTTCAGAGCAGCGACCTGTTCTGTAACACTTCAGAGCAGCAACCTGTTCTGTAACACTTCAGAGCACCAACCTGTTCTGTAACACTTCAGAGCACCGGCCTGTTCTGTAACACTTCAGAGCACCAACCTGTTCTGTAACACTTCAGAGCACCGGCCTGTTCTGTAACACTTCAGAGCAGTGACCTGTTCTGTAACACTTCAGAGCAGCAACCTGTTCTGTAACACTTCAGAGCACCAACCTGTTCTGTAACACTTCAGAGCACCGGCCTGTTCTGTAACACTTCAGAGCACCAACCTGTTCTGTCACACTTCAGAGCAGCAACCTGTTCTGTCACACTTCAGGCTGGGCCTGTTCTGTAACACTTCAGAGCAGCAACTTGTTCTGTAACACTTCAGAGCACCAACCTGTTCTGTAACACTTCAGAGCACCAAACTGTTCTGTAACACTTCAGAGCACCAAACTGTTCTGTAACACTTCAGAGCACCAACCTGTTCTGTAACACTTCAGAGCACCGGCCTGTTCTGTAACACTTCAGAGCACCAACCTGTTCTGTCACACTTCAGAGCACCAACCTGTTCTGTAACACTTCAGAGCACCGGCCTGTTCTGTAACACTTCAGAGCACCAACCTGTTCTGTAACACTTCAGAGCACCGGCCTGTTCTGTAACACTTCAGAGCACCAACCTGTTCTGTAACACTTCAGAGCAGCAACCTGTTCTGTAACACTTCAGAGCAGCAACCTGTTCTATAACACTTCAGAGCAGTGACCTGTTCTGTAACACTTCAGAGCAGCAACCTGTTCTGTAACACTTCAGAGCAGCAACCTGTTCTGTAACACTTCAGGCTGGGCCTGTAGCTTTTTAACTAACTACAGGCCCAGCAGCAGTGATTGTGGTTTCTGCTCAACCTCAGAAAATAACAAAAAGTCTCCATATCTCATTCTAACCTGATTATTATAGCTGATAAACAGCAGAATGTCAGGTGCAAAGTGTTCCTGCTCAAACCTCCTGTACAAAGCTGGACACTCTGATCTCTCTGCAGTCCAGGTACAACAGACAAAGACAGACTGATACATTTTTAAAAATAAACAAAATAAAGAAAATGAGCTGTAGCGTGTCAGTGCATAAAGCCTCGCTTCCTCCATGGGGGGCCCAGCCTCCACATGTCTCTGCCCCGCCGTGGTGCCAGACGCCTGGTCAGGTATTGTTCACATATTGTTGCTGGTGTCAGGTGGAAAAATGAACAGGCTGATTAAATAAGCAAGAGTAGGACTAGAAAAATTCTCAAATGTTGCTGATCTGTCCTCCACGTGGAGCCCTAAATTAAAGACTGCTCATGCACATCACAATTATTTAGAACACATTTAAGGACTGTTTCCTTAGAAATGAACTGAGCAGATGTGCGGACTCGTCTCATCATTAAACCGAAGATTGAAGATCAAACCTGCGGAGTTATGAGGATAAAGCAGCCAGCAGCAAACGCTCGTAAATGCACCACTTCACTCCTTATCAGAAGGGTCTCTGAACTCAGTCTAAACTCCTCTTGGTTTATGGTTTTTGATCTTAACTGGCAGTATCAGAGTTTCTGTGGTGAAACTAAAGGAATGCACCTGGAAACACTGACTGAGCTGTGAATGTCAAAGCCGACAGTGACAGAGGAAGCGCTACAGTGGCTGTGTGCTCAGCGTGAGTGACAGTAAACCACAGCGCTGCACCCCGGCCTCATACCGCTAACGCCTGCACTGTTTCCATGAGAAAGTGGGGAGAGGTAGAGAACACAGACCTGGCCTTGCAGGTGCACAGCATGGCCTTTAATGACTTTAAGCAGTGTGACATTTTATTTATAAACATTACACCACCAGATCTGCCCCTCAAACCAACAAAAAGCCAACATCACAAAACACACATGCTCTGTTGTACCTGTACCTGTACCTGTGCAAGCCCTGAGAAAGTGACACAGCACACAATACTCACACAATAAATGCATGCAGGATATTTTTTAATAAATGTCATCTTAATACATGACAAAATACACTCATATTTCAAAAGGGAATTTTGTAAAGTAGAGTTATGAATTGATAATATTTGGGAGTATTGCCATGGAAATAAACATCAAGAACACAGAATTGCAAGGTTAACCATTTGTTGTCTTTATGTATTATGCATTTGTGAGCATGTAGAGTCTGTACTGGGTAGACTCTGTGTAGACTCTGTGTACAGGGTAGACTCTGTGTAGACTCTGTGTACAGGGTAGACTCTGTGTAGACTCTGTGTACAGGGTAGACTCTGTGTAGACTCTGTGTATGGGGTAGACTCTGTGTAGACTCTGTGTACAGGGTAGACTCTGTGTAGACTCTGTGTATGGGGTAGACTCTGTGTAGACTCTGTGTATGGGGTAGACTCTGTGTAGACTCTGTGTACGTGGTAGACTCTGTACCGGGTAGACTCTGTGTAGACTCTGTGTACAGCGTAGACTCTGTGTACAGGGTAGACTCTTACATAAATGCTCCAGGCTGAGATTCAGAGGAAGCTCATAAACTGCAGCAGCTAATACAACACAACCACTGCTACTGCAGCAGCTAAAAACAACACAGCCACTACTACTGCAGCGGCTAAAAACAACACAACCACAGCTACTGCAGCGGCTAATACAACACAACCACTGCTACTGCAGCAGCTAAAAACAACACAACCACTACTACTGCAGCAGCTAATACAACACAACCACTGCTACTGCAGCGGCTAAAAACAACACAACCACTGCTACTGCAGCAGCTAATACAACACAACCACAACTACTGCAGCGGCTAATACAACACAACCACTGCTACTGCAGCAGCTAAAAACAACACAACCACAGCTACTGCAGCGGCTAATACAACACAACCACTGCTACTGCAGCAGCTAAAAACAACACAACCACAGCTACTGCAGCGGCTAATACAACACAACCACTGCTACTGCAGCAGCTAAAAACAACACAACCACTACTACTGCAGCAGCTAAAAACAACACAACCACTGCTACTGCAGCAGCTAATACAACACAACCACTACTACTGCAGCGGCTAAAAACAACACAACCACAGCTACTGCAGCGGCTAAAAACAACACAACCACTGCTACTGCAGCAGCTAAAAACAACACAACCACAACTACTGCAGCAGCTAAAAACAACACAACCACTGCTACTGCAGCAGCTAAAAACAACACAACCACAACTACTGCAGCAGCTAAAAACAACACAACCACTGCTACTGCAGCAGCTAAAAACAACACAACCACTGCTACTGCAGCAGCTAAAAACAACACAACCACAGCTACTGCAGCAGCAAAAAACAACACAACCACTACTACTGCAGCAGCAAAAAACAACACAACCACAACTACTGCAGCAGCTAAAAACAACACAACCACAGCTACTGCAGCGGCTAATACAACACAACCACAACTACTGCAGCAGCTAAAAACAACACAACCACTGCTACTGCAGCAGCTAAAAACAACACAACCACTACTACTGCAGCAGCTAAAAACAACACAACCACAACTACTGCAGCAGCTAATACAACAATAACTATTGTCATTGCTTCAACCTCAACAACTACAATTATGATAACTGAAATTACAACTACAACAGCGACCACTTAAAAACACACTATTTCTGCTAAAACTAGAAAGACATAAAATCTTTATGTACATAACAATTGGACTGTGCTGTGTCACCCAAAATCACTTTGTCCAGGCACAGAGTCAGAAACATTAAAAAAGGCTTATGTTCAAAAATAACAGTTATGCAGTTAATTGTTTGAGCCATCTACATTTATTTCATAAATATGGCCTATCTGAATTTGTAACTGAATAACCTTCTAAAACAATGGCTTCAGAAACAATGTTTAAAAAATCTGGGGTTGAGGTCAATGCAATTCAAATTCAGTCGGTTCAGGAAGCAGACTGAAATCCAATTACACTGAAATATCCTCATAAAACATCATGGGCATTTTTAAGTCCTGATCTGGGTTTCAGCTCGTTTCCTGACGTAACAGGGCTGAGTGGGGAATTCTCCCGAGGCGTAGCAAAGCCCTGATATGTGCTTGTGTCTGCACTTTGCAGACAGAGAGACCACACAAAGCTGCTCACTGTCAGGTGTGCCATCTGCCACAGGGCGACATAAGACCCTCTGCACGTGCTCAGTACAGCTTTCATACACCAGCCGCGGCCCTGCTGGACCCACTCATTCCCACACTGTGCTGCTGGGCCAGCAGAAGTGCCACAGCCTCATCTCACTCCTGAGTTTGTGGTCAGTTATGGTGATTCAGCACGATGCAGACGAAGCTCAGTTAATATGTTAATATGTCTGTTAGCTCCTCTGAACCATAACCCCGATTCACTGGTTCAGCTCTGAATCATAACCCTGATTCATAAACCTGATTCACTGATTCAACTCTGAGTCATACCCTGTCCTTCACTGATTCAGCTCTGAATCATAACCATGATTCACTGATACAGCTTCGAATCATAACCCTGATTCACTGATTCAGCTGTGAGGTCCACCCCTGTCCGTCACTAATCCAGCAGATATTTTAGACCTCAGAGGCAGTGTGTGTGTTGGGTATGAGTCTTAATGAACAGTCAGTGCAGGGCTGGCGTGTGGACTGTAAAACAGCCTTTGATGGCTGGTCTGAAAACCAGACCCCTTGTGAGAACATGTGCTCTGCAGGTTACTGGCCTGTTACACAAGGATATGCGCTCTGTTAAACACACGTCTGCATGCACAAACACAGACACACACAAACACACAAAGGCATGCTCAAACCTACAACACACAGTCAGGGTCTAATTCACATACATGCATGCACACAAACACACCATCTGTGATGGGCCTGCAGGCCTGAGTCTCCCACCAGGAGCTCGTTAGTCTGCTCTCGTTAAGTCTGGGCTGTGGCTTAATTAGTGTGATGCTCATGTCACAGACAGACAGTTTAAACACTTTAAAGCCCAGCATGGAAGAGGCTTTCCACAGGACAGACCCCAGCCCAGAGCCACGGAGTCTTACACACAGATACCATCACACCAGAGTACACACACACGCACACACACGCACACACGCACACTCACACACACACACACGCACACACACACACACGCACACACACACACACACACACACATGTGCACACACACACACACATGTGCGCACACACACACACACACACACACACACACGCACACACGCGCACACACACTCACACACGCGCACACACACACAAACACACACAAACACACTCACACACTCTGGAGCCCAGCAGATACATTTAAATACGTTTAAACATTTATACGTTTAAAAGCAGGACAAAGAACAAAACCAATGTGAAAACCACTAATTAAACTCATTTGATTTATGTCCTGTCACATCACATGTTTGTAGTTAATGTACCCAAAATGTTGCGTTATGCGCATATGACTTTATTATCCCTCACACATCTGTATGAAGGATGCCCAGTTTCTTTCAGCCGGTCTGTTTGGGTCACTCTGAGTTTTGAAAAATAATTGCAATTGGGCAAATAACCCCGATCTGCTCAGTCAGGATTATTGGTGCTCGTCTGTGCTTTGTCGCCCCCTGCTGGATCACACGAATAAAACCAATGGTCATATTCCTGGCAGGAGCTCAGGATGCTGAGGTCAGCAGAACTCCCTCCATAAGGGAATCCTGTTCCATTTCTCAGGGTCTTTGCACAGTAATGATAATGCACAGCAATGTGGCAAATCATATTTTACTGCATCTGCCTCACAAAACACCACTGGACAAAACAAGTCTGTTGAGCTGAACTGATCTCAAACATGTATGATGTACATTTGTAAGAATAGTTCAAAGATTATTATTAATTTCTTTATCAAATCATTCATATTTTTCTGTAGTTTTGACACAAATGAATCTCATACATGTATTTTTTATTTATATTTGTACCCCAATTTTCTAACCTTCCCCCCACTGGAATTTACCCATAATCAATATCACAAGAGCAGTCAGAGCAAACTGTCAATATGACTGACAGCATCTGCAAGACAGACAGCATGAGGACAGAACAAAGTGTCACTCTTCTCACGTTTATGATTATTTGGTATGTCCGACCAACTATTGTCTCCAGGTTTTAATTTTTCAGAAAAATATATCATTGCCCCTTACAGGTACAGTGTAATCACTGCTAAATAAATAGCAGCACAGTGAGCAGGTTACAGACCCCACCTTTCATGACAGCTCTGGAACTGGAGTGGAACACTGTGAAACATTCGTAAGAGCAATGCGTCGATGCACACAGCTATAAAGCATGTCACAGTATGCAGCAGGATCTGATGGATTGCTGCCAAATGCTGTACAGTTGCAGTTGCATCATCAAGTGATTTTCAAAAGAATTGTCACTTTTGTTAAAAGAATAATTCACTTTTTTGACATTAAAACTCAATAAAAGTTAGTTGTAAGTACAACTTGAGTCTGAATTTTAGGTAAATACAATAACATCAACAAAAAATGAACAGCCTAAGATAAGGCAAAAACGTCCGGTCACATAGAGGAAACAAGACTAGGCACTGCTCCTATGGGCTGCAGCTCTGGTGGCAGCACTGCCCTCTAGTGGTTGCATACTGTAAAGCATGCAGATGCTCAGGCACCGTCTGAAAGTGTGTAAGCTTGAGGAAAGTAACATACAGAGATTCACCCATCTTTTGGTGAGAAGACTCTGCACAGGGTCTCTGTGCCTTTTTCTCAGGGCCTGGTCTGGGGCACAGAGAGACTCCACACCTCCATTCCTCTCTAGTTGGGTTCCTCAATGTCTGTCTCTCTGCAGTTCCTCTCCAATCCAGTAGGGGGCATGGGGTGGTGTCTTTCTGTCTCCCTGGCAGAGGCTGTCAGAGGTCAGGTTCATGGGCTGGGAGCAGAAAGGGGTGGACCCACTGGAGAGGGGCGGGGACAGTGATCTCGCTGCCCCTGGCGACAGTGCTCGGCTGTCCTGGCTGCTGTCAAGCTCAGAGCCCTCATCCGACAGCCCTGCCGTGTCAACCTTAAAAAACACCTCCCAGGAGGGGGCGTCCAAACCAGGCCCCACGTCTGGAGGAGCTCTCTGCTGACCCCCCCCTTCAGAGGTCCCTCTCTCAAGGCTCCTGGACACCGCTCGGCCTGCTGGGAGGATATCAGCAGTGAGCTCACTACCCTCCTCCTCCTCATCATCGTCATCATTGGACTCGGTGCAGTCCATGTAGTTCAGTCTCATTTGGCCAAGGTGAGTTTCTGCATGCAGTTCCTCCTCCACGCAGCGAGAGGGTGATGTTTTCTCTGAGTTTGCAGAAAACAAAGAAAATGGCAGCTCCCATTTCCCTTGTAACTTCCTCCTCCAGGGAGTAACTATGTCATCCTCAAACAGCTCATCTTCCTCACTGTCTGAATCTGCAGAGCACAGGTGTAATCCATTCATTTTCTTTCATCAAATGAACACTCATTGAACACTCAACAGGACACTCAAGTGTCTTATTCTGAGATGGTAGTAGAGAAGTAGGTTAACTAAAGACAGAAGACACATGAATTACTATTAACAGACAACCTAAACATTAAGGTATTGCTCATTATAATATTTAGAACTGTCAGTTATTTCATGTTTTCAGACAATTCTATCAATCAATCAGTTTTGTACCGGTTTAGCACATACAACACGATTTAAAATTTCATTTAACATGCCCTACAACCAGAGCAGTGGACACCTACCAATTATCGACCATGTGGAAATAAAGTTTATTTGAACAGGAAAAAATGCCTTAATGTCAGTTAACACAAAACCATCATTTGAAAGCATGATTAAAATTAAAATGATATTTTTCCGTAGAATAGTCTCCCCCTCCCAAAACCATACCAGATGATAACCGCTCTACTTTTGCACGTTTGAGAGTTCCTAAAGGTTTGTAGACAACCTCTCCTGTTCCGGCGTATTCTCTGCACATGGGTTTCAGTCTGAAAACACGGAGGATATTTCAATTAAGATGCATATTTGCAAAGCTAAGCTTCAGCAAACCTCATCCACAGTTTCAGGTATACACTGCACAAGTAAGGCATGTAATATATGCAATATACCTAATGGATTAATAAACTGATCCTGGCATATGCTTCTGCCCAGGACACCAAATACTTCATCGCTCAAACACTTCATCTCCACAGCGTCTGGGAAGGGAACTTACAGCACATGAGGCTGGCTGCTGTTAAAGACATTCTGCAATCTGATTGGTTCTAGCAGGTTTTTCCAAACTTTGTGTTATTGGTCAGTGGATGAGTTGGCTTGAAATGCCTCCTTCAAATGGAACCGCACCTACAGTAAATTTGTCAGAAGAATAAACTGGCCGTTGATTTAACATGTGTGGGCTTGATTAGAATGGTTAGCCCAGGCTGCCGCTAGGCACTGCTATGGCTCACCTTCCTGTATCGCTGGCTAATATACACACTGCTCCGGCATACGCACAGCCCTGTAGCTCTGGCTAATATACACGCTGTGCTGGTATACGCACAGCTCTCTGCGCTGGCTCATATACACACTGCACCGGCATACGCACAGCTCTCTGCGCTGGCAAATATACACACTGAACCGGTATACACACAGCTCTCTGCGCTGGCAAATATACACACTGAACCGGTATACACACAGCTCTCTGCGCTGGCTCATATACACACTGCACCGGCATACGCACAGCTCTCTGCGCTGGCAAATATACACACTGAACCGGTATACACACAGCTCTCTGCGCTGGCAAATATACACACTGAACCGGTATACACACAGCTCTCTGCGCTGGCTAATATACACACTGAACCGGTATACGCACAGCTCTCTGCGCTGGCAAATATACACACTGAACCGGTATACACACAGCTCTCTGCGCTGGCAAATATACACACTGAACCGGTATACACACAGCTCTCTGCGCTGGCAAATATACACACTGAACCGGTATACACACAGCTCTCTGCGCTGGCAAATATACACACTGAACCGGTATACGCACAGCTCTCTGCGCTGGCAAATATACACACTGAACCGGTATACACACAGCTCTCTGCGCTGGCTCATATACACACTGCACCGGTATACGCACAGCTCTCTGCGCTGGCTAATATACACACTGAACCGATATACGCACAGCTCTTTGACGTCCTCCAGAGTCCTGCCCGGCGGATTGACACTGGGATATATGTTAACAGGGCGGGTGTAGGACAGGAAATCTTTGATCTACAAAAAAAAAACATAAATAATAAAACGACTGATGTGGTATTTGCAAAGCAAAGATAACCACATGTTGCTGTGGTGCTGGGATTTCAGTCACAGGTGTGTACGTACCTGCAAAATGGCAGGATTCACATTTACTATATATTTGAGTGAAACACTTCTCTCAAAGTGTACTCAAATACGTTTAATGTAATTTATGAGTGAGAAGAGCCAAGAAATCAAATTACTAGTGCAAAAAAACTGGTTTCCACTCCCTGAAATTATGCTTTTTGTTTTTCATACATTATACAGTATAACAGAGCTCTAAAATCAGAGAGTCGTGCTGGTAAATACACAAAAAAACCTTTTTATCTGTCCAAGAATTTTATTGACACTGGCGATTATGGTGATAGTGATACTAAACGTGTCTGCGTGACGGAGAGAGCGAAATGTGTAACTGTAGCTCACCTCAGAGTAGGAGGAATGGAAAGAGAAGCAGGCTCTGTATGAGCTCTTTCCCGTCCTGTGGAGAACAGCCAACATCAGCCAACACAGTTACAACATCCACACACACACACACACACACACACACACACTCACACACACAGAGACACCCGACCCCACACCAACTACATCAGCCAACACAGTTACAACACCCACACACACACACACACACAGACACACAGACACACAGACACAACACAGTTACAACACCTACACACCTACACACACACACACGGGACATACACACATACACACACACACACTCGCACACACTCTCACATACACACACTCACCCACACACACACACCACACAGAGACACCCGACCCCACACCAACTACATCAGCCAACACAGTTACAACACCCACACACACACACACACACATACACACACACACACACACACACACACACACAGACACCCGACCTCACACCAACTACATCAGCTATCACAGTTACAACACCCATCCACACACAGAGACACCTGACCCCACACCACCTGTCAGAGAGACACCTCCAACACAGAACAGCCCATCCCACCCAGCCAAACAGGGACACCCCCACTGCACAGGCTACAAACAGGGACACCCCCACTGCACAGGCTACAAACAGGACACCCCCACTGCACAGGCTACAAACAGGGACACCCCCACTGCACAGGCTACAAACAGGAACACCCCCACTGCACAGGCTACACTACGCTGTAGAAAATAAATCTAAATCTGTGCCACTTTTTCAAGAGACGGTGACTGTGTCTATAGCACTGTTTTAGGAGGCTGTGTCTGTAGCGCTGTTTTTGGAGACCGTGTCTGTAGCGCCATTTTAGGAGACTGTGTCTGTAGCGCCGTTTTAGGAGACTGTGTCTGTAGCGCCATTTTAGGAGACTGTGTCTGTAGCACTGTTTTAGGAGACTGTGTCTGTAGCGCCATTTTAGGAGACTGTGTCTGTAGCGCCGTTTTAGGAGACTGTGTCTGTAGCGCCGTTTTAGGAGACTGTGTCTGTAGCGCTGTTTTAGGAGGCTGTGTCTGTAGCACTGTTTTAGGAGGCTGTGTCTGTAGCGCTGTTTTAGGAAACTGTGTCTGTAGCGCTGTTTTAGGAGGCTGTGTCTGTAGCGCTGTTTTAGGAGGCTGTGTCTGTAGCGCTGTTTTAGGAGACTGTGTCTGTAGCACTGTTTTAGGAGGCTGTGTCTGTAGCGCTGTTTTAGGAGACTGTGTCTGTAGCGCTGTTTTAGGGGACTGTGATGACACTTCAGCGAGGACCTCCAGCTAAACTATTTCAGTAAATATATTTGTTGATGTAAATAAAAAGTTTAAAAATGTTAAAATGTGCTGGTTATGGAAATCTGCTGTTGATGTCTCATTCTAGCTGATCCCAGAGAACAGAGGGCAGTATGTTCACAGGGTGCTCACAGTGACCCTGTTTCTGTAGCTCTTGCGCTCAGGCTAATGAGAGCGCAGGCTGGCCTGGGAATCCCCACTCAGAGCAGCCGTTGGGCTGAGCTTCAGTTAGCCCTGGGTGCTATTTAGAGCACCATATCACAACCACAAAGTTTCATATTCAAACACCTCGTTTCACTTCACTGTGCCCGTGGCTTGGCTCACCACCTGAAAACATTTATATATACCTTATGCAAACATAGAATATAACCACATTTCTATGGTCGCTTTTCATGTTTACCAGGTATAATATTTTGCAAATTGAAGTCACACATTTCTGAAGTGTCTAAAAACAGTAATGCTGATGCAATAAACAGCTTTGTGTTCCCAATGCAGGGCAGTACAGTAAATGAGCAGCTGGCTGGTGTAGGTGCCTGGGGGTCATGGCTGAGTGAATGATAAAAGAATGCAGGTGAATCACAGCAGGACTCTGGGCCTGAGGGTGCTCCTCCAGCTGTGCACCCCAGGGGTGTCCAGTCTCGCCCCAGAGAGGCTGGAGTTTTACTCCAGCCCTAAAGCACCTGACTCACTACCTGAGCCTGCCCCTACGCTGACCTGTCTCAGATAAGATACCCCCAACCCCCTTACCTGACGACGACGCTGGTTTTGCGGCTCCTCTCCCCAAACCACATGGTGGAAGGCTTGATGCTGATGACCTGCAGGGTCGGCCGTCTGCGGCCAGGCGTCCGCACGGCAACCTGCTGCCACTGCAGAACTGCTCATCCTGACCATCACAGAGCACACTTCAGATGGGTCAATCACAGGCCTGCCCCAAAAAACTCAGAATTCTGTCCAACCACTGAATGTGCTTCAGAACAGCCAAAAACTTTCTCATTGTGACCACTTACAAAGAACTGGCAAAATTACAGGCAAGCCCCAAACCACTTCAGAGATGTGGAAACTCACTACATGTTTTAATAGATTCTGTGTATCTTCTTGGCATCTGCAGTCAAAAATAGATGTCAGGAGATACCTGATAACCCCCCCCCCCCCCCCCCCCACACACCACATACACACACTCACCTTTGGATGTTGGCAAGCATGGATCTGTGTGGAGCGGTCTGTGGTCACATGACACACAATTTCAGGCATGTTTCTGAACATGTCTAAGTGATTCACATGGACCTGCAGTGGAACATGGAAATAAAGGAATATCAATTGCTTATTATGGCTACAGTGAAACCAGCAGCATTCTTGTAGTTAACAGTGAAGGTAATTTTAAAAATGGAGGCCAGTGAAATATATCTCA